>OY292446.1:5657500-6165000 GCA_958496245.1 Perizoma flavofasciatum | reverse complement strand
CCTAACCTAACCTAACCTAACCTAACCTAACCTAACCTAACCTAACCTAACCTAACCTAACCTAACCTAACCTAACCTAACCTAACCTAACCTAACCTAACCTAACCTAACCTAACCTAACCTAACCTAACCTAACCTAACCTAACCTAACCTAACCTAACCTAACCTAACCTAACCTAACCTAACCTAACCTAACCTAACCTAACCTAACCTAACCTAACCTAACCTAACCTAACCTAACCTAACCTAACCTAACCTAACCTAACCTAACCTAACCTAACCTAACCTAACCTAACCTAACCTAACCTAACCTAACCTAACCTAACCTAACCTAACCTAACCTAACCTAACCTAACCTAACCTAACCTAACCTAACCTAACCTAACCTAACCTAACCTAACCTAACCTAACCTAACCTAACCTAACCTAACCTAACCTAACCTAACCTAACCTAACCTAACCTAACCTAACCTAACCTAACCTAACCTAACCTAACCTAACCTAACCTAACCTAACCTAACCTAACCTAACCTAACCTAACCTAACCTAACCTAACCTAACCTAACCTAACCTAACCTAACCTAACCTAACCTAACCTAACCTAACCTAACCTAACCTAACCTAACCTAACCTAACCTAACCTAACCTAACCTAACCTAACCTAACCTAACCTAACCTAACCTAACCTAACCTAACCTAACCTAACCTAACCTAACCTAACCTAACCTAACCTAACCTAACCTAACCTAACCTAACCTAACCTAACCTAACCTAACCTAACCTAACCTAACCTAACCTAACCTAACCTAACCTAACCTAACCTAACCTAACCTAACCTAACCTAACCTAACCTAACCTAACCTAACCTAACCTAACCTAACCTAACCTAACCTAACCTAACCTAACCTAACCTAACCTAACCTAACCTAACCTAACCTAACCTAACCTAACCTAACCTAACCTAACCTAACCTAACCTAACCTAACCTAACCTAACCTAACCTAACCTAACCTAACCTAACCTAACCTAACCTAACCTAACCTAACCTAACCTAACCTAACCTAACCTAACCTAACCTAACCTAACCTAACCTAACCTAACCTAACCTAACCTAACCTAACCTAACCTAACCTAACCTAACCTAACCTAACCTAACCTAACCTAACCTAACCTAACCTAACCTAACCTAACCTAACCTAACCTAACCTAACCTAACCTAACCTAACCTAACCTAACCTAACCTAACCTAACCTAACCTAACCTAACCTAACCTAACCTAACCTAACCTAACCTAACCTAACCTAACCTAACCTAACCTAACCTAACCTAACCTAACCTAACCTAACCTAACCTAACCTAACCTAACCTAACCTAACCTAACCTAACCTAACCTAACCTAACCTAACCTAACCTAACCTAACCTAACCTAACCTAACCTAACCTAACCTAACCTAACCTAACCTAACCTAACCTAACCTAACCTAACCTAACCTAACCTAACCTAACCTAACCTAACCTAACCTAACCTAACCTAACCTAACCTAACCTAACCTAACCTAACCTAACCTAACCTAACCTAACCTAACCTAACCTAACCTAACCTAACCTAACCTAACCTAACCTAACCTAACCTAACCTAACCTAACCTAACCTAACCTAACCTAACCTAACCTAACCTAACCATCTATTCGGACTCGCGCTCGGCATTGGAGACGGTTGCGAGTGGCGCGTCCCTTCATCCCCTTGCAGTCCGGGTGCGTGCCAATATAGCGGAGATCACCCAAAATGGGAGAGATCTCACCCTCTATTGGATCAAAGCGCATGCGGGACTGGAAGGGAATGAACGAGCCGATACACTCGCGAAAGAAGCAGCGCTCGGACTCAAGACCAGACCAGCTTATGATTTGTGCCCGGTCTCATTCGTCAAAGGAGAAATCCGAAAGGACTCCGTTGACGAATGGAACCGGCGCTATCAGCAAGAGACGACAGCCGGGATCACTAAGACCTTTTTCCCAGACGCGGTGACAGCCTATAAGATAATAAAGAAAATGTCGTTGGACCCAATACTGGTCCAGGTGCTGACGGGGCACGGGGGGTTCTCCCAGTACCTGAATCGTTTCAAGTGCAGGGATAGCCCGGCGTGCCCTTGCGATCCAAGCAAGGAGGAAGACGTCCTGCATATAATTACAGAGTGCCCAATATTTGGTAGAGAGCGATACGACGCTGAACAGCACATCGGCAGAAGTATTGAACGAGGCTCCTTACATGATATATTATTATCTAGAAAAGAAAGAGATAAGTTTTTAAATTACTGCAAAACAATTTGTAAAAAAGTGATAGAGAAAAATAAATAGTATAAGTTTGTATTTTTATATATTTTTTTGAAAATATTTATAAGCAATATTTTAATGTAGTTAAAGATAAAAGTTAAAGTAGTTTTAAAAGTTTAAAGAAGTTTTAAGAAAAAAGATGTAAAATAAGTAAAGTATAAGTACATAAAGAGAGTAAAAATAATTAAGAAAATAGACAATAGAAAAGTCACCAAATAGGTGCAAGCTTAAAAGCAAATATGTGAAACAAAAGAACAAGAATAATAAGGTCTCCGAAAAAAATATCGGAGGAACTTGTAATAAAAACACAAAAAAAAAAAAAAAAAAAAAAAAAACCTAACCTAACCTAACCTAACCTAACCTAACCTAACCTAACCTAACCTAACCTAACCTAACCTAACCTAACCTAACCTAACCTAACCTAACCTAACCTAACCTAACCTAACCTAACCTAACCTAACCTAACCTAACCTAACCTAACCTAACCTAACCTAACCTAACCTAACCTAACCTAACCTAACCTAACCTAACCTTTTTTTTTTTTTTTTTTTTTTGGGGGGGGAAAATGCCCACCGCATTTCCCTTCCGCCATGGGGGTGACGGAAGGGGGTATGTGGGGCTCGAACCCACTAAAAACCCCCCCGGTGAGCAGTCCACCGCCATGGTGGGACGAGATGGGGTCGCTTTCGCATTCACCATCTCGTCCCGGCGGGCGGCCCGGGAACCGGTCCGGGCCTCGGCCTCAGGGAGGGGTAACCTTCTCACCCAAGGTTACCCCTCAGACGTGTGGGGTCGTGCCAGCCGGCAGAGAGTCCCCCGACTCTCCACCAGTGACCCCACTACGGAGGATGAAGGAGGCGGGCGAACCGCCCCCTTCGTCCCCCGCGACGTCTGCGCCGGAGCGGGTCAGATCGGGCGTCATCCTCTCTGACCCGCTCAGCGGCCTCCTTCTGCGTCATGACCTCCTCGCAGAAGGAGACCATCGCCTGCCACTCCCTCTCGCCGCCGAGCATGGCACTTACCACGCTCGGCAGAGAGAGGTCCCGGCCCAGGATCGCTGAAAGTGTGTGTCGCATGGGACCCCACGCGGCACACACCTCCAGCGTATGGAGCGCCGTATCCTCCGGCGCCCCACATTCGTGGCAGGCCGGGGTCGCCTCCCTCCTCGCGATCTGGTGCAGATACTTTCCGAAGCATCCATGCCCGGAAAGCACCTGCACCAATCGGAAGGTCAGCGACCCGAACCGCCGCCGCACCCACCTCCGGAGGACCGGTCTGATGGCCTCCACCGTCCACTGACCAGGGACCGGTGGAGCCAGGTCCTCCGCCCACCGCCGCAACAAGGCGGCCCGCGCCAGTCGCCGCATGCGCGCGACCTCCTCCCACACTGGGTACTCCCCGTCGGATCTCCTCGCCGCTATGTAGTGATACACTTCGGCGAGGATCTCCGCTTGGAGAGCCCAGGGGGGATCACCGGCCAGCACGCACGCTGCCGTCCAGGACACCGTCCGGTATCCGCGGATCGCCCTCGTCACGATGACCCGCTGCGGACGTCGCAGCAGGGTCATGTTCCCGCGACTGAGGGCGTCCACCCAGACCGGTGCCCCGTACAGGGCCATACTCCGGATAACTCCGGAGTACAGCCGGCGACATGTGGCGCTCGGGCCACCCACGTTGGGCAGCAGCCTCCCTAATGCGGCCGCGGCTCCTAGGACTCTTGGGGCCAGCTGGGTAAAATGGGCCCCAAAAGTCCACCTCCCGTCCAGGATGAGACCCAAATATTTCATCTGGGTCCCAACCCGGACCAGGACCCCGTCCAGAACTATCCTCGTTCCTGGAGGGGGTCCCCCCCGAGGCCCATGGAACAGCAGGGCCTCGGTCTTGGAGAGGGCTACCTCCAGTCCCAGGGAGCGTATGCGGCCGACCACGATGGTGGTGCCCACCGTGGCTAGCCGCATCGCCTCCCCGAGGTCCCTCCCCCTGGCTACGACCAGGGTGTCATCCGCGTAACACGCCACCCGCATATTTGCGGGAAGCGTGCCGCGGAGCACCCAGTCGTAGCCTATGTTCCACAGGAGCGGCCCCAGCACCGAGGTAGTCCGCCAACAGCCTCCGCAGATACAGAGGCACTCCATGATAGAGGAGCGCCTCCCGTATCGTCCCGTGCGGCAGGCTGTTGAAGGCGTTGGCTATGTCAAGCGAGACTGCCAACGCCTTGTCCCCCTCGTGGACCGCCTCCTGCGTCCACCCCTTGAGCCAGAGCAGGGCGTCTATTGTAGACCGCCCCGCTCTGAACCCATACTGGGCCTGTGACAGCCCAGGCCCAGTCCCCTCTAGGTGCCGGATGACACGGGAAGCGACTACTCTCTCCAGTAGCTTCCCCGTGTCATCCAGCAGCACTATTGGCCTGTATGCGGAAGGCGAGTCTACGGCTCGACCCTCCTTCCGCAACAGGCACAACTTGCCGTCCTTCCACAGCTTCGGGAACCGTCCTGACGTGAGACATACGTCGAACAGTTCCCGAAGCTGGATACCCATCTCCCCCAAGGCGATCCTCAGGACCCGCTTGGGGATCCCGTCAGGACCCGGTGCCGTCCTCTTGCCGCGTAGGCGGCCGACGGCAACCTCCATCTCCACCTCTGTCACGAGGGGGATGGAGGCCGGGTCCAACTCCTCGGGGAGGAAGGACGGCGCTGTCATTGTGGGCGGGGCGTGGTGGGGGTCAATGTCGGGGAAGAGACCCCCCAACACCCGACCCAGAAGCTCCGGCTCCAGGGACTCTGCTATCGGGGGCGTCTGGCCCCGGAACTTTTTCCGGGCCGCTCTATACGGACGCCCCCATGGGTCCCTGTCGAGGCCCTCCAGAGCCTCATCCCAGGCCCTCGTTTTGGCCCGACCGATGGCCAGCTGCAGCTCCTCCTTTGCGTCACGGTAGGAGCTGTACAGCCGGCACTCAGCTGTCAGCTCTTCGGCTGACAGCTCCTCATCGGTCCGGCCGTGACGCCGCCTCCTGCAACGGGCGTAGGGCCGCCGCGCCGCCGAGCAGGCAGCTCGGAGATCAGCGATCTCCGAGCTCCACCAATACACCTCCCGGCGGCCTGGGAGGCGCCGGGACCGGGGCATGGCGGCGTCACACACCGCCGTCACCGCTTCCCGGAAGTGGCACGCCGCGACGTCCACCTCCGGGTGCGTGGGCGCGGCCGACCACGACTGGACGATCGCCGCCTCAACTGCCAGTTCGGCGTCGAGGCGACTGATCGACCAGCGCGGGAGGTCCGCACGCACCACGCGCCTCCCTTGGATGTCGGAGGTGGAGATCTCGAACCGTATATATTTATGGTCCGAGAGAGTCTCCACCTCCGACATCACCCTCCACGCCCGGGCACGTGCCGCGACAGCGGGGGTGGCGAACGTAACGTCCACCACGGACCCCCCTCGCTGTCGCACGCACGTGTGGACCGACCCTCTATTCAAGAGGGTCAGCCCTGCGGCAACCGCCCACTCCCTGACTATCTCCCCTCGAGAGTCAGTAGTGGGGTTGCCCCAGTCCCGGGCCTTGGCGTTCAGGTCCCCCATAACGAGGACCTGACGTGGCGCCTGCCTTCGCACCGCTGCGGCCAGGAGGTCCATAAAGACCTCCAGCTCCGCAGCGGTTCTATTGGGGGAGAAGTATGCGCCGACGATCGCATACTCCCCCCACTTGGCCACCACGTACCCCGAACCCCTCTCTTCGACTGAGAGGGGGGGGCCGCCATTCCCCTTTCCCACAATGGCCACGGAGCCGTCCAGGTCCCCAGCCCAACATGGATGTTGGGTGGGAACGTGGTACGGCTCCGCGGCGACCGCCACATCAATTGCCCACTGCGCCAGGGACTGCATGAGCAGATCCTGAGCCCTGGCGCAGTGGTTGAGGTTCGTCTGGAGGAGGTTGAGATGCCAGACCTGATCCATCAGTCTGACATCACAACCACCTCGCTCGCCACTTGGCGAGAGACCTCAGGGGCAGCAGGGGCGGTCCGGGCCCCGGCGGCTTTTCCCACCGTCTTCGGGGGAACGCAGCTGCGTCCCCCCATTACGTGCCCGGAGGGCCTGCCGGACTCTGCGCAAATCGCACAGCGCGGCTCGGCCCTCCCGCAGGTGGCCGCCTTGTGACCGGTGCCTCCACACCGGAAGCACAGGTCACCCCTGTCCGCCGCCGCAGGGCACTGGGGGCGAGTGTGCCCCAACCCCATGCACCTATAACAGCGCATGGGACGCGCCCCCAGCGAAAACACACGCGCCGAGCTCCACCCGACCAATAGCCTGCCCTTTTCCAGCAGCACTTTGGCTGCCGGGATCGGGCAGGACACAAGGGTGGAGCCGGTGCCGCCGAAGCCGGAGCGTATCTCTCCGGCTTTGACGAGCCGCACGTCGCAGCGGCCCGCCTCGGCAACCGCCGCGGCCACCTTCTCCTTCGTGGCCGCGTCATCCAGACCCGTGATGCGGAGGTCCGTCGACTTCACGGGTCTGGTGACGCTAGCCACCTCCGACAGGACATCGCGGAGTTTCTCCGCGAGCCTGTCGGCTTTTTCCCCACTTTGCGAGCCAGGAATCTCCAGCATCCTGGCTCCCGTGGCCGTCTGCCGAAACTGGACACGGTCAATCCCCAGCTCTTGGAGATTGACCTTGTCCTGGGCCATCCGGAGGACAGCGCTATAAGTCACCCCCTTATCCGCGGCCGCGGGCTGCAGCGACAGCACGACAGCCGCGGACTTTGGGGGCTTCAGCGCCGCCGTCAGCTTCGGGGCAGCAGCGGCGGGACGAGCCGCTGGGGCAGTCACGGGTGCAGAGGGGGGGGAGGATTTCTTCCCCTTTCCCTTGCCCTTCTTCGTCACCGTCGCCCAAGTTTCCTTCACCTGGGGAACGGCGACAGGTGCAGCCTCCCTCGAGGGACCCGCCACTGGTGCCACCGAGGGGGCAGCGCGCGCGCTTTTTTTTTTTTTTTTGAAGGGGGGAAATGCCACGCATCCCCCTTCCGCCACGGGGGTGGCGAAAGGGGGTATGTGGGACTCTAACCCACTAAAACCCCCCTGGTTAACGTCGCCCGCCGTAGTGGGGCAAGATGGGGTCGCGTTAGCATTCACCATCTTACCCCGACGGGTGGCCCAGGAACCACCCGGGCCCCGGCCATGTGTGGGGCCGTGCAAGCCGGCGGAATCCCCCGATCTCCGCCAGTGACCCCACACTCGCGCCCTGAAAAGGGCGCCACCTCCAACTTACGCTGTCCCTCACTCCAAGCCTGCCCGGTATGGGAAACCCTGCCGGTATAGCCTCGAAGATCATTGGGACGCGCAAGCCCTCATCCGCGCCCTGAAAAGGGCGCCCCCTCCAACTTACGCTGTCCCTCACTCCGAGCCTGACCGGTATGGGAAGCCCTGCCGGTATAGCCTCGAAGATCATTGAGACGCGCAAGCCCTCATCCGCGCCCTGAAAAGGGCGCCCCCTCCAACTTACGCTGTCCCTCACTCCAAGCCTGACCGGTATGGGAAGCCCTGCCGGTATAGCCTCGAAGATCATTGGGACGCGCAAGACCTCATCCGCGCCCTGAAAAGGGCGCCCCCTCCAACTTACGCTGTCCCTCACTCCAAGCCTGACCGGTATGGGAAGCCCTGCCGGTATAGCCTCGAAGATCATTGGAACGCGCAAGCCGACCAGAACAGCAAAAGCCGTCCCGGCCTTCCCTTCACAGTGCGCCCTGAAAAGGGCACACTCCGTCAAACGGGCCCATAAAGGGCCACGCCGACCCCACGTCCGCGCCCTTAAAAGGGCGCCCCCTCCAACTTACGCTGTCCCTCACTCCAAGCCTGACCGGTATGGGAAGCCCTGCCGGTATAGCCTCGAAGATCATTGGGACGCGCAAGCCGACCAGAGCAGCAAAAGCCGCCCCGGCCCTCCCACGGTGCGCCCTGAAAAGGGCACACCCACCCCGCAAGACGGGACCACACCGGGCCCCGCCAAGCCCTCGTCCGCGCCCTAAAAAAAAAAAAAGGGCGCCCCCTCCCACCGGAGCAGCATACACCGCCCCGGCCCTCCCATGGTGCTCCTCCACGAGCCCACCATGCTGCCCCATCCGCTGTGCCCCATGCGGCTCATAGGGACACGCGAAGGGGCCCCCCCGGTCGGTCCATTAGTTGCTCGACAATAAGATCCCACGTATGAGAAGTTATTCCTCCCATACTGGGTACTCCCCAACGGATCTCCTCGCCGCTATGTAGTGATACACTTCGGCGAGGATTTCCGCTTGGAGAGCCCAGGGGGGATCACCGGCCAACACGCAAGCTGCCGTCCAGGACACCGTCCGGTATCCGCGGATCGCCCTCGTCGCGATGACCCGCTGCGGACGTCGCAGCAGGGTCATGTTTCCGCGACTGAGGGCGTCCACCCAGACCGGTGCCCCGTACAGGGCCATACTCCGGATAACTCCGGAGTACAGCCGGCGACATGTGGCGCTCGGGCCACCCACGTTGGGCAGCAGCCTCCCTAAAGCGGCCGCGGCTCCCAGGACTCTTGGGGCCAGCTGAGTGAAATGGGCCCCAAAAGTCCACCTCCCGTCCAGGATGAGACCCAGATATTTCATCTGGGTCCCAACCCGGACCAGGACCCCGTCCAGAACTATCCTCGTTCCTGGAGGGGGTCCCCCCCGAGGCCCATGGAACAGCAGGGCCTCGGTCTTGGAGAGGGCTACCTCCAGTCCCAGGGAGCGTATGCGGCCGACCACGATGGTGGTGCCCACCGTGGCTAGCCGCATCGCCTCCCCGAGGTCCCTCCCCCTGGCTACGACCAGGGTGTCATCCGCGTAACACGCCACCCGCATATTTGCGGGAAGCGTGCCGCGGAGCACCCAGTCGTAGCCTATGTTCCACAGGAGCGGCCCCAGCACCGACCCCTGTGGAACCCCGCGGACGACGCGACGGTGTCTCAAGCCGTCGCGTCCTTCCACCAGGACCTCGCGGTCCTGGAGGTAGTCCGCCAACAGCCTCCGCAGATACAGAGGCACTCCATGATAGAGGAGCGCCTCCCGTATCGTCCCGTGCGGCAGGCTGTTGAAGGCGTTGGCTATGTCAAGCGAGACTGCCAACGCCTTGTCCCCCTCGTGGACCGCCTCCTGCGTCCACCCCTTGAGCCAGAGCAGGGCGTCTATTGTAGACCGCCCCGCTCTGAACCCATACTGGGCCTGTGACAGCCCAGGCCCAGTCCCCTCTAGGTGCCGGATGACACGGGAAGCGACTACTCTCTCCAGTAGCTTCCCCGTGTCATCCAGCAGCACTATTGGCCTGTATGCGGAAGGCGAGTCTACGGCTCGACCCTCCTTCCGCAACAGGCACAACTTGCCGTCCTTCCACAGCTTCGGGAACCGTCCTGACGTGAGACATACGTCGAACAGTTCCCGAAGCTGGATACCCATCTCCCCCAAGGCGATCCTCAGGACCCGCTTGGGGATCCCGTCAGGACCCGGTGCCGTCCTCTTGCCGCGTAGGCGGCCGACGGCAACCTCCATCTCCACCTCTGTCACGAGGGGGATGGAGGCCGGGTCCAACTCCTCGGGGAGGAAGGACGGCGCTGTCATTGTGGGCGGGGCGTGGTGGGGGTCAATGTCGGGGAAGAGACCCCCCAACACCCGACCCAGAAGCTCCGGCTCCAGGGACTCTGCTATCGGGGGCGTCTGGCCCCGGAACTTTTTCCGGGCCGCTCTATACGGACGCCCCCATGGGTCCCTGTCGAGGCCCTCCAGAGCCTCATCCCAGGCCCTCGTTTTGGCCCGACCGATGGCCAGCTGCAGCTCCTCCTTTGCGTCACGGTAGGAGCTGTACAGCCGGCACTCAGCTGTCAGCTCTTCGGCTGACAGCTCCTCATCGGTCCGGCCGCGACGCCGCCTCCTGCACCGGGCGTAGAGCCGCCGTGCCGCCGAGCAGGCAGCTCGGAGATCAGCGATCTCCGAGCTCCACCAATACACCTCCCGGCGGCCTGGGAGGCGCCGGGACCTGGGCATGGCGGCGTCGCACACCGCCGTCACCGCCTCCCGGAAGTGGCACGCCGCGACGTCCACCTCCGGGTGCGTGGGCGCGGCCGACCACGACTGGACGATCGCCGCCTCAACTGCCACTTCGGCGTCGAGGCGACTGATCGACCAGCGCGGGAGGTCCGCACGCACCACGCGCCTCCCTTGGATGTCGGAGGTGGAGATCTCGAACCGTATATATTTATGGTCCGAGAGAGTCTCCACCTCCGACATCACCCTCCACGCCCGGGCACGTGCCGCGACAGCGGGGGTGGCGAACGTAACGTCCACCACGGACCCCCCTCGCTGTCGCACGCACGTGTGGACCGACCCTCTATTCAAGAGGGTCAGCCCTGAGGCAACCGCCCACTCCCTGACTATCTCCCCTCGAGAGTCAGTAGTGGGGTTGCCCCAGTCCCGGGCCTTGGCGTTCAGGTCCCCCATAACGAGGACCTGACGTGGCGCCTGCCTTCGCACCGCTGCGGCCAGGAGGTCCATAAAGACCTCCAGCTCCGCAGCGGTTCTATTGGGGGAGAAGTATGCGCCGACGACCGCATACTCCCCCCACTTGGCCACCACGTACCCCGAACCCCTCTCTTCGACTGAGAGGGGGGGGCCGCCACTCCCCTTTCCCACAATGGCCACGGAGTCGCCCAGGTCCCCAGCCCAACACGGGTGTTGGGGGGGAACGTGGTACGGCTCCGCGGCGACCGCCACATCAATTTCCCACTGCGTCAGGGACTGCATAAGCAGATCCTGAGCCCTGGCGCAGTGGTTGAGGTTCGTCTGGAGGAGGTTGAGATGCCCGACTTGATCCATCAGTCTGACATCTCAACCACCTCACTCGCCACTTGGCGAGCTCCCTCAGGGGCGGCAGGGGCGGTCCGGGCCCCGGCGGCTTTACCCTTTGTCTTCGGGGGAACGCAGCTGCGTCCCCCCATTACATGCCCGGAGGGCCTGCCCGACTCGGCGCATATCGCGCATCGCGGCTCGGCCCTCCCGCAGGTGGCCGCTCGGTGACCTGCGCCTCCACACCGGAAGCACAGGTCCCCTCTGTCCGCCGCCGCAGGGCACTGGGGGCGAGTGTGTCCCAGCCCCATGCACCTGTAACAGCGCATGGGACGCGCCCCAAGTGACACCACTCGTGCCGAGCTCCACCCGACCAGCAGCCTGCCCTTTTCCAGCAGCACTTTGGCTGCCGAAATCGGGCAGGACACAAGGGTGGAGCCGGTGCCGCCGAAGCCGAAACGGATCTCTCCGGCCTTGACGAGCCGCACGTCACAGCGGCCCGCCTCGGCAACCGCCGCGGCCACCTTCTCCTTCGTGGCCGCGTCGTCCAGACCCGTGATGCGGAGGTCCGTCGACTTGACGGGCCTGGTGACGCTGGCCACCTCCGACAGGACATCGCGGAGCTTCTCCGCGAGCCTGTCGGCCTTCTCCCCGTTTTGGGAGCCAGGAATCTCCAGCATCCTGGCTCCCGTGGCCGTCTGCCGAAACTGGACACGGTCAATCCCCAGCTCTTGGAGATTGACCTTGTCCTGGGCCATCCGGAGGACAGCGCTATAAGTCACCCCCTTATCCGCGGCCGCGGGCTGCAGCGACAGCACGACAGCCGCGGACTTTGGGGGCTTCAGCGCCGCCGTCAGCTTCGGGGCAGCAGCGGCGGGACGAGCCGCTGGGGCAGTCACGGGTGCAGAGGGGGGGGAGGATTTCTTCCCCTTTCCCTTGCCCTTCTTCGTCACCGTCGCCCAAGTTTCCTTTACCTGGGGAACGGCGACAGGTGCAGCCTCCCTCGAGGGACCCGCCACTGGTGCCACCGAGGGGGCAGCGCGCTTGCCCGCTTTGGGGGCAGGGGCAGAGGCCCGCTGTGGCGTCGGCTTGGGTGGCACCGCAGCCCTCCCAGAGTCTGCCCTTAGTGGCGGGCGGACCACCGGAGACGGCAAGAGGCGCTCCTCGATCCCCGCGATTCGGGCGTTCAGCATCGTCCCGAATGTGGTGGTCAAGGAGCGCTTCAGCTCCTCCACCAGGTCTGCCCCCACAACGACGGGGGCCGCCAGCGGCCCTGCCACAGCAGCGGCAGTGGTGGCGGCGGCGGCCTGCGACTTCGCTTCGGTGAAGCCGCGACGAAGCGACTTCACCTCAGCCTTCAGCGCCTCCGTCTCAAGGCGCAGGCGGCCGTTATCGGCCCTCAGTCGTCGCGTCTCCTCCGCCTCGCTACGGTCCGCGAGGGCGTCCACCACCTCTCGCAGGCCAGACGCTGACCCTTTCAGGCGGGCAACAAACTCGCCTTTGAGGTTGCCGGACTTCCGAGCAACCTCCAAAATGCAGGCGAGCTTCTCGCCCGCATGCGCCCTCAACTGCTGCGCGTTAAGCGCGCTGATGTCCCCGACCATCGCGGAGACGTCGGTATCGCTACCGGTCGTCGCGACGTCAGGGACAGCAGCGGAACGCGCCTTCCCGTAAGGCCTGTTCTGCAGGACCTCCCCCAAAGCAGGTTTGAGGAAATCCTCTCTTGACGAGGGGCCCGCTTTGGCAGACCTCCTCCCTCCCCTCTTCGCCGAGCTGACCTTGGCGGACGCTGTCCCCTCGGTCTCCGTGACTAAAACCCTCCAAACTACCAAAGCGCCAACAAACTCAAACTCCCAACCTAACCTTTTTTTTTTTTTTTTTTTTTTTGAAGGGGGGAAATGCCACGCATCCCCCTTCCGCCACGGGGGTGGCGAAAGGGGGTATGTGGGACTCTAACCCACTAAAACCCCCCTGGTTAACGTCGCCCGCCGTAGTGGGGCAAGATGGGGTCGCGTTAGCATTCACCATCTTACCCCGACGGGTGGCCCAGGAACCACCCGGGCCCCGGCCATGTGTGGGGCCGTGCAAGCCGGCGGAATCCCCCGATCTCCGCCAGTGACCCCACACTCGCGCCCTGAAAAGGGCGCCCCCTCTAACTTACGCTGTCCCTCACTCCAAGCCTGCCCGGTATGGGAAACCCTGCCGGTATAGCCTCGAAGATCATTGGGACGCGCAAGCCCTCATCCGCGCCCTGAAAAGGGCGCCCCCTCCAACTGACGCTGTCCCTCACTCCAAGCCTGCCCGGTATGGGAAACCCTGCCGGTATAGCCTCGAAGATCATTGGGACGCGCAAGCCCTCATCCGCGCCCTGAAAAGGGCGCCCCCTCCAACTTACGCTGTCCCTCACTCCGAGCCTGACCGGTATGGGAAGCCCTGCCGGTATAGCCTCGAAGATCATTGAGACGCGCAAGCCCTCATCCGCGCCCTGAAAAGGGCGCCCCCTCCAACTTACGCTGTCCCTCACTCCAAGCCTGACCGGTATGGGAAGCCCTGCCGGTATAGCCTCGAAGATCATTGGGACGCGCAAGACCTCATCCGCGCCCTGAAAAGGGCGCCCCCTCCAACTTACGCTGTCCCTCACTCCAAGCCTGACCGGTATGGGAAGCCCTGCCGGTATAGCCTCGAAGATCATTGGAACGCGCAAGCCGACCAGAACAGCAAAAGCCGTCCCGGCCTTCCCTTCACAGTGCGCCCTGAAAAGGGCACACTCCGTCAAACGGGCCCATAAAGGGCCACGCCGACCCACGTCCGCGCCCTTAAAAGGGCGCCCCCTCCAACTTACGCTGTCCCTCACTCCGAGCCTGACCGGTATGGGAAGCCCTGCCGGTATAGCCTCGAAGATCATTGGGACGCGCAAGCCGACCAGAGCAGCAAAAGCCGCCCCGGCCCTCCCACGGTGCGCCCTGAAAAGGGCACACCCACCCCGCAAGACGGGACCACACCGGGCCCCGCCAAGCCCTCGTCCGCGCCCTAAAAAGGGCGCCCCCTCCCACCGGAGCAGCATACACCGCCCCGGCCCTCCCATGGTGCTCCTCCACGAGCCCACCATGCTGCCCCATCCGCTGTGCCCCATGCGGCTCATAGGGACACGCGAAGGGGCCCCCCCGGTCGGTCCATTAGTTGCTCGACAATAAGATCCCACGTATGAGAAGTTATTGTCGAGCTTAAACGAGGCGCACCGTCCCATAGGCTTCTGTTCACCCCGGATCCGTCTGATCCATAAGCGACCAGAGCCCACAGGCACACGAGAAGGTTGACCGACATGGCACCCCCTCCCAACCTAACCTTTTTTTTTTTTTTTTTTTTTTGTGGGGGGGAAAATGCCCACCGCATTTCCCTTCCGCCATGGGGGTGACGGAAGGGGGTATGTGGGGCTCGAACCCACTAAAAACCCCCCCGGTGAGCAGTCCACCGCCATGGTGGGACGAGATGGGGTCGCTTTCGCATTCACCATCTCGTCCCGGCGGGCGGCCCGGGAACCGGTCCGGGCCTCGGCCTCAGGGAGGGGTAACCTTCTCACCCAAGGTTACCCCTCAGACGTGTGGGGTCGTGCCAGCCGGCAGAGAGTCCCCCGACTCTCCACCAGTGACGTCCACCTCCGGGTGCGTGGGCGCGGCCGACCACGACTGGACGATCGCCGCCTCAACTGCCAGTTCGGCGTCGAGGCGACTGATCGACCAGCGCGGGAGGTCCGCATGCACCACGCGCCTCCCTTGGATGTCGGAGGTGGAGATCTCGAACCGTATATATTTATGGTCCGAGAGAGTCTCCACCTCCGACATCACCCTCCACGCCCGGGCACGTGCCGCGACAGCGGGGGTGGCGAACGTAACGTCCACCACGGACCCCCCTCGCTGTCGCACGCACGTGTGGACCGACCCTCTATTCAAGAGGGTCAGCCCTGCGGCAACCGCCCACTCCCTGACTATCTCCCCTCGAGAGTCAGTAGTGGGGTTGCCCCAGTCCCGGGCCTTGGCGTTCAGGTCCCCCATAACGAGGACCTGACGTGGCGCCTGCCTTCGCACCGCTGCGGCCAGGAGGTCCATAAAGACCTCCAGCTCCGCAGCGGTTCTATTGGGGGAGAAGTATGCGCCGACGATCGCATACTCCCCCCACTTGGCCACCACGTACCCCGAACCCCTCTCTTCGACTGAGAGGGGGGGGCCGCCATTCCCCTTTCCCACAATGGCCACGGAGCCGTCCAGGTCCCCAGCCCAACATGGATGTTGGGTGGGAACGTGGTACGGCTCCGCGGCGACCGCCACATCAATTGCCCACTGCGCCAGGGACTGCATGAGCAGATCCTGAGCCCTGGCGCAGTGGTTTAGGTTCGTCTGGAGGAGGTTGAGATGCCAGACCTGATCCATCAGTCTGACATCACAACCACCTCGCTCGCCACTTGGCGAGAGACCTCAGGGGCAGCAGGGGCGGTCCGGGCCCCGGCGGCTTTTCCCACCGTCTTCGGGGGAACGCAGCTGCGTCCCCCCATTACGTGCCCGGAGGGCCTGCCGGACTCTGCGCAAATCGCACAGCGCGGCTCGGCCCTCCCGCAGGTGGCCGCCTTGTGACCGGTGCCTCCACACCGGAAGCACAGGTCACCCCTGTCCGCCGCCGCAGGGCACTGGGGGCGAGTGTGCCCCAACCCCATGCACCTATAACAGCGCATGGGACGCGCCCCCAGCGAAAACACACGCGCCGAGCTCCACCCGACCAATAGCCTGCCCTTTTCCAGCAGCACTTTGGCTGCCGGGATCGGGCAGGACACAAGGGTGGAGCCGGTGCCGCCGAAGCCGGAGCGTATCTCTCCGGCTTTGACGAGCCGCACGTCGCAGCGGCCCGCCTCGGCAACCGCCGCGGCCACCTTCTCCTTCGTGGCCGCGTCATCCAGACCCGTGATGCGGAGGTCCGTCGACTTCACGGGTCTGGTGACGCTAGCCACCTCCGACAGGACATCGCGGAGTTTCTCCGCGAGCCTGTCGGCTTTTTCCCCACTTTGCGAGCCAGGAATCTCCAGCATCCTGGCTCCCGTGGCCGTCTGCCGAAACTGGACACGGTCAATCCCCAGCTCTTGGAGATTGACCTTGTCCTGGGCCATCCGGAGGACAGCGCTATAAGTCACCCCCTTATCCGCGGCCGCGGGCTGCAGCGACAGCACGACAGCCGCGGACTTTGGGGGCTTCAGCGCCGCCGTCAGCTTCGGGGCAGCAGCGGCGGGACGAGCCGCTGGGGCAGTCACGGGTGCAGAGGGGGGGGAGGATTTCTTCCCCTTTCCCTTGCCCTTCTTCGTCACCGTCGCCCAAGTTTCCTTCACCTGGGGAACGGCGACAGGTGCAGCCTCCCTCGAGGGACCCGCCACTGGTGCCACCGAGGGGGCAGCGCGCTTGCCCGCTTTGGGGGCAGGGGCAGAGGCCCGCTGTGGCGTCGGCTTGGGTGGCACCGCAGCCCTCCCAGAGTCTGCCCTTAGTGGCGGGCGGACCACCGGAGACGGCAAGAGGCGCTCCTCGATCCCCGCGATTCGGGCGTTCAGCATCGTCCCGAATGTGGTGGTCAAGGAGCGCTTCAGCTCCTCCACCAGGTCTGCCCCCACAACGACGGGGGCCGCCAGCGGCCCTGCCACAGCAGCGGCAGTGGTGGCGGCGGCGGCCTGCGACTTCGCTTCGGTGAAGCCGCGACGAAGCGACTTCACCTCAGCCTTCAGCGCCTCCGTCTCAAGGCGCAGGCGGCCGTTATCGGCCCTCAGTCGTCGCGTCTCCTCCGCCTCGCTACGGTCCGCGAGGGCGTCCACCACCTCTCGCAGGCCAGACGCTGACCCTTTCAGGAGGGCAACAAACTCGCCTTTGAGGTTGCCGGACTTCCGAGCAACCTCCAAAATGCAGGCGAGCTTCTCGCCCGCATGCGCCCTCAACTGCTGCGCGTTAAGCGCGCTGATGTCCCCGACCATCGCGGAGACGTCGGTATCGCTACCGGTCGTCGCGACGTCAGGGACAGCAGCGGAACGCGCCTTCCCATAAGGCCTGCTTTGCAGGACCTCCCCCAAACCAGGTTTGAGGAAATCCTCTCTTGACGAGGGGCCCGCTTTGGCAGACCTCCTCCCTCCCCTCTTCGCCGAGCTGACCTTGGCGGACGCTGTCCCCTCGGTCTCCGTGTCCGAGTCCAAATACCCGGGCACGAAGAACGAGGAAGACGGCCGCTTCAGAGCCAACCCCCCCAAATAACTCTCCGACACGTCGGAGTCCACCCCTTCCTCCTGAGAGGGGCCCTGAGAAGGGCCTTTTTGGGGCGGAGCACCGACCCCCGTCACCAACACGTCCTCGGACCCAGCGTCCGATTCCGCCTTCTCCCGCGAGGAGGGGCCCTGAGAAGGGCCTTTTAGGAACCTCCCCGCCACGTCACGCAAAGGCCCCGGCATGCCGAAACCCTCCGCGACCCCACAACAAACAACAGACTCCCCAAAAACAAACGAAAACCCTCCAAACTACCAAAGCGCCAACAAACTCAAACTCCCGCGATCACTCCCTCCCAACCTAACCTTTTTTTTTTTTTTTTTTTTGAAGGGGGGAAATGCCACGCATCCCCCTTCCGCCACGGGGGTGGCGAAAGGGGGTATGTGGGACTCTAACCCACTAAAACCCCCCTGGTTAACGTCGCCCGCCGTAGTGGGGCAAGATGGGGTCGCGTTAGCATTCACCATCTTACCCCGACGGGTGGCCCAGGAACCACCCGGGCCCCGGCCATGTGTGGGGCCGTGCAAGTCGGCGGAGTCCCCCGACTCCACCAGTGACCCCACACTCGCGCCCTGAAAAGGGCGCCCCCTCCAACTTACGCTGTCCCTCACTCCAAGCCTGCCCGGTATGGGAAACCCTGCCGGTATAGCCTCGAAGATCATTGGGACGCGCAAGCCCTCATCCGCGCCCTGAAAAGGGCGCCCCCTCCAACTTACGCTGTCCCTCACTCCGAGCCTGACCGGTATGGGAAGCCCTGCCGGTATAGCCTCGAAGATCATTGGGACGCGCAAGCCCTCATCCGCGCCCTGAAATGGGCGCCCCCTCCAACTTACGCTGTCCCTCACTCCGAGCCTGACCGGTATGGGAAGCCCTGCCGGTATAGCCTCGAAGATCATTGGGACGCGCAAGCCCTCATCCGCGCCCTGAAAAGGGCACCCCCTCCAACTTACGCTGTCCCTCACTCCGAGCCTGACCGGTATGGGAAGCCCTGCCGGTATAGCCTCGAAGATCATTGGGACGCGCAAGCCCTCATCCGCGCCCTGAAAAGGGCGCCCCCTCCAACTTACGCTGTCCCTCACTCCAAGCCTGACCGGTATGGGAAGCCCTGCCGGTATAGCCTCGAAGATCATTGGGACGCATAAGCCGACCAGAGCAGCGATCCCAACCTAACCTTTTTTTTTTTTTTTTTTTTTTTTTGTGGGGGGGAAAATGCCCACCGCATTTCCCTTCCGCCATGGGGGTGACGGAAGGGGGTATGTGGGGCTCGAACCCACTAAAAACCCCCCCGGTGAGCAGTCCACCGCCATGGTGGGACGAGATGGGGTCGCTTTCGCATTCACCATCTCGTCCCGGCGGGCGGCCCGGGAACCGGTCCGGGCCTCGGCCTCAGGGAGGGGTAACCTTCTCACCCAAGGTTACCCCTCAGACGTGTGGGGTCGTGCCAGCCGGCAGAGAGTCCCCCGACTCTCCACCAGTGACCCCACTACGGAGGTTGAAGGAGGCGGGCGAACCGCCCCCTTCGTCCTCCGCGACGTCTGCGCCGGAGCGGGTCAGATCGGGCGTCATCCTCTCTGACCCGCTCAGCGGCCTCCTTCTGCGTCATAACCTCCTCGCAGAAGGAGACCATCGCCTGCCACTCCCTCTCGCCGCCGAGCATGGCACTAACCACGCTCGGCAGAGAGAGGTCCCGGCCCAGGATCGCTGAAAGTGTGTGTCGCATGGGACCCCACGCGGCACACACCTCCAGCGTGTGGAGCGCCGTATCCTCCGGCGCCCCACATTCGTGGCAGGCCGGGGTCGCCTCCCGCCTCGCGATCTGGTGCAGATACTTTCCGAAGCATCCATGCCCGGAAAGCACCTGCACCAATCGGAAGGTCAGCGACCCGAACCGCCGCCGCACCCACCTCCGGAGGACCGGTCTTATGGCCTCCACCGTCCACTGACCAGGGACCGGTGGAGCCAGGTCCTCCGCCCACCGCCGCAACAAGGCGGCCCGCGCCAGTCGCCGCATGCGCGCGACCTCCTCCCACACTGGGTACTCCCCGTCGGATCTCCTCGCCGCTATGTAATGATACACTTCGGCGAGGATCTCCGCTTGGAGAGCCCAGGGGGGATCACCGGCCAGCACGCACGCTGCCGTCCAGGACACCGTCCGGTATCCGCGGATCGCCCTCGTCGCGATGACCCGCTGCGGACGTCGCAGCAGGGTCATATTCCCGCGACTGAGGGCGTCCACCCAGACCGGTGCCCCGTACAGGGCCATACTCCGGATAACTCCGGAGTACAGCCGGCGACATGTGGCGCTCGGGCCACCCACGTTGGGCAGCAGCCTCCCTAAAGCGGCCGCGGCTCCCAGGACTCTTGGGGCCAGCTGAGTGAAATGGGCCCCAAAAGTCCACCTCCCGTCCAGGATGAGACCCAGATATTTTATCTGGGTCCCAACCCGGACCAGGACCCCGTCCAGAACTATCCTCGTTCCTGGAGGGGGTCCCCCCCGAGGCCCATGGAACAGCAGGGCCTCGGTCTTGGAGAGGGCTACCTCCAGTCCCAGGGAGCGTATGCGGCCGACCACGATGGTGGTGCCCACCGTGGCTAGCCGCATCGCCTCCCCGAGGTCCCTCCCCCTGGCTACGACCAGGGTGTCATCCGCGTAACACGCCACCCGCATATTTGCGGGAAGCGTGCCGCGGAGCACCCAGTCGTAGCCTATGTTCCACAGGAGCGGCCCCAGCACCGACCCCTGTGGAACCCCGCGGACGACGCGACGGTGTCTCAAGCCGTCGCGTCCTTCCACCAGGACCTCGCGGTCCTGGAGGTAGTCCGCCAACAGCCTCCGCAGATACAGAGGCACTCCATGATAGAGGAGCGCCTCCCGTATCGTCCCGTGCGGCAGGCTGTTGAAGGCGTTGGCTATGTCAAGCGAGACTGCCAACGCCTTGTCCCCCTCGTGGACCGCCTCCTGCGTCCACCCCTTGAGCCAGAGCAGGGCGTCTATTGTAGACCGCCCCGCTCTGAACCCATACTGGGCCTGTGACAGCCCAGGCCCAGTCCCCTCTAGGTGCCGGATGACACGGGAAGCGACTACTCTCTCCAGTAGCTTCCCCGTGTCATCCAGCAGCACTATTGGCCTGTATGCGGAAGGCGAGTCTACGGCTCGACCCTCCTTCCGCAACAGGCACAACTTGCCGTCCTTCCACAGCTTCGGGAACCGTCCTGACGTGAGACATACGTCGAACAGTTCCCGAAGCTGGATACCCATCTCCCCCAAGGCGATCCTCAGGACCCGCTTTGGGATCCCGTCAGGACCCGGTGCCGTCCTCTTACCGCGTAGGCGGCCGACGGCAACCTCCATCTCCACCTCTGTCACGAGGGGGATGGAGGCCGGGTCCAACTCCTCGGGGAGGAAGGACGGCGCTGTCATTGTGGGCGGGGCGTGGTGGGGGTCAATGTCGGGGAAGAGACCCCCCAACACCCGACCCAGAAGATCCGGCTCCAGGGACTCTGCTATCGGGGGCGTCTGGCCCCGGAACTTTTTCCGGGCCGCTCTATACGGACGCCCCCATGGGTCCCTGTCGAGGCCCTCCAGAGCCTCATCCCAGGCCCTCGTTTTGGCCCGACCGATGGCCAGCTGCAGCTCCTCCTTTGCGTCACGGTAGGAGCTGTACAGCCGGCACTCAGCTGTCAGCTCTTCGGCTGACAGCTCCTCATCGGTCCGGCCGTGACGCCGCCTCCTGCAACGGGCGTAGAGCCGCCGTGCCGCCGAGCAGGCAGCTCGGAGATCAGCGATCTCCGAGCTCCACCAATACACCTCCCGGCGACCTGGGAGGCGCCGGGACCTGGGCATGGCGGCGTCGCACACCGCCGTCACCGCCTCCCGGAAGTGGCACGCCGCGACGTCCACCTCCGGGTGCGTGGGCGCGGCCGACCACGACTGGACGATCGCCGCCTCAACTGCCAGTTCGGCGTCGAGGCGACTGATCGACCAGCGCGGGAGGTCCGCACGCACCACGCGCCTCCCTTGGATGTCGGAGGTGGAGATCTCGAACCGTATATATTTATGGTCCGAGAGAGTCTCCACCTCCGACATCACCCTCCACGCCCGGGCACGTGCCGCGACAGCGGGGGTGGCGAACGTAACGTCCACCACGGACCCCCCTCGCTGTCGCACGCACGTGTGGACCGACCCTCTATTCAAGAGGGTCAGCCCTGCGGCAACCGCCCACTCCCTGACTATCTCCCCTCGAGAGTCAGTAGTGGGGTTGCCCCAGTCCCGGGCCTTGGCGTTCAGGTCCCCCATAACGAGGACCTGACGTGGCGCCTGCCTTCGCACCGCTGCGGCCAGGAGGTCCATAAAGACCTCCAGCTCCGCAGCGGTTCTATTGGGGGAGAAGTATGCGCCGACGACCGCATACTCCCCCCACTTGGCCACCACGTACCCCGAACCCCTCTCTTCGACTGAGAGGGGGGGGCCGCCACTCCCCTTTCCCACAATGGCCACGGAGTCGCCCAGGTCCCCAGCCCAACACGGGTGTTGGGGGGGAACGTGGTACGGCTCCGCGGCGACCGCCACATCAATTTCCCACTGCGCCAGGGACTGCATAAGCAGATCCTGAGCCCTGGCGCAGTGGTTGAGGTTCGTCTGGAGGAGGTTGAGATGCCCGACTTGATCCATCAGTCTGACATCTCAACCACCTCACTCGCCACTTGGCGAGCTCCCTCAGGGGCGGCAGGGGCGGTCCGGGCCCCAGCGGCTTTACCCTTTGTCTTCGGGGGAACGCAGCTGCGTCCCCCCATTACATGCCCGGAGGGCCTGCCCGACTCGGCGCATATCGCGCATCGCGGCTCGGCCCTCCCGCAGGTGGCCGCTCGGTGACCTGCGCCTCCACACCGGAAGCACAGGTCCCCTTTGTCCGCCGCCGCGGGGCACTGGGGGCGAGTGTGTCCCAGCCCCATGCACCTGTAACAGCGCATGGGACGCGCCCCAAGTGACACCACTCGTGCCGAGCTCCACCCGACCAGCAGCCTGCCCTTTTCCAGCAGCACTTTGGCTGCCGAAATCGGGCAGGACACAAGGGTGGAGCCGGTGCCGCCGAAGCCGAAACGGATCTCTCCGGCCTTGACGAGCCGCACGTCACAGCGGCCCGCCTCGGCAACCGCCGCGGCCACCTTCTCCTTCGTGGCCGCGTCGTCCAGACCCGTGATGCGGAGGTCCGTCGACTTGACGGGCCTGGTGACGCTGGCCACCTCCGACAGGACATCGCGGAGCTTCTCCGCGAGCCTGTCGGCCTTCTCCCCGTTTTGGGAGCCAGGAATCTCCAGCATCCTGGCTCCCGTGGCCGTCTGCCGAAACTGGACACGGTCAATCCCCAGCTCTTGGAGATTGACTTTGTCCTGGGCCATCCGGAGGACAGCGCTATAGGTCACCCCCTTATCCGCGGCCGCGGGCTGCAGCGACAGCACGACAGCCGCGGACTTTGGGGGCTTCAGCGCCGCCGTCAGCTTCGGGGCAGCAGTGGCGGGACGAGCCGCTGGGGCAGTCACGGGTGCAGAGGGGGGGGAGGATTTCTTCCCCTTTCCCTTGCCCTTCTTCGTCACCGTCGCCCAAGTTTCCTTCACCTGGGGAACGGCGACAGGTGCAGCCTCCCTCGAGGGACCCGCCACTGGTGCCACCGAGGGGGCAGCGCGCTTGCCCGCTTTGGGGGCAGGGGCAGAGGCCCGCTGTGGCGTCGGCTTGGGTGGCACCGCAGCCCTCCCAGAGTCTGCCCTTAGTGGCGGGCGGACCACCGGAGCCGGCAAGAGGCGCTCCTCTATCCCCGCGATTCGGGCGTTCAGCATCGTCCCGAATGTGGTGGTCAAGGAGCGCTTCAGCTCCTCCACCAGGTCTGCCCCCACAACGACGGGGGCCGCCAGCGGCCCTGCCACAGCAGCGGCAGTGGTGGCGGCGGCGGCCTGCGACTTCGCTTCGGTGAAGCCGCGACGAAGCGACTTCACCTCAGCCTTCAGCGCCTCCGTCTCAAGGCGCAGGCGGCCGTTATCCGCCCTTAGTCGTCGCGTCTCCTCCGCCTCACTACGGTCCGCGAGGGCGTCCACCACCTCTCGCAGGCCAGACGCTGACCCTTTCAGGCGGGCGACAAACTCGCCTTTGAGGTTGCCGGACTTCCGAGCAACCTCCAAAATGCAGGCGAGCTTCTCGCCCGCATGCGCCCTCAACTGCTGCGCGTTAAGCGCGCTGATATCCCCGACCATCGCGGAGACGTCGGTATCGCTACCGGTCGTCGCGACGTCAGGGACAGCAGCGGAACGCGCCTTCCCATAAGGCCTGCTTTGCAGGACCTCCCCCAAACCAGGTTTGAGGAAATCCTCTCTTGACGAGGGGCCCGCTTTGGCAGACCTCCTCCCTCCCCTCTTCGCCGAGCTGACCTTGGCGGCCGCTGTCCCCTCGGTCTCCGTGTCCGAGTCCAAATACCCGGGCACGAAGAACGAGGAAGACGGCCGCTTCAGAGCCAACCCTCCCAAATAGCTCTCCGACACGTCGGAGTCCACCCCTTCCTCCTGAGAGGGGCCCTGAGAAGGGCCTTTTTGGGGCGGAGCACCGACCCCCGTCACCAACGCATCCTCGGACCCAGCGTCCGATTCCGCCTTTTCCCGCGAGGAGGGGCCCTGAGAAGGGCCTTTTAAGAACCTCCCCGCCACGTCACGCAAAGGCCCCGGCATGCCGAAACCCTCCGTGACCCCACAACAAACACAAACTCCCCAAACAAACTAAAAACCCTCCAAAACTACAAAAACGCCAATCACAAACCGAAACACATCCAACCAGCATCCCAACCTTTTTTTTTTTTTTTTTTTTTTTTTTTTTTTTTTGAAGGGGGGAAATGCCACGCATCCCCCTTCCGCCACGGGGGTGGCGAAAGGGGGTATGTGGGACTCTAACCCACTAAAACCCCCCTGGTTGACGTCGCCCGTCGTAGTGGGGCAAGATGGGGTCGCGTTAGCATTCACCATCTTACCCCGACGGGTGGCCCAGGAACCACCCGGGCCCCGGCCATGTGTGGGGCCGTGCAAGCCGGCGGAGTCCCCCGACTCCGCCAGTGACCCCACACTCGCGCCCTGAAAAGGGCGCCCCCTCCAACTTACGCTGTCCCTCACTCCAAGCCTGCCCGGTATGGGAAACCCTGCCGGTATAGCCTCGAAGATCATTGGGATGCGCAAGCCCTCATCCGCGCCCTGAAAAGGGCGCCCCCTCCAACTAACGCTGTCCCTCACTCCAAGCCTGCCCGGTATGGGAAACCCTGCCGGTATAGCCTCGAAGATCATTGGGACGCGCAAGCCCTCATCCGCGCCCTGAAAAGGGCGCCCCCTCCAACTTACGCTGTCCCTCACTCCAAGCATGACCGGTATGGGAAGCCCTGCCGGTATAGCCTCGAAGATCATTGGGACGCGCAAGACCTCATCCGCGCCCTGAAAAGGGCGCCCCCTCCAACTTACGCTGTCCCTCACTCCAAGCCTGACCGGTATGGGAAACCCTGCCGGTATAGCCTCGAAGATCATTGGGACGCGCAAGCCCTCATCCGCGCCCTGAGAAGGGCGCCCCCTCCAACTTACGCTGTCCCTCACTCCAAGCCTGACCGGTATGGGAAGCCCTGCCGGTATAGCCTCGAAGATCATTGGAACGCGCAAGCCGACCAGAACAGCAAAAAACCGCCCCGGCCTTCCCTCCACGGTGTGCCCTGAAAAGGGCACACTACGTCAAACGGGCCCATAAAGGGCCACGCCGACCCTACGTCCGCGCCCTTATAAGGGCGCCCCCTCCAACTTACGCTGTCCCTCACTCCAAGCCTGACCGGTATGGGTAGCCCTGCCGGTATAGCCTCGAAGATCATTGGGACGCGCAAGCCGACCAGAGCAGCAAAAGCCGCCCCGGCCCTCCCACGGTGCGCCCTGAAAAGGGCACACCCACCCCGCAAGACGGGACCACACCGGGCCCCGCCAAGCCCTCGTCCGCGCCCTTAAAAGGGCGCCCCCTCCAACCTACGCTGTCCCTCACTCCAAGCCTGACCGGTATGGGAAGCCCTGCCGGTATAGCCTCGAAGATCACTGGGACGCGCAAGCCCTCATCCGCGCCCTTAAAAGGGCGCCCCCTCCCACCGGAGCAGCATACACCGCCCCGGCCCTCCCATGGTGCTCCTCCACGAGCCCACCATGCTGCCCCATCCGCTGTGCCCCATGCGGCTCATAGGGACACGCGAAGGGGCCCCCCCGGTCGGTCCATTAGTTGCTCGACAATAAGATCCCACGTATGAGAAGTTATTGTCGAGCTTAAACGAGGCACACCGTCCCATAGGCTTCTGTTCACCCCGGATCCGTCTGATCCATAAGCGACCAGAGCCCACAGGCACACGAGAAGGTTGACCGACATGGCACCCCAGCATCCCAACCTAACCTTTTTTTTTTTTTTTTTTTTTTTTTTTTTTTAACGTGGGGAAATCCTCATGGATACCCTTTGCCCGGGGAATGCAAAGGGTTATGCCGGACTTTTACCGGCTAAAACCCCACGGTGTTCCATCTCTCACCATAGTCCGGGGGACACGGGCACACCGAAGTATTCTTCCGCGACCCCAGAGGCGTCAGTCCACTTAAGTGGTCAACATCTCTTTATTTTCGCCTTCTATGAGAGGCGCGCGCAGAACACGTGCGCCGCCATCTCGGGCCTATCTATTGCGGACTACGGACCTCCCCAAGCCCGTCGTCCATAGACCCATGTTATGGGGGATGAAGATCGGCATACGCCCTCCTTCTTCGCCCAGTTCTCCTGCGGCGGGTCGGGAGAGTGGCTTCTGCCTCTCTGTCCCTCTCCGCCGCTTCCTTCTGCAGCATCACTGCCTCGCAGAAGGCCACAACCGCCTTCCACGACCTTTCACTCTCAACCATAGCATGAACTACGGCCAGGAGCGAGAGATCTTGGCCCACCACGTCGCTGAGGACTCGGCGTTCTCCATCCCAGGCGGGGCACAGCTCAAGCGTGTGCTGTGCTGTCTCCTCAGGACAATCATCACAGTGATGACACCTTGCTGACATTTCCCTTCCGATACGGCACAGGTACTTCCCAAAGCACCCATGGCCTGAAAGCACCTGTGCCAATCGAAAGGTAACGGTGCCATGTTCCCTATCTATCCACTGCTGAAATACTGGGCGGATCGCCTCGATCGTTCGAATACCAGCACTCGGCTGTGCCAGCCTTATCCGCCACTTCTGTAGGAGGATTTCGCGAAGTTCAACCCTGTGTCCTTCTACCTCTCTCGGAACCGGTCGCTCGCCTGAAATAAGTGCATCTTCGCGCCAGAAGTGCATTGATGCGAGGGCTTCTGCGTCCAGGTCCCAGGGTGGTGACCCCGCCAACAAACATGCCGCCTCCGAGGAGATTGTACGATATCCCCGTATTACCCTAATGGCCATCGCCCTCTGCGGCTTCCGCAGCAGCTTGATGTTCTGGCGATTCAGGGTACCGGCCCACACCGGAGCTCCGTATAGTGCCATTGAGCGTACAACACCCATATACAGACGCCGGCAACCTACGTTTGCTCCACCAAGGTTTGGCAGTAGTCCTCCGAGAGCGGCCGCTGCACGCATTAGTTTCGGCGCCAGGCGCTGAAAGTGAGCGTTGAAGTTCCATCGGCTATCGAGGACGAGTCCCAGATACTTCATCGTCGACTCGACACCGATGCGAACTCCACTCACCACAATGTGGGTTCCCGCTGGTGGCGCTTTCCTCGGCCCGTGAAAACACAGAGCCTCAGATTTATTCAAGGCCACCTGGAGCCCCAATTGTCTTATTCTGGCAACCACCTGAGCCACACCTGCAGTGGCAAGAAGGGCCGCATCCCGGTAGGTCCTTCCACTTGCTGTCACCAGGGTATCATCAGCATAGCAGGTCAACCTGATGCCAGGCAGACTGCTGCCTCTCAACACCCAGTCGTAGCCGATGTTCCACAGGAGTGGTCCGAGGACCGATCCCTGTGGAACACCGCACGACATTCTGCGCCGACACAAGCTATCCCGCCCCAAACAGATCACATACCTATCCACAAAATAGTCAGAGACTATGCGACGTAGGTATCGAGGCACTTGGTGGTATCTGAGCGCTTCTTTGATGCAGCTCCAGGGTAAGGTGTTAAAGGCGTTGGAGATGTCAAGAGACACTGCCAAAACCACCTCGCCACGAGAGACCGCCTCTTCCGCCAGGTTCTTCACTCGCAAGATTGCGCCAATCGTCGACCGCCCCCTCCGAAAACCGAACTGGTTATCGTCCAAATCAGGACCAACCGAGCTCAGGTGTCCAAGGAGGCGACCGGCAATGACCCTCTCAAGAAGCTTCCCCACCTCATCCAGTAGGACAATGGGTCGGTAGGCAGATGGGGAATCCATAGGTCGTCCTTCCTTCCGTAGCAAGACTAGCCGGCCCGTCTTCCATTGCGTTGGAAAACGCCCCTGTTGGAAGCACGCCTCAAACAGGGCAAAGAGTCTTGGCCCCAATCCCGCCTTAAGGGCCAAAACCCAGGCACGACCAGGAATTCCGTCGGGACCCGGGGCCGTGTTTTTGGCTTGCAACCGTCTCACTGCAACCCGCATCTCTACCTCAGCCAACTCCGGCACCTCGGCTTCCGTATCGCTGTCCTCCGCATCAGTTGGCGCCATGGGCGGTGAAATGTGCTCCTCCGTGGCAGGGAACAGAGCTGAAACTACTCCCTCCAGTAGCTGGGGCTCAAGGGTCTGGGTCAACGGGGGCGCCCAGGGACGGAGTTTCCCTCGCACCATTCTGTATGGCCGGCCCCATGGGTCTCGGTTCAGAGTCTCCAGGAGCTCCTCCCTAGCCTGAGTCTTGGCTCTAGCGATAGCCAGCTGCAGAGTCTCCTTGGCATCCCTATACACAGCATACAGTCGTGCTTCCTCGAACTCGTCCCGGTGTCGCCTCCTCCTTTGCCTTGTATATTGGCGTCTGCTCACCACGCACTCGATACGTAAGTGAGCGATCTCATCTGTCCACCAATATACCTGGCGCTTGGGAGCGTGTACTCCGATCCGGGGCATCGAGGCATCACAAATGTGCGTCATAGCCTCCCGGAACCACTCGGCCTCCTCATTCACATCAGCCTCCTCAGGACCATTGGACACTGTGAACCAGGCCTGGACCAGAGAAGCCTCCTCCAACAGATCCTTGTCAAGGCGCTTCAATGCCCATCTCAAGCTGTTCTCGCGGGGCAAAGTTCTAGAAGCATTAGGGGCAGCCGGCAGAGCAGAGACTGCAAACCTGATGTACCGATGGTCCGACAATGTTTCCACATTCACCAACACTTCCCAGCTCTGAACTCGACGCACCAGCTCCGGACTTGCAAACGATAGATCTACAATGGACTCGCCTTGCGGTCGTACACACGTATTTACTGATCCCTGGTTTAAAAGCGACAGACCAGTCAGCACGAACCACTCCTCCAGCGCCTCTCCACGCGCGTTCGTG
This sequence comes from Perizoma flavofasciatum, assembly GCA_958496245.1. Lineage (NCBI taxonomy): Eukaryota > Metazoa > Arthropoda > Insecta > Lepidoptera > Geometridae > Perizoma > Perizoma flavofasciatum. The sequence goes on along the minus strand of OY292446.1, from coordinate 6,136,044 downwards.
GCCGGCGATCCCCATACTGGGGACTTAGCATTAAAGTCTCCCAGCACGAGCACGGGATTGGGGTTGCTTCGCCCAACAAGAGTCCCTACTTCCAAGAGAAAAGACTCAAATTCAGCAAGGACTCTGTTGGGCGAGAAATAAGCACCCACAACAACAATACCTCCCTGGAGTGCCGCGACATATCCCCGACCTTTGATGACCCTATCAAATGGTGGGGCGTCATTCCGGGAGACAATTGCCACCAGTTCATCCTCGTCTGCCACCCAGTGGGGTCCCGGTGGTACAAAGTAGGGCTCCGCGACAACAGCAATATTTATCAACCACTCCGCCATGCTCTGGATCAAGAGATCTTGAGCCCTGGCGGAGTGGTTGATGTTCGCCTGCAGAAATTGTAAGGCCATACTAATGTACGTCCATTGGCACCTCCTCTTCCCTGGTGTTAGTGGAAGGGATGGATCGCTGCGAGGGGACTTTAGCCCCAGTCGCCGTTTTCCCCTTCTTCTTGCTTTTAGATGGAGCAGCACATGCTTTGCTGCCCATCCTATGACCTGCGGGCTTATTCACCGCCGCACACAGAGAGCAGTGAGCGGCAGCAGCAGCACACTCACTAGCCTTGTGGCCAGGCTGGCCACAGCGGTAGCACTCAGTACTGCGATCGACTTCTGCAGTGCACTGGGCTCTTACATGTCCTCCTTCCAGGCACCTAAAACACCGCATAGTTCTCGGCTGCAGAACTCTGACCTGCGCCGCAACCCATCCTACCAGAATTCGCCCACTGTCTGACAGCTTTTTGGCTGCTGCAACTGGGCAACGCACCCAGACAGTTCCGAGCCCCGAAGAGTCCCGGCGAATTTCGCCGGGCTTCACTGCCTCTACTGGGCACCCACCAACTCGTGCGACTGCATTTGCCACCTCTATAGCAGAGACAGAGTCATCCAGGCCAGATATGCGAACTTCCGCGCACTTTATGGGTCTGGAGACCCTTACATCTTCAGCCTGAAGTGATTCCCTCAGTTTATCAGCGAGTTTGTCCGCCTTATCTCCACTCGTCACACCAGGCACCTCCAGTATGCGTGCTCCAGTAGCTGCTCGTCGAAAACGGAGGGCCGCGATCCCAAGGCCGGACAAGTCAATTTTCTCCTTGGCCTCAGCGAGCACCTTTCCATACGTCACACCTCTCTCCTCAGCTCCAGGCTGGAGTGTGACTACAACAGCCGCTGAGCGAGGTGAACGTAGTTTGGCCGGTTGCAGTTTCGTGGCTTGCTTAGCTGGTTGTTTAACCAGTTGCGACCGTTCTGGTTGGATGTTATGAACCACACCAGCCTTCTTCTTAGAGCCCTTCTTCACGACCGTGGACCAACCTTTATCCATGGTCTTGGGTGACGATTGAAGAACTCGGGGTTCCCTCTGGGAGGAAGCTTCGTGAACTTTGTTTTCCCTCGTTTTGTCTTTTCGGGGTTTCGATACTGCTTGGCCCCTCTCATTCATCTGAGCAGTACCTGTAGCTAGTGCAGCAGGTGCAGTAACATTCCGAAATTGGGCTTTGTCTGCAGCAAGCGGTGGACGAAGCCGTTTTTCAGGGAGCAATCGCTCCTCAAGTCCCTCGAGCCTCGCATTTAGCATGGTCCCACATTCAACCATCACTGAGCGAGCAATCTCATCGAGATTCAGGACAGGCGCTGGGGCAGGGTTTTGCTGTTGAGAGAGTAACCGCATCTGGGCCATCTCCCTGCGAACCTCTTCCAGCTCACCCGCGAGTCGTGCATTGGCCGCTTCTAGCCGGGCGACTTCTTCTGTCATTGTGCGTGTTCGCATCTCCGCGAAAGCAACTTTTATTGTTTTCGCTGCCTCCTTCAGGGCCCGGACATATGTCCCTTTTAAGTTGCCGGATGTTGTGGCAACCTTTTGTATTGTCTCAACAGAGTCCAGTACAAGCCTACTCAAGTCCGCTGATTCTGGGTCCTCCCCGTCCAGTTTGGCCAATGTCAAGTCCGGAGATTTACGGAAAAAGGCAGCGCTCGCCTCTCTTTTCCGCTTAATTTCATCTGCCAATTCTCTTTCGGTATCTAACCGAAGTTCCTCATTTTTGGCTGCGTTCAACTCAGCCTTGGCTTTAGCTAATCCCACGTACTTTCCCGTGGTAGGCGGTCGACCACGCCCCCTACTTGCTAATGCCTTAGGCGGCGTAACATTATCGTCGCCATTATCTGAGCCAGCCTCATCCCAAAGACGCTTCCTCCAGAAACGGCCCACCTCAGGTGAACGGCCTCGAGATGTCACCGTCCGAAGGCTCACGTCTGAATCCGTATCAGAAAGATTCACCATTTTTGCCGAAGCAAGCAAGTCCTCTTTACTTCCTCTCATCGCCTCACAGCGGGTAAGAACCACGCGCGGTTCTTTCATCAAATCCAAATGCAAATCGGTGTCCAAGTTCATGCCAAAATTGTCGTCGGTGTGAGAGCCGAGGCTCTCAAAGCGGTTGCTGCCCCCCCCAGAATACGAGGGGCTGCCTCCCGAAGGAGGGTGGGATTCTCCGCCAGCAGCGCTGACGGTACCCACCTGGGGTAGTAAGTTTTTATTGCAATCCGCCATGGTTTTTTTTGTCAGTTTAAAGGCTCGACAGCCTGGGTTGGGTTGATGCTCTAGGGACTGCAATACCCCTGCAGCCATTCATCCTATCGCCGAGCATCGAAACTTAGGATTGGGGTCCGCCTCACGATTCCGAAAAACGGAAACACGCCCTAACAAGGGCGCCCCCTCCAACTTGCGTTAGTCCCTCCCTCCAAGCCTGTCCGGTATGGGTAGCCCTGCCGGCATAGCCTTGGAGATCATTGGGAAACGCAAGCACACCAGAGCAGCCGAAGCCACCCCGGCCCTCCCATGGTGCTCCTCCTCGAGCCCACCATGCTCGCCCCTTCCACTGGGCCCTTCCCCTTTCCCCCCCAGTGTTTGGTCCGCGCCGGTAAACCGGTAACTCCTATTTACGGTACCTACCGGTAATGGTAGGTATCGTAAATAGAAGCCGTGCCCCTATCCGCCTCTCGGGGGACGCGCCACGTCGGAGTACACCTCTCCGCCCACTGGGACAACCCAGCAGGTCCGTGGATCCCAACCTAACCTTTTTTTTTTTTTTTTTTTTTTTTTTTTTTTTTTTTTTTTTTTTTTTTTTTGTGGGGGGGAAAATGCCCACCGCATTTCCCTTCCGCCATGGGGGTGACGGAAGGGGGTATGTGGGGCTCGAACCCACTAAAAACCCCCCCGGTGAGCAGTCCACCGCCATGGTGGGACGAGATGGGGTCGCTTTCGCATTCACCATCTCGTCCCGGCGGGCGGCCCGGGAACCGGTCCGGGCCTCGGCCTCAGGGAGGGGTAACCTTCTCACCCAAGGTTACCCCTCAGACGTGTGGGGTCGTGCCAGCCGGCAGAGAGTCCCCCGACTCTCCACCAGTGACCCCACTACGGAGGATGAAGGAGGCGGGCGAACCGCCCCCTTCGTCCCCCGCGACGTCTGCGCCGGAGCGGGTCAGATCGGGCGTCATCCTCTCTGACCCGCTCAGCGGCCTCCTTCTGCGTCATGACCTCCTCGCAGAAGGAGACCATCGCCTGCCACTCCCTCTCGCCGCCGAGCATGGCATTTACCACGCTCGGCAGAGAGAGGTCCCGGCCCAGGATCGCTGAAAGTGTGTGTCGCATGGGACCCCACGCGGCACACACCTCCAGCGTATGGAGCGCCGTATCCTCCGGCGCCCCACATTCGTGGCAGGCCGGGGTCGCCTCCCGCCTCGCGATCTGGTGCAGATACTTTCCGAAGCATCCATGCCCGGAAAGCACCTGCACCAATCGGAAGGTCAGCGACCCGAACCGCCGCCGCACCCACCTCCGGAGGACCGGTCTAATGGCCTCCACCGTCCACTGACCAGGGACCGGTGGAGCCAGGTCCTCCGCCCACCGCCGCAACAAGGCGGCCCGCGCCAGTCGCCGCATGCGCGCGACCTCCTCCCACACTGGGTACTCCCCGTCGGATCTCCTCGCCGCTATGTAGTGATACACTTCGGCGAGGATCTCCGCTTGGAGAGCCCAGGGGGGATCACCGGCCAGCACGCACGCTGCCGTCCAGGACACCGTCCGGTATCCACGGATCGCCCTCGTCGCGATGACCCGCTGCGGACGTCGCAGCAGGGTCATATTCCCGCGACTGAGGGCGTCCACCCAGACCGGTGCCCCGTACAGGGCCATACTCCGGATAACTCCGGAGTACAGCCGGCGACATGTGGCGCTCGGGCCACCCACGTTGGGCAGCAGCCTCCCTAAAGCGGCCGCGGCTCCCAGGACTCTTGGGGCCAGCTGGGTGAAATGGGCCCCAAAAGTCCACATCCCAACCTAACCTTTTTTTTTTTTTTTTTTTTTTTTTAAGGGGGGAAATGCCACGCATCCCCCTTCCGCCACGGGGGTGGCGAAAGGGGGTATGTGGGACTCTAACCCACTAAAACCCCCCTGGTTGACGTCGCCCGCCGTAGTGGGGCAAGATGGGGTCGCGTTAGCATTCACCATCTTACCCCGACGGGTGGCCCAGGAACCACCCGGGCCCCGGCCATGTGTGGGGCCGTGCAAGCCGGCGGAATCCCCCAATCTCCGCCAGTGACCCCACACTCGCGCCCTGAAAAGGGCGCCCCCTCCAACTTACGCTGTCCCTCACTCCAAGCCTGCCCGGTATGGGAAACCCTGCCGGTATAGCCTCGAAGATCATTGGGACGCGCAAGCCCTCATCCGCGCCCTGAAAAGGGCGCCCCCTCCAACTTACGCTGTCCCTCACTCCGAGCCTGACCGGCATGGGAAGCCCTGCCGGTATAGCCTCGAAGATCATTGGGACGCGCAAGCCCTCATCCGCGCCCTGAAAAGGGCGCCCCCTCCAACTTACGCTGTCCCTCACTCCGAGCCTGACCGGTATGGGAAGCCCTGCCGGTATAGCCTCGAAGATCATTGGGACGCGCAAGCCCTCATCCGCGCCCTAAAAAGGGCGCCCCCTCCAACTTACGCTGTCCCTCACTCCGAGCCTGACCGGTATGGGAAGCCCTGCCGGTATAGCCTCGAAGATCATTGGGACGCGCAAGCCCTCATCCGCGCCCTGAGAAGGGCGCCCCCTCCAACTTACGCTGTCCCTCACTCCAAGCCTGACCGGTATGGGAAGCCCTGCCGGTATAGCCTTGAAGATCATTGGGACGCATAAGCCGACCAGAGCAGCGAAAGCCGCCCCGGCCCTCCTTCCACAGTGCGCCCTGAAAAGGGCACACCCACCCCGCAAGACGGGACCACACCGGGCCCCGCCAAGCCCTCGTCCGCGCCCTAAAAAGGGCGCCCCCTCCCACCGGAGCAGCATACACCGCCCCGGCCCTCCCATGGTGCTCCTCCACGAGCCCACCATGCTGCCCCATCCGCTGTGCCCCATGCGGCTCATAGGGACACGCGAAGGGGCCCCCCCGGTCGGTCCATTAGTTGCTCGACAATAAGATCCCACGTATGAGAAGTTATTGTCGAGCTTAAACGAGGCGCACCGTCCCATAGGCTTCTGTTCACCCCGGATCCGTCTGATCCATAAGCGACCAGAGCCCACAGGCACACGAGAAGGTTGACCGACATGACACCCCATCCCAACCTAACCTTTTTTTTTTTTTTTTTTTTTTTTTTTTTTTTTTTTTTTTTTTTTTTTTTTTTTGAAGGGGGGAAATGCCACGCATCCCCCTTCCGCCACGGGGGTGGCGAAAAGGGGTATGTGGGACTCTAACCCACTAAAACCCCCCTGGTTAACGTCGCCCGCCGTAGTGGGGCAAGATGGGGTCGCGTTAGCATTCACCATCTTACCCCGACGGGTGGCCCAGGAACCACCCGGGCCCCGGCCATGTGTGGGGCCGTGCAAGCCGGCGGAGTCCCCCGACTCCGCCAGTGACCCCACACTCACGCCCTGAAAAGGGCGCCCCCTCCAACTTACGCTGTCCCTCACTCCAAGCCTGCCCGGTATGGGAAACCCTGCCGGTATAGCCTCGAAGATCATTGGGATGCGCAAGCCCTCATCCGCGCCCTGAAAAGGGCGCCCCCTCCAACTTACGCTGTCCCTCACTCCGAGCCTGACCGGTATGGGAAGCCCTGCCGGTATAGCCTCGAAGATCATTGAGACGCGCAAGCCCTCATCCGCGCCCTGAAAAGGGCGCCCCCTCCAACTTACGCTGTCCCTCACTCCAAGCCTGACCGGTATGGGAAGCCCTGCCGGTATAGCCTCGAAGATCATTGGGACGCGCAAGCCCTCATCCGCGCCCTGAAAAGGGCGCCTCCTCCAACTTACGCTGTCCCTCACTCCAAGCCTGACCGGTATGGGAAGCCCTGCCGGTATAGCCTCGAAGATCATTGGGACGCGCAAGACCTCATCCGCGCCCTGAAAAGGGCGCCCCCTCCAACTTACGCTGTCCCTCACTCCAAGCCTGACCGGTATGGGAAACCCTGCCGGTATAGCCTCGAAGATCATTGGGACGCATAAGCCGACCAGAGCAGCGAAAGCCGCCCCGGCCCTCCTTCCACAGTGCGCCCTGAAAAGGGCACACTCCGTCAAACGGGCCCATAAAGGGCCACGCCGACCTCACGTCCGCGCCCTGAACAGGGCGCCCCCTCCAACTTACGCTGTCCCTCACTCCAAGCCTGACCGGTATGGGTAGCCCTGCCGGTATAGCCTCGAAGATCATTGGGACGCGCAAGCCGACCAGAGCAGCAAAAGCCGCCCCGGCCCTCCCACGGTGCGCCCTGAAAAGGGCACACCCACCCCGCAAGACGGGACCACACCGGGCCCCGCCAAGCCCTCGTCCGCGCCCTTAAAAGGGCGCCCCCTCCCACCGGAGCAGCCTACACCGCCCCGGCCCTCCCATGGTGCTCCTCCACGAGCCCACCATGCTGCCCCATCCGCTGTGCCCCATGCGGCTCATAGGGACACGCGAAGGGACCCCCCCCGGTCGGTCCATTAGTTGCTCGACAATAAGATCCCACGTATGAGAAGTTATTATCGAGCTTAAACGAGGCACACCGTCCCATAGGCTTCTGTTCACCCCGGATCCGTCTGATCCATAAGCGACCAGAGCCCATAGGCACACGAGAAGGTTGACCGACATGGCACCCCATCCCAACCTAACCTTTTTTTTTTTTTTTTTTTTTTGAAGGGGGGAAATGCCACGCATCCCCCTTCCGCCACGGGGGTGGCGAAAGGGGGTATGTGGGACTCTAACCCACTAAAACCCCCCTGGTTAACGTCGCCCGCCGTAGTGGGGCAAGATGGGGTCGCGTTAGCATTCACCATCTTACCCCGACGGGTGGCCCAGGAACCACCCGGGCCCCGGCCATGTGTGGGGCCGTGCAAGCCGGCGGAGTCCCCCGACTCCACCAGTGACTCCACACTCGCGCCCTGAAAAGGGCGCCCCCTCCAACTTACGCTGTCCCTCACTCCAAGCCTGCCCGGTATGGGAAACCCTGCCGGTATAGCCTCGAAGATCATTGGGACGCGCAAGCCCTCATCCGCGCCCTGAAAAGGGCGCCCCCTCCAACTTACGCTGTCCCTCACTCCGAGCCTGACCGGTATGGGAAGCCCTGCCGGTATAGCCTCGAAGGTCATTGGGACGCGCAAGCCCTCATCCGCGCCCTGAAAAGGGCGCCCCCTCCAACTTACGCTGTCCCTCACTCCGAGCCTGACCAGTATGGGAAGCCCTGCCGGTATAGCCTCGAAGATCATTGGGACGCGCAAGCCCTCATCCGCGCCCTGAGAAAGGCGCCCCCTCCAACTTACGCTGTCCCTCACTCCAAGCCTGACCGGTATGGGAAGCCCTGCCGGTATAGCCTCGAAGATCATTGGGACGCATAAGCCGACCAGAGCAGCGAAAGCCGCCCCGGCCCTCCTTCCACAGTGCGCCCTGAAAAGGGCACACTCCGTCAAACGGGCCCATAAAGGGCCACGCCGACCTCACGTCCGCGCCCTGAAAAGGGCGCCCCCTCCAACTTACGCTGTCCCTCACTCCAAGCCTGACCGGTATGGGTAGCCCTGCCGGTATAGCCTCGAAGATCATTGGGACGCGCAAGCCGACCAGAGCAGCAAAAGCCGCCCCGGCCCTCCCACGGTGCGCCCTGAAAAGGGCACACCCACCCCGCAAGACGGGACCACACCGGGCCCCGCCAAGCCCTCGTCCGCGCCCTTAAAAGGGCGCCCCCTCCCACCGGAGCAGCCTACACCGCCCCGGCCCTCCCATGGTGCTCCTCCACGAGCCCACCATGCTGCCCCATCCGCTGTGCCCCATGCGGCTCATAGGGACACGCGAAGGGGCCCCCCCCGGTCGGTCCATTAGTTGCTCGACAATAAGATCCCACGTATGAGAAGTTATTATCGAGCTTAAACGAGGCACACCGTCCCATAGGCTTCTGTTCACCCCGGATCCGTCTGATCCATAAGCGACCAGAGCCCATAGGCACACGAGAAGGTTGACCGACATGGCACCCCATCCCAACCTAACCTTTTTTTTTTTTTTTTTTTTTTTTTTGTGGGGGGGAAAATGCCCACCGCATTTCCCTTCCGCCATGGGGGTGACGGAAGGGGGTATGTGGGGCTCGAACCCACTAAAAACCCCCCCGGTGAGCAGTCCACCGCCATGGTGGGACGAGATGGGGTCGCTTTCGCATTCACCATCTCGTCCCGGCGGGCGGCCCGGGAACCGGTCCGGGCCTCGGCCTCAGGGAGGGGTAACCTTCTCACCCAAGGTTACCCCTCAGACGTGTGGGGTCGTGCCAGCCGGCAGAGAGTCCCCCGACTCTCCACCAGTGACCCCACTACGGAGGTTGAAGGAGGCGGGCGAACCGCCCCCTTCGTCCTCCGCGACGTCTGCGCCGGAGCGGGTCAGATCGGGCGTCATCCTCTCTGACCCGCTCAGCGGCCTCCTTCTGCGTCATAACCTCCTCGCAGAAGGAGACCATCGCCTGCCACTCCCTCTCGCCGCCGAGCATGGCACTAACCACGCTCGGCAGAGAGAGGTCCCGGCCCAGGATCGCTGAAAGTGTGTGTCGCATGGGACCCCACGCGGCACACACCTCCAGCGTGTGGAGCGCCGTATCCTCCGGCGCCCCACATTCGTGGCAGGCCGGGGTCGCCTCCCGCCTCGCGATCTGGTGCAGATACTTTCCGAAGCATCCATGCCCGGAAAGCACCTGCACCAATCGGAAGGTCAGCGACCCGAACCGCCGCCGCACCCACCTCCGGAGGACCGGTCTTATGGCCTCCACCGTCCACTGACCAGGGACCGGTGGAGCCAGGTCCTCCGCCCACCGCCGCAACAAGGCGGCCCGCGCCAGTCGCCGCATGCGCGCGACCTCCTCCCACACTGGGTACTCCCCGTCGGATCTCCTCGCCGCTATGTAATGATACACTTCGGCGAGGATCTCCGCTTGGAGAGCCCAGGGGGGATCACCGGCCAGCACGCACGCTGCCGTCCAGGACACCGTCCGGTATCCGCGGATCGCCCTCGTCGCGATGACCCGCTGCGGACGTCGCAGCAGGGTCATATTCCCGCGACTGAGGGCGTCCACCCAGACCGGTGCCCCGTACAGGGCCATACTCCGGATAACTCCGGAGTACAGCCGGCGACATGTGGCGCTCGGGCCACCCACGTTGGGCAGCAGCCTCCCTAAAGCGGCCGCGGCTCCCAGGACTCTTGGGGCCAGCTGAGTGAAATGGGCCCCAAAAGTCCACCTCCCGTCCAGGATGAGACCCAGATATTTTATCTGGGTCCCAACCCGGACCAGGACCCCGTCCAGAACTATCCTCGTTCCTGGAGGGGGTCCCCCCCGAGGCCCATGGAACAGCAGGGCCTCGGTCTTGGAGAGGGCTACCTCCAGTCCCAGGGAGCGTATGCGGCCGACCACGATGGTGGTGCCCACCGTGGCTAGCCGCATCGCCTCCCCGAGGTCCCTCCCCCTGGCTACGACCAGGGTGTCATCCGCGTAACACGCCACCCGCATATTTGCGGGAAGCGTGCCGCGGAGCACCCAGTCGTAGCCTATGTTCCACAGGAGCGGCCCCAGCACCGACCCCTGTGGAACCCCGCGGACGACGCGACGGTGTCTCAAGCCGTCGCGTCCTTCCACCAGGACCTCGCGGTCCTGGAGGTAGTCCGCCAACAGCCTCCGCAGATACAGAGGCACTCCATGATAGAGGAGCGCCTCCCGTATCGTCCCGTGCGGCAGGCTGTTGAAGGCGTTGGCTATGTCAAGCGAGACTGCCAACGCCTTGTCCCCCTCGTGGACCGCCTCCTGCGTCCACCCCTTGAGCCAGAGCAGGGCGTCTATTGTAGACCGCCCCGCTCTGAACCCATACTGGGCCTGTGACAGCCCAGGCCCAGTCCCCTCTAGGTGCCGGATGACACGGGAAGCGACTACTCTCTCCAGTAGCTTCCCCGTGTCATCCAGCAGCACTATTGGCCTGTATGCGGAAGGCGAGTCTACGGCTCGACCCTCCTTCCGCAACAGGCACAACTTGCCGTCCTTCCACAGCTTCGGGAACCGTCCTGACGTGAGACATACGTCGAACAGTTCCCGAAGCTGGATACCCATCTCCCCCAAGGCGATCCTCAGGACCCGCTTTGGGATCCCGTCAGGACCCGGTGCCGTCCTCTTACCGCGTAGGCGGCCGACGGCAACCTCCATCTCCACCTCTGTCACGAGGGGGATGGAGGCCGGGTCCAACTCCTCGGGGAGGAAGGACGGCGCTGTCATTGTGGGCGGGGCGTGGTGGGGGTCAATGTCGGGGAAGAGACCCCCCAACACCCGACCCAGAAGCTCCGGCTCCAGGGACTCTGCTATCGGGGGCGTCTGGCCCCGGAACTTTTTCCGGGCCGCTCTATACGGACGCCCCCATGGGTCCCTGTCGAGGCCCTCCAGAGCCTCATCCCAGGCCCTCGTTTTGGCCCGACCGATGGCCAGCTGCAGCTCCTCCTTTGCGTCACGGTAGGAGCTGTACAGCCGGCACTCAGCTGTCAGCTCTTCGGCTGACAGCTCCTCATCGGTCCGGCCGTGACGCCGCCTCCTGCAACGGGCGTAGAGCCGCCGTGCCGCCGAGCAGGCAGCTCGGAGATCAGCGATCTCCGAGCTCCACCAATACACCTCCCGGCGACCTGGGAGGCGCCGGGACCTGGGCATGGCGGCGTCGCACACCGCCGTCACCGCCTCCCGGAAGTGGCACGCCGCGACGTCCACCTCCGGGTGCGTGGGCGCGGCCGACCACGACTGGACGATCGCCGCCTCAACTGCCAGTTCGGCGTCGAGGCGACTGATCGACCAGCGCGGGAGGTCCGCACGCACCACGCGCCTCCCTTGGATGTCGGAGGTGGAGATCTCGAACCGTATATATTTATGGTCCGAGAGAGTCTCCACCTCCGACATCACCCTCCACGCCCGGGCACGTGCCGCGACAGCGGGGGTGGCGAACGTAACGTCCACCACGGACCCCCCTCGCTGTCGCACGCACGTGTGGACCGACCCTCTATTCAAGAGGGTCAGCCCTGCGGCAACCGCCCACTCCCTGACTATCTCCCCTCGAGAGTCAGTAGTGGGGTTGCCCCAGTCCCGGGCCTTGGCGTTCAGGTCCCCCATAACGAGGACCTGACGTGGCGCCTGCCTTCGCACCGCTGCGGCCAGGAGGTCCATAAAGACCTCCAGCTCCGCAGCGGTTCTATTGGGGGAGAAGTATGCGCCGACGACCGCATACTCCCCCCACTTGGCCACCACGTACCCCGAACCCCTCTCTTCGACTGAGAGGGGGGGGCCGCCACTCCCCTTTCCCACAATGGCCACGGAGTCGCCCAGGTCCCCAGCCCAACACGGGTGTTGGGGGGGAACGTGGTACGGCTCCGCGGCGACCGCCACATCAATTTCCCACTGCGCCAGGGACTGCATAAGCAGATCCTGAGCCCTGGCGCAGTGGTTGAGGTTCGTCTGGAGGAGGTTGAGATGCCCGACTTGATCCATCAGTCTGACATCTCAACCACCTCACTCGCCACTTGGCGAGCTCCCTCAGGGGCGGCAGGGGCGGTCCGGGCCCCGGCGGCTTTACCCTTTGTCTTCGGGGGAACGCAGCTGCGTCCCCCCATTACATGCCCGGAGGGCCTGCCCGACTCGGCGCATATCGCGCATCGCGGCTCGGCCCTCCCGCAGGTGGCCGCTCGGTGACCTGCGCCTCCACACCGGAAGCACAGGTCCCCTCTGTCCGCCGCCGCGGGGCACTGGGGGCGAGTGTGTCCCAGCCCCATGCACCTGTAACAGCGCATGGGACGCGCCCCAAGTGACACCACTCGTGCCGAGCTCCACCCGACCAGCAGCCTGCCCTTTTCCAGCAGCACTTTGGCTGCCGAAATCGGGCAGGACACAAGGGTGGAGCCGGTGCCGCCGAAGCCGAAACGGATCTCTCCGGCCTTGACGAGCCGCACGTCACAGCGGCCCGCCTCGGCAACCGCCGCGGCCACCTTCTCCTTCGTGGCCGCGTCGTCCAGACCCGTGATGCGGAGGTCCGTCGACTTGACGGGCCTGGTGACGCTGGCCACCTCCGACAGGACATCGCGGAGCTTCTCCGCGAGCCTGTCGGCCTTCTCCCCGTTTTGGGAGCCAGGAATCTCCAGCATCCTGGCTCCCGTGGCCGTCTGCCGAAACTGGACACGGTCAATCCCCAGCTCTTGGAGATTGACCTTGTCCTGGGCCATCCGGAGGACAGCGCTATAGGTCACCCCCTTATCCGCGGCCGCGGGCTGCAGCGACAGCACGACAGCCGCGGACTTTGGGGGCTTCAGCGCCGCCGTCAGCTTCGGGGCAGCAGTGGCGGGACGAGCCGCTGGGGCAGTCACGGGTGCAGAGGGGGGGGAGGATTTCTTCCCCTTTCCCTTGCCCTTCTTCGTCACCGTCGCCCAAGTTTCCTTCACCTGGGGAACGGCGACAGGTGCAGCCTCCCTCGAGGGACCCGCCACTGGTGCCACCGAGGGGGCAGCGCGCTTGCCCGCTTTGGGGGCAGGGGCAGAGGCCCGCTGTGGCGTCGGCTTGGGTGGCACCGCAGCCCTCCCAGAGTCTGCCCTTAGTGGCGGGCGGACCACCGGAGCCGGCAAGAGGCGCTCCTCTATCCCCGCGATTCGGGCGTTCAGCATCGTCCCGAATGTGGTGGTCAAGGAGCGCTTCAGCTCCTCCACCAGGTCTGCCCCCACAACGACGGGGGCCGCCAGCGGCCCTGCCACAGCAGCGGCAGTGGTGGCGGCGGCGGCCTGCGACTTCGCTTCGGTGAAGCCGCGACGAAGCGACTTCACCTCAGCCTTCAGCGCCTCCGTCTCAAGGCGCAGGCGGCCGTTATCCGCCCTTAGTCGTCGCGTCTCCTCCGCCTCACTACGGTCCGCGAGGGCGTCCACCACCTCTCGCAGGCCAGACGCTGACCCTTTCAGGCGGGCGACAAACTCGCCTTTGAGGTTGCCGGACTTCCGAGCAACCTCCAAAATGCAGGCGAGCTTCTCGCCCGCATGCGCCCTCAACTGCTGCGCGTTAAGCGCGCTGATATCCCCGACCATCGCGGAGACGTCGGTATCGCTACCGGTCGTCGCGACGTCAGGGACAGCAGCGGAACGCGCCTTCCCATAAGGCCTGCTTTGCAGGACCTCCCCCAAACCAGGTTTATCCCAACCTAACCTAACCCAACCCAACCCAACCCAACCCAACCCAACCCTTTTTTTTTTTTTTTTTTTTTTTTTGAAGGGGGGAAATGCCACGCATCCCCCTTCCGCCACGGGGGTGGCGAAAGGGGGTATGTGGGACTCTAACCCACTAAAACCCCCCTGGTTAACGTCGCCCGCCGTAGTGGGGCAAGATGGGGTCGCGTTAGCATTCACCATCTTACCCCGACGGGTGGCCCAGGAACCACCCGGGCCCCGGCCATGTGTGGGGCCGTGCAAGCCGGCGGAATCCCCCGATCTCCGCCAGTGACCCCACACTCGCGCCCTGAAAAGGGCGCCACCTCCAACTTACGCTGTCCCTCACTCCAAGCCTGCCCGGTATGGGAAACCCTGCCGGTATAGCCTCGAAGATCATTGGGACGCGCAAGCCCTCATCCGCGCCCTGAAAAGGGCGCCCCCTCCAACTTACGCTGTCCCTCACTCCAAGCCTGCCCGGTATGGGAAACCCTGCCGGTATAGCCTCGAAGATCATTGGGACGCGCAAGCCCTCATCCGCGCCCTGAAAAGGGCGCCCCCTCCAACTTACGCTGTCCCTCACTCCGAGCCTGACCGGTATGGGAAGCCCTGCCGGTATAGCCTCGAAGATCATTGAGACGCGCAAGCCCTCATCCGCGCCCTGAAAAGGGCGCCCCCTCCAACTTACGCTGTCCCTCACTCCAAGCCTGACCGGTATGGGAAGCCCTGCCGGTATAGCCTCGAAGATCATTGGGACGCGCAAGACCTCATCCGCGCCCTGAAAAGGGCGCCCCCTCCAACTTACGCTGTCCCTCACTCCAAGCCTGACCGGTATGGGAAGCCCTGCCGGTATAGCCTCGAAGATCATTGGAACGCGCAAGCCGACCAGAACAGCAAAAGCCGTCCCGGCCTTCCCTTCACAGTGCGCCCTGAAAAGGGCACACTCCGTCAAACGGGCCCATAAAGGGCCACGCCGACCCCACGTCCGCGCCCTTAAAAGGGCGCCCCCTCCAACTTACGCTGTCCCTCACTCCAAGCCTGACCGGTATGGGAAGCCCTGCCGGTATAGCCTCGAAGATCATTGGGACGCGCAAGCCGACCAGAGCAGCAAAAGCCGCCCCGGCCCTCCCACGGTGCGCCCTGAAAAGGGCACACCCACCCCGCAAGACGGGACCACACCGGGCCCCGCCAAGCCCTCGTCCGCGCCCTAAAAAAAAGGGCGCCCCCTCCCACCGGAGCAGCATACACCGCCCCGGCCCTCCCATGGTGCTCCTCCACGAGCCACCATGCTGCCCCATCCGCTGTGCCCCATGCGGCTCATAGGGACACGCGAAGGGGCCCCCCCGGTCGGTCCATTAGTTACTCGACAATAAGATCCCACGTATGAGAAGTTATTGTCGAGCTTCAACCCAACCCTTTTTTTTTTTTTTTTTTTTGTTACCCAGGGGAAATCCTTTATGGATACCACTCAACCCGGGGGGGCTGAGAGGTTATGTCGGACTCCTGATACCGACTAAAACCCCTGGGGTGTTCCTTCTCTTCGCTTAAGACGGGGTTACGGGAACGCTAAAGCAAGACTTCCGCAACTCCGTCAGCGTTTGCCCTTACGGACCCAACTCAAGGAGGTTATCCTCCAATCCTCTTGCTGAAGGCACCCCGAACACAAGGGGTGCCTTCACGCTTCTGATCTCTAGCGTAGGCAACAGACCCCCCCGATCCGTTGCCCACAGATCCACTTCAGACATTTGTCTATGACTACATGGAACACCGCTACCTAAGTAGCAGTGTCCATGGGACCTTCCACAGCAGTTTGGCGCTGGGACGGCTCAGAGGCTTTGGGGCCTTTTTTCGTCTTTCCCCTTCTTTTGCGGCCTCTTCGGCTCGCGTTGTGTCCCTTGACATCGGGACATCCTTTTCCACCCACTCTATGCCCCGCAGGCTTACCAGCCGCAGCGCAAATAGCGCAATGCGGCTCAGCTTGGCAATCCCGCGCCCTATGGTCGGGTTTTCCACATCGGAAGCAGAGACCGTTGTGGTTTCCCTCAACGGTGCACATGCTCCCAACGTGGCCAACCTCTAGGCATCGGTAGCACCTTAGAGGTTTTGGGTCAAGCAGCACCACACGTGCTGAGACCCAGCCCACCTTCAGTCGATTGACTCCCACCACCTTTTTGGCAGCCTCTACAGGGCAGCTCAGCCACAGCGAGCCGCGGGGGCATATAACGCCAAATTTGATGGCACCAGCAGAGCAGCCACCCTCATTAGCCACGGCCAACGCAACCTCAGCTGCAGTCACGGAATCGTCAAGCTCCGTGACTCGTATATCTGTGCGCCTCACCGGGCGTTGCACCCGCACCACGTCGGCGCTAAGGACCTCTCTAAGTTTTTCCGCCAGGGAGTCTGCTTTTTCAGCACCCTTGTCACCGGGAACCTCCAGCATCCGGGCACCTGTTACCGCCGTCCTGAAACGCAACTGATCGATACCGATGCTCTTGAGATCGATGCGCTTCTTGGCCTCCGTTAGAAGCGACGCGTACGTCACACCTTTCTCCTCGGCATCGGGCTGCAGCGTAAGCGTGATAGCCGCTGAGCGAGGGGAACGGAGTTTCACCTTTGAACCCGACTGTTGCGCCATTTTCTTTGGCACAGGGTTCTCGGGCGCGGTATTCTCAACCACCTTAACATCCGTCCGTTTTGCCGCCTGTTTTTTGTTCGCTTTGCCCACTGTTTTCCACGCTCCTCCCACAGGAGTGGATGCTGGAGGCAGTGAGCGAGGCTCCCTCCCCAAGGCCGCCTCCTCAGCTGCCAGACTCCCCTTCTTCGCTTTCTTCCCCTTGCGGGGCTTAGGGGCAGGGCCATCTGAGGTCTGAAAAGATGTGGAGGCTTCGGGCGTGGGCAAACTCTCTGGTGCCATCGAAGGCTCCACATGCTCGGGCACAGCTTCAGCTCTTCGCTCGCGAGCTCTATCCGCAGCCAGAGGGGGCCGCAGACGTGCCTCTGGTAGAAGTCTCCCCTCGAGAGCTTCCAGCCTGGCATTCAACATGGTCCCGACCTGTACCATGATGGCGCGTGACAGCCCTTCAACGTCCAGCTGTCCAGCTCCGCCTCGAGGCTCCGTCGCAGGTCGGGCCTGTCGCATCTCCGCCCTTAACTCTGCAAACTCCTTACGGAGTGCACCGAGCTCAGCTTGCAGGCGAGCGTTGTCCGCCTGCAATTTAGCCGTCTCTTCCGAGATGGAGCGCTTACGGAGCACCTCCACCGCCTCTACAATGTACTGAGTGGCCTCATTGAGGGACTTCTGAAACGGACCACTCAGATGTTTTGACTTGCGGGACACCGTTTTGATTATGTCCACGCAATCCAGCACTTGTTTATTGAGGGACGACGCCAGTTGATCGTCAACCTCACCCGCCAACAGTCCAGTCATACACGACGGGCGCGTCACTCTCGTGCGTCTAGTTTTCTCCACAGCTTGCGTCACCTCTTCAGCAGCGTCGAGGAGACACTCTTCACGCATAGCAGCGTGGAACATCTGCTTTGCCTTCGCCAGGCCGACGTACTGCCCAGTAGTGGGCGGGCGGCCTCTGCCCTTCACCGATTTTGTCACCTTGGGTGACGGTGTTCCTTCCACAACATTAACATCAGCATCCGAGTCAGGCTCACTCAAACCCTGCAGCGAGCCCGGTCTCTTCCGCCAAGCTCGGCGGTCGTCGTCCGACACATTCCCGGACGTAACAGTCTCCATGCTCCTGTCGGTGTCTGAGTCCGACAGGCGCTCCACCACCACTCTTAATTCCTTTGCTAAGCCAAGGTCAATAGTGTTGGCGCGCGCCTTCAGGGCGCGCGCTTCCACCTCCAAATCAACAGAATCCAAATCGCATGCAATCTCAGAGTCCGATTTACAAGAAAAGCCAGGGTCGTGTTTACGAAGGCGAGCGGAATGCCGGCCTACGAAGCAGTTGTCGCCCCCCCCAGAGTACGAGGGGCAGCCCTCCACCGAAGCAGAGGGGTGGGATTCCCCCTTTCGGGGACCCACCTGGGGACCATTTTCACAACTACTTGGTTCCATGTTTTCTTCACTCCGATGCTCCACATCGTCGTCTCTTTTTACAGGGGTGAGCTCCCCTGACAGCGCGCCCTGAAAAGGGCGCACCCAGCCCGCCAGACAGGCCCATAAAGGGCCCCGCCGGGTTCACACTTGCGCTGGTCCCTCACTCCAAGCCTGTCCGGTATGGGTAGCCCTGCCGGCATAGCCTTGGAGATCATTGGGAAACGCAAGTCCACCTGAGTAGCAGAAGCCACCCTTGACCTCCCATGGTGCTCCTCCTCGAGCTCACCATGCTTGCCCCATTTAATGGGGCCTTCCCCTAATCCCCCCCAGTGTTTGGTCCGCGCCGGTAAACCGGTAACTCCTATTTACGGTACCTACCGGTAGTGGTAAGTATCGTAAATAGAAGCCGTGCCCCTATCCGCCCCCCGGGGGACGCGCCACGTCGGAGTACACCTCTCCGCCCACTGGGACAACCCAGCAGGTCCGTGGGCTTCAACCCAACCCAACCCTTTTTTTTTTTTTTTTTTTTTTTTTTTTTTTTTTTAACGTGGGGAAATCCTCATGGATACCCTTTGCCCGGGGAATGCAAAGGGTTATGCCGGACTTTTACCGGCTAAAACCCCACGGTGTTCCATCTCTCACCATAGTCCGGGGGACACGGGCACACCGAAGTATTCTTCCGCGACCCCAGAGGCGTCAGTCCACTTAAGTGGTCAACATCTCTTTATTTTCGCCTTCTATGAGAGGCGCGCGCAGAACACGTGCGCCGCCATCTCGGGCCTATCTATTGCGGACTACGGACCTCCCCAAGCCCGTCGTCCATAGACCCATGTTATGGGGGATGAAGATCGGCATACGCCCTCCTTCTTCGCCCAGTTCTCCTGCGGCGGGTCGGGAGAGTGGCTTCTGCCTCTCTGTCCCTCTCCGCCGCTTCCTTCTGCAGCATCACTGCCTCGCAGAAGGCCACAACCGCCTTCCACGACCTTTCACTCTCAACCATAGCATGAACTACGGCCAGGAGCGAGAGATCTTGGCCCACCACGTCGCTGAGGACTCGGCGTTCTCCATCCCAGGCGGGGCACAGCTCAAGCGTGTGCTGTGCTGTCTCCTCAGGACAATCATCACAGTGATGACACCTTGCTGACATTTCCCTTCCGATACGGCACAGGTACTTCCCAAAGCACCCATGGCCTGAAAGCACCTGTGCCAATCGAAAGGTAACGGTGCCATGTTCCCTATCTATCCACTGCTGAAATACTGGGCGGATCGCCTCGATCGTTCGAATACCAGCACTCGGCTGTGCCAGCCTTATCCGCCACTTCTGTAGGAGGATTTCGCGAAGTTCAACCCTGTGTCCTTCTACCTCTCTCGGAACCGGTCGCTCGCCTGAAATAAGTGCATCTTCGCGCCAGAAGTGCATTGATGCGAGGGCTTCTGCGTCCAGGTCCCCGGGTGGTGACCCCGCCAACAAACATGCCGCCTCCGAGGAGATTGTACGATATCCCCGTATTACCCTAATGGCCATCGCCCTCTGCGGCTTCCGCAGCAGCTTGATGTTCTGGCGATTCAGGGTACCGGCCCACACCGGAGCTCCGTATAGTGCCATTGAGCGTACAACACCCATATACAGACGCCGGCAACCTACGTTTGCTCCACCAAGGTTTGGCAGTAGTCCTCCGAGAGCGGCCGCTGCACGCATTAGTTTCGGCGCCAGGCGCTGAAAGTGAGCGTTGAAGTTCCATCGGCTATCGAGGACGAGTCCCAGATACTTCATCGTCGACTCGACACCGATGCGAACTCCACTCACCACAATGTGGGTTCCCGCTGGTGGCGCTTTCCTCGGCCCGTGAAAACACAGAGCCTCAGATTTATTCAAGGCCACCTGGAGCCCCAATTGTCTTATTCTGGCAACCACCTGAGCCACACCTGCAGTGGCAAGAAGGGCCGCATCCCGGTAGGTCCTTCCACTTGCTGTCACCAGGGTATCATCAGCATAGCAGGTCAACCTGATGCCAGGCAGACTGCTGCCTCTCAACACCCAGTCGTAGCCGATGTTCCACAGGAGTGGTCCGAGGACCGATCCCTGTGGAACACCGCACGACATTCTGCGCCGACACAAGCTATCCCGCCCCAAACAGATCACATACCTATCCACAAAATAGTCAGAGACTATGCGACGTAGGTATCGAGGCACTTGGTGGTATCTGAGCGCTTCTTTGATGCAGCTCCAGGGTAAGGTGTTAAAGGCGTTGGAGATGTCAAGAGACACTGCCAAAACCACCTCGCCACGAGAGACCGCCTCTTCCGCCAGGTTCTTCACTCGCAAGATTGCGCCAATCGTCGACCGCCCCCTCCGAAAACCGAACTGGTTATCGTCCAAATCAGGACCAACCGAGCTCAGGTGTCCAAGGAGGCGACCGGCAATGACCCTCTCAAGAAGCTTCCCCACCTCATCCAGTAGGACAATGGGTCGGTAGGCAGATGGGGAATCCATAGGTCGTCCTTCCTTCCGCAGCAAGACTAGCCGGCCCGTCTTCCATTGCGTTGGAAAACGCCCCTGTTGGAAGCACGCCTCAAACAGGGCAAAGAGTCTTGGCCCCAATCCCGCCTTAAGGGCCAAAACCCAGGCACGACCAGGAATTCCGTCGGGACCCGGGGCCGTGTTTTTAGCTTGCAACCGTCTCACTGCAACCCGCATCTCTACCTCAGCCAACTCCGGCACCTCGGCTTCCGTATCGCTGTCCTCCGCATCAGTTGGCGCCATGGGCGGTGAAATGTGCTCCTCCGTGGCAGGGAACAGAGCTGAAACTACTCCCTCCAGTAGCTGGGGCTCAAGGGTCTGGGTCAACGGGGGCGCCCAGGGACGGAGTTTCCCTTGCACCATTCTGTATGGCCGGCCCCATGGGTCTCGGTTCAGAGTCTCCAGGAGCTCCTCCCTAGCCTGAGTCTTGGCTCTAGCGATAGCCAGCTGCAGAGTCTCCTTGGCATCCCTATACACAGCATACAGTCGTGCTTCCTCGAACTCGTCCCGGTGTCGCCTCCTCCTTTGCCTTGTATATTGGCGTCTACTCACCACGCACTCGATACGTAAGTGAGCGATCTCATCTGTCCACCAATATACCTGGCGTTTGGGAGCGTGTACTCCGATCCGGGGCATCGAGGCATCACAAATGTGCGTCATAGCCTCCCGGAACCACTCGGCCTCCTCATTCACATCAGCCTCCTCAGGACCATTGGACACTGTGAACCAGGCCTGGACCAGAGAAGCCTCCTCCAACAGATCCTTGTCAAGGCGCTTCAATGCCCATCTCAAGCTGTTCTCGCGGGGCAAAGTTCTAGGAGCATTAGGGGCAGCCGGCAGAGCAGAGACTGCAAACCTGATGTACCGATGGTCCGACAATGTTTCCACATTCACCAACACTTCCCAGCTCTGAACTCGACGCACCAGCTCCGGACTTGCAAACGATAGATCTACAATGGACTCGCCTTGCGGTCGTACACACGTATTTACTGATCCCTGGTTTAACAGCGACAGACCAGTCAGCACGAACCACTCCTCCAGCGCCTCTCCACGCGCATTTGTGGCCGGCGATCCCCATACTGGGGACTTGGCATTAAAGTCTCCCAGCACGAGCACGGGATTGGGGTTGCTTCGCCCAACAAGAGTCCCTACTTCCAAGAGAAAAGACTCAAATTCAGCAAGGACTCTGTTGGGCGAGAAATAAGCACCCACAACAACAATACCTCCCTGGAGTGCCGCGACATATCCCCGACCTTTGATGACCCTATCAAATGGTGGGGCGTCATTTCGGGAGACGATTGCCACCAGTTCATCCTCGTCTGCCACCCAGTGGGGTCCCGGTGGTACAAAGTAGGGCTCCGCGACAACAGCAATATTTATCAACCACTCCGCCATGCTCTGGATCAAGAGATCTTGAGCCCTGGCGGAGTGGTTGATGTTCGCCTGCAGAAATTGTAAGGCCATACTAATGTACGTCCATTGGCACCTCCTCTTCCCTGGTGTTAGTGGAAGGGATGGATCGCTGCGCGGGGACTTTAGCCCCAGTCGCCGTTTTCCCCTTCTTCTTGCTTTTAGATGGAGCAGCACATGCTTTGCTGCCCATCCTATGACCTGCGGGCTTATTCGCCGCCGCACACAGAGAGCAGTGAGCGGCAGCAGCAGCACACTCACTAGCCTTGTGGCCAGGCTGGCCACAGCGGTAGCACTCAGTACTGCGATCGACTTCTGCAGTGCACTGGGCTCTGACATGTCCTCCTTCCAGGCACCTAAAACACCGCATGGCTCTCGGCTGCAGAACTCTGACCTGCGCCGCAACCCATCCTACCAGAAGTCGCCCACTGTCTGACAGCTTTTTGGCTGCTGCAACTGGGCAACGCACCCAGACTGTTCCGAGCCCCGAAGAGTCCCGGCGAATGTCGCCGGGCTTCACTGCCTCTACTGGGCACCCACCAACTCGTGCGACTGCATTTGCCACCTCTATAGCAGAGACAGAGTCATCCAGGCCAGATATGCGAACTTCCGCGCACTTCGTGGGTCTGGAGACTCTTACATCTTCAGCCTGAAGTGATTCCCTCAGTTTATCAGCGAGTTTGTCCGCTTTATCCCCACTCGTCACACCAGGCACCTCCAGTATGCGTGCTCCAGTAGCTGCTCGTCGAAAACGGAGGGCCGCGATCCCAAGGCCGGACAAGTCAATTTTCTCCTTGGCCTCAGCGAGCACCTTTCCATACGTCACCCCTCTCTCCTCAGCTCCAGGCTGGAGTGTGACTACAACAGCCGCTGAGCGAGGTGGACGTAGTTTGGCCAGTTGCAGTTTCGTGGCTTGCTTAGCTGGTTGTTTAACCAGTTGCGACCGTTCTGGTTTGATGCTATGAACCGCACCAGCCTTCTTCTTAGAGCCCTTCTTTACGACCGTGGACCAACCTTTATCCATGGTCTTGGGTGACGATTGAAGAACTCGGGGTTCCCTCTGGGAGGATGCTTCGTGAGCTTTGTTTTCCCTCGTTTTGTCTTTTCGGGGTTTCGATACTCCTTGGCCCCTCTCATTCATCTGAGCAGTACCTGTAGCTAGTGCAGCAGGTACAGTACCATTCCGAAATTGGGCTTTGTCTGCAGCAAGCGGTGGACGAAGCCGTTTTTCAGGGAGCAATCGCTCCTCAAGTCCCTCGAGCCTCGCATTTAGCATGGTCCCACATTCAACCATAACTGAGCGAGCAATCTCATCGAGATTCAGGACAGGCGCTGGGGCAGGGTTTTGCTGTTGAGAGAGTAACCGCATCTGGGCCATCTCCCTGCGTACCTCTTCCAGCTCACCCGCGAGTCGTGCATTGGCCGCTTCTAGCCGGGCGACTTCTTCCGTCATTGTGCGTGTTCGCATCTCCGCGAAGGCAACTTTTATTGTTTTCGCTGCCTCCTTCAGGGCCCGGACATAAGTCCCTTTTAAGTTGCCGGATGTTGTGGCAACCTTTTGTATTGTCTCAACAGAGTCCAGTACAAGCCTACTCAAGTCCGCTGATTCTGGGTCCTCCCCGTCCAGTTTGGCCAATGTCAAGTCCGGAGATTTACGGAAAAAGGCAGCTCTCGCCTCTCTTTTCCGCTTAATTTCATCTGCCAATTCTCTTTCGGTATCTAACCGAAGTTCCTCATTTTTGGCTGCGTTCAACTCAGCCTTGGCTTTAGCTAACCCCACGTACTTTCCCGTGGTAGGGGGTCGACCACGCCCCCTACTTGCTAATGCCTTAGGCGGCGTAACATTATCGTCGCCATTATCTGAGCCAGCCTCATCCCAAAGACGCTTCCTCCAGAAACGGCCCACCTCAGGTGAACGGCCTCGAGATGTCACCGTCCGAAGACTCACGTCTGAATCCGTATCAGAAAGATTCACCATTTTTGCCGAAGCAAGCAAGTCCTCTTTACTTCCTCTCATCGCCTCACAGCGGGTAAGAACCACGCGCGGTTCTTTCATCAAATCCAAATGCAAATCGGTGTCCAAGTTCATGCCAAAATTGTCGTCGGTGTGAGAGCCGAGGCTCTCAAAGCGGTTGCTGCCCCCCCCAGAATACGAGGGGCTGCCTCCCGAAGGAGGGTGGGATTCTCCGCCAGCAGCGCTGACGGTACCCACCTGGGGTAGTAAGTTTTTATTGCAATCCGCCATGGTTTTGTTTTGTCAGTTTAGAGGCTCGACAGCCTGGGTTGGGTTGATGCTCTAGGGACTGCATTATCCCTGCAGCCATTCATCCTATCGCCGAGCATCGAAACTTAGGATTGGGGTCCGCCTCACGTTTCTGAAAAACGGAAACACGCCCTAACAAGGGCGCCCCCTCCAACTTGCGTTAGTCCCTCCCTCCAAGCCTGTCCGGTATGGGTAGCCCTGCCGGCATAGCCTTGGAGATCATTGGGAAACGCAAGCACACCAGAGCAGCCGAAGCCACCCCGGCCCTCCCATGGTGCTCCTCCTCAAGCCAACCATGCTCGCCCCTTCCACTGGGCCCTTCCCCTTTCCCCCCCAGTGTTTGGTCCGCGCCGGTAAACCGGTAACTCCCATTTACGGTACCTACCGGTAATGGTAGATATCGTAAATAGAAGCCGTGCCCCTATCCGCCTCCCGGGGGACGCGCCACGTCGGAGTACACCTCTCCGCCCACTGGGACAACCCAGCAGGTCCGTGGAACCCAACCCAACCCAACCCAACCCAACCCAACCCAACCCAACCCAACCCAACCCAACCCAACCCAACCCAACCCAACCCTTTTTTTTTTTTTTTTTTTTTTTTTTTTGAAGGGGGGAAATGCCACGCATCCCCCTTCCGCCACGGGGGTGGCGAAAGGGGGTATGTGGGACTCTAACCCACTAAAACCCCCCTGGTTAA
This sequence comes from Perizoma flavofasciatum, assembly GCA_958496245.1. Taxonomy (NCBI): domain Eukaryota; kingdom Metazoa; phylum Arthropoda; class Insecta; order Lepidoptera; family Geometridae; genus Perizoma; species Perizoma flavofasciatum. Next base: position 6,111,373 of record OY292446.1, on the reverse strand, counting down.
CGTCGCCCGCCGTAGTGGGGCAAGATGGGGTCGCGTTAGCATTCACCATCTTACCCCGACGGGTGGCCCAGGAACCACCCGGGCCCCGGCCATGTGTGGGGCCGTGCAAGCCGGCGGAGTCCCCCGACTCCGCCAGTGACCCCACACTCGCGCCCTGAAAAGGGCGCCCCCTCCAACTTACGCTGTCCCTCACTCCAAGCCTGCCCGGTATGGGAAACCCTGCCGGTATAGCCTCGAAGATCATTGGGACGCGCAAGCCCTCATCCGCGCCCTGAAAAGGGCGCCCCCTCCAACTTACACTGTCCCTCACTCGAAGCCTGACCGGTATGGGAAGCCCTGCCGGTATAGCCTCGAAGATCATTGGGACGCGCAAGCCCTCATCCGCGCCCTGAAAAGGGCGCCCCCTCCAACTTACGCTGTCCCTCACTCCAAGCCTGCCCGGTATGGGAAACCCTGCCGGTATAGCCTCGAAGATCATTGGGACGCGCAAGCCCTCATCCGCGCCCTGAAAAGGGCGCCCCCTCCAACTTACACTGTCCCTCACTCCAAGCCTGACCGGTATGGGAAGCCCTGCCGGTATAGCCTCGAAGATCATTGGGACGCGCAAGCCCTCATCCGCGCCCTGAAAAGGGCGCCCCCTCCAACTTACGCTGTCCCTCACTCCGAGCCTGACCGGTATGGGAAGCCCTGCCGGTATAGCCTCAAAGATCATTGGGACGCGCAAGCCCTCATCCGCGCCCTAAAAAGGGCGCCCCCTCCAACTTACGCTGTCCCTCACTCCAAGCCTGACCGGTATGGGAAGCCCTGCCGGTATAGCCTCGAAGATCATTGGGACGCATAAGCCGACCAGAGCAGCGAAAGCCGCCCCGGCCCTCCTTCCACAGTGCGCCCTGAAAAGGGCACACTCCGTCAAACGGGCCCATAAAGGGCCACGCCGACCCCACGTCCGCGCCCTGAAAAGGGCGCCCCCTCCAACTTACGCTGTCCCTCACTCCAAGCCTGACCGGTATGGGAAGCCCTGCCGGTATAGCCTCGAAGATCATTGGGACGCGCAAGCCGACCAGAGCAGCAAAAGCCGCCCCGGCCCTCCCACGGTGCGCCCTGAAAAGGGCACACCCACCCCGCAAGACGGGACCACACCGGGCCCCGCCAAGCCCTCGTCCGCGCCCTAAAAAGGGCGCCCCCTCCCACCGGAGCAGCATACACCGCCCCGGCCCTCCCATGGTGCTCCTCCACGAGCCCACCATGCTGCCCCATCCGCTGTGCCCCATGCGGCTCATAGGGACACGCGTAGGGGCCCCCCCGGTCGGTCCATTAGTTGCTCGACAATAAGATCCCACGTATGAGAAGTTATTGTCGAGCTTAAACGAGGCGCACCGTCCCATAGGCTTCTGTTCACCCCAACCCAACCCAACCCAACCCAACCCAACCCAACCCAACCCAACCCAACCCAACCCTTTTTTTTTTTTTTTTTTTTTTTTTTTTTTTTTTTTTTTTTTACCCGGGAAAATCCATTACGGATACCACTGTGCCTGGGGGGGGGCAACAGTGGTTATGTGGGGCTCCCCGCCAAAAGGCGGTATACCCACAAAAAAAAAAAAAAAAAAAAAAAAAAAAAAAAAAAAAAAAAAAACCCGGGGTGTTCTACTCATCGCTTTAAGCAGGGGTCGCGGGTTCGCTAAGCGCGCTTCCGTAACCCCTAGCGAGTTCCCAAAATAGGGCTCATCTTTATGGGCCTAAGCGCCCTCTTCACTCAAGGTGACCCAGAACACTAAGGTACACCTTTCATCTCGGGACTACTTTATTCGGGCACGGACCCCCCGATCCGTACCCGAAAGTCCCATTTATGGCGGCATACGATTGGCATAAGCCAGCCGCCTGCGGCCGGTTCTCCTGCGGCGAATCCAGAGCGATTGGGCATCATCTTCTCGATCCCGCTCCGCTGCTTCCTTTACCTCCATTGGCCATCTAGGACAATACCCAGATACCGTATCGTCGGTTCAACGGCGATGGAGGCTCCACCGACCACAATGGTCGACCCACTTGGCGGTGCGTTTCGAGGCCCATGAAAGAAGAGGGCCTCAGATTTACTAAGGGCTACCTCCAGGCCCAGGGCCCTAATCCTTCGGACCACTTGAGCAACGCCCGCCGTGGCAAGGAGGGCGGCCTCTCTGTGGGTACGTCCACGGGCCGTGACTAGGGTGTCATCGGCGTAACATGTCACGCCGATGCCCCGTAGATTTTCACCGCGGAGCACCCAGTCGTACCCAATGTTCCACAGGAGTGGTCCAAGGACCGACCCCTGTGGAACACCGCACGACATAGCTCTTCTGGACCACCCATTTTGGGCCGGGTAAATAATAGCCCGGTCGACAAAGTAGTCTGCTACCACTTTTCTCAAATACCGAGGTACGCCATGGTACTTGAGCGCCTCTTTTATTGTCTCCCAGGGCAAAGTGTTGAAAGCGTTCGCAATATCCAACGAAACAGCCAACACCACCTCACCTTGAGCTACAGCCTCCTCAGCTAGGGCTCGCACTCTAGAGATGGCATCCAGAGTCGACCGGGCGCAGCGGAAACCGAACTGACCATCGTGCAGGTCGGGCCCCACCCTTCTCAAGTGCCCGACGAGACGGGCAGCGAGTACTCGCTCAAAAAGCTTACTCATCTCGTCGAGCAGCACAATAGGGCGATAAGCCGACGGAGACTCCGCTGGGCGCCCGTTCTTCCGGAGCAGAACGAGTTTGCCTGACTTCCAGACGCGAGGAAATCTGCCCTGAACCAGACACTCGGTGAACAGTGCCCTCACCCCTTCGCCCATTTCTCCCATCGCCAAGACTACGGCCCGACCGGGTATACCATCTGGTCCTGGGGCGGTGTTTTTAGACCGGAGCCTTAAAACAGCAACCCCAAGCTCCACATCTGATACTGGTGAGACTTCCTCCTCCTGAGGCTCAACCAGCGGAGCTAGAGGTGCCATAGTCGGTGGCTGCCACTCTCCCCTCGAAGGGAAGAGGGTTGTCACTACTCGCTCTAAGAGTGGTGGGTCGAGACTCCTAGTTAGGGGGGGGGCCCAAGGGCGCAGTTTATTAGTCACTGCCTTGTAAGGGCGTCCCCATGGGTCTTGGTTTAGTGTCTCGAGCCACTCTTCCCACGACGACTCCTTAGACTTTTTAGCCACGGCTTCTATCACATCCTCTTTAGAAGCCGAGTCATCCAGACCCGTGATGTGCAACTCCACGCATTTCTCGGGTCTAGACACTTTGACCACTTCTTCCCCAAGGGATTCCTTCAGCTTTAAGGCCAGAGCATTGGCCTTCTCGGCGCCGGTTGCACCGGGTATCTCCAGCAGGCGCGCACCAGTAGCTGTGGTGCGGAACTTGACACCTTCAATGCCGAGGCCTTTCAGATCAATCTTCTGTCTGGCCTCAGCAAGCACACTACTGTAGGTGGCACCATCTTCCTTGGCCTTCGGTTGCAGGGTCAGCACAACAGCTGCCGAGCGAGGCGGGTGCAGTTTGGGCATTTTATTCTTTTGCACCATTGGGGTATTTGGTGCCTTTTTCCCCTTGCCTTTCCGAGCCACCACATTCCAACCCTCACTCATAGATTGGGGTGGGGGAGGCAGCAGGTGTTGCTTTCCCTCACCAACTTTTAATCCCTTCTTACCCTTTCTAGGCTCAGGGACCCGGTCTTTTGCCACCTTCCTTTTAGCTTGCTCCTTGGTCATAATCACCGGAGCATCCTCCACGGTGGCTGCAATCCGTGGGGGTGATGTCGCACGAGGGACAGCCATCAATGTGCCAGTGGTTGGCATAGCCAAATTCTTTTTATCCGCAGCCAAGGGGGGCCGCAGGCGCTTCTCGGGAAGCAGCCGCTCCTCTAGTCCCTCAAGCCTTGCGTTCATCATGGCCCCACACTCGACCATGACTGCCCGCGCAATCTCATCGGGAGACAGTGCCGGGGTCGGGGCTGGAGCCTGCTGTTGCGAGAGCAACAACTGAGCCATCTCTTTGCGAACCTCTTTCAGTTCGTTAGCAAGCCGTATATTCGCTGCCTCCAGTCGGGCAACCTCCTCCGACATTGTCCGAGATCGCAGCTCCTCAAAAGAGGCTTTGATCGTTATCGCCGCTTCTTTTAGGGCTCGAACGTAAGTCCCTTTTAGGTTGCCGGATGACGTGGCAACCTTTTGGATTGTCTGTATTGAATCCAACACGAGCCTAGCCAGGTCAGGTGACTCTTCGCCTTCATCGCTCATTGCCGCAATTGACTGACTCGGGGATTTAAGGAAGGTGGCAGCTCTCGCCTCCTTATTCCTCCTCACTTCGTCTGCCAGCTCTCTCTCAGCTTCAAGCCGAAGTTCTTCGGCTTTCGCCACATTTAGTTCGGCCTTGGCTTTAGCCAAGCCGACGTATTTGCCGGTAGTAGGGGGCCGACCACGCCCTCTTCTCGATGACGCTTTGGCCGGCGTAGCATTGCCTTCGCCATTGTCAGAACTGGCCTCATCCCACTGTCGTTTTCTCCAAAAACGGCCTCCTTCGGGCGATAGCACGCCAGAAGCCCGTGATGCTACCGTCCGCAGGCTCACGTCTGAGTCCGAGTCGGATAGGTTCGCCATCCTTGCCGATGCGATAGGCTGATCCTCATCGCTCGGTTTCGCCTCGCAGCGCGTTAAAATCACGCGCGGCTGTTTCATCAAGTCCAAATCATTCAAATCGATGTCCAAATTCATGCCGAGGTTGTTGTTTGTGTGAGGGCCGAGGCTCTCAAAGCGGTTGCTGCCCCCCCCAGAATACGAGGGGCTGCCTCCCGAAGGAGGGTGGGATTCCCCGCCAGCAGTGCTGACGGTACCTACCTGGGGTAGTATGTATTTGTTGCAATCCGCCATGTTTTTTGGTTTTGTCAGTTTAGAGGCTCGACAGCCTGAGTTGGGTTGATGCTCTAGGGACTGCATTACCCCTGCAGCCATACATCCTATCGCCGAGCATCGAAACTTAGGATTGGGGTCCGCCTCACATTTCCGAAAAACGGAAACACGCCCTAACAAGGGCGCCCCCTCCAACTTGCGCTAGTCCCTCCCTCCAAGCCTGTCCGGTATGGGTATGCCTGCCGGCATAGCCTTGGAGATCATTGGGACACGCAAGCCCCCCCATGGTGCTCCTCCTCGAGCCCACCATGCTCGCCCCTTCCACTGGGCCCTTCCCCTTTCCCCCCCAGTGTTTGGTCCGCGCCGGTAAACCGGTAACTCCTATTTACGGTACCTACCGGTAATGGTAGGTATCGCAAATAGAAGCCGTGCCCCTATCCGCCTCCCGGGGGACGCGCCACGTCGGAGTTCACCTCTCCGCCCACTGGGACAACCCAGCAGGTCCGTGGAACCCAACCCAACCCAACCCTTTTTTTTTTTTTTTTGAAGGGGGGAAATGCCACGCATCCCCCTTCCGCCACGGGGGTGGCGAAAGGGGGTATGTGGGACTCTAACCCACTAAAACCCCCCTGGTTGACGTCGCCCGCCGTAGTGGGGCAAGATGGGGTCGCGTTAGCATTCACCATCTTACCCCGACGGGTGGCCCAGGAACCACCCGGGCCCCGGCCATGTGTGGGGCCGTGCAAGCCGGCGGAGTCCCCCGACTCCGCCAGTGACCCCACACTCGCGCCCTGAAAAGGGCGCCCCCTCCAACTTACGCTGTCCCTCACTCCAAGCCTGCCCGGTATGGGAAACCCTGCCGGTATAGCCTCGAAGATCATTGGGACGCGCAAGCCCTCATCCGCGCCCTGAAAAGGGCGCCCCCTCCAACTTACGCTGTCCCTCACTCCGAGCCTGACCGGTATGGGAAGCCCTGCCGGTATAGCCTCGAAGATCATTGGGACGCGCAAGCCCTCATCCGCGCCCTAAGAAGGGCGCCCCCTCCAACTTACGCTGTCCCTCACTCCAAGCCTGACCGGTATGGGAAGCCCTGCCGGTATAGCCTCGAAGATCATTGGGACGCATAAGCCGACCAGAGCAGCGAAAGCCGCCCCGGCCCTCCTTCCACAGTGCGCCCTGAAAAGGGCACACTCCGTCAAACGGGCCCATAAAGGGCCACGCCGACCCCACGTCCGCGCCCTGAAAAGGGCGCCCCCTCCAACTTACGCTGTCCCTCACTCCAAGCCTGACCGGTATGGGTAGCCCTGCCGGTATAGCCTCGAAGATCATTGGGACGCGCAAGCCGACCAGAGCAGCGAAAGCCGCCCCGGCCCTCCCTCCACGGTGCGCCCTGAAAAGGGCACACCCACCCCGCAAGACGGGACCACACCGGGCCCCGCCAAGCCCTCGTCCGCGTCCTTAAAAGGGCGCCCCCTCCCACCGGAGCAGCAGACACGGCCCCGGCCCTCCCATGGTGCTCCTCCACGAGCCCACCATGCTGCCCCATCCGCTGTGCCCCATGCGGCTCATAGGGACACGCGAAGGGGCCCCCCCGGTCGGTCCATTAGTTGCTCGACAATAAGATCCCACGTATGAGAAGTTATTATCGAGCTTTAACGAGGCGCACCGTCCCATAGGCTTCTGTTCACCCCGGATCCGTCTGATCCATAAGCGACCAGAGCCCATAGGCACACGAGAAGGTTGACCGACATGGCACCCCAACCCAACCCTTTTTTTTTTTTTTTTTTTTTTTTTTTTTAAGGGGGGAAATGCCACGCATCCCCCTTCCGCCACGGGGGTGGCGAAAGGGGGTATGTGGGACTCTAACCCACTAAAACCCCCCTGGTTAACGTCGCCCGCCGTAGTGGGGCAAGATGGGGTCGCGTTAGCATTCACCATCTTACCCCGACGGGTGGCCCAGGAACCACCCGGGCCCCGGCCATGTGTGGGGCCGTGCAAGCCGGCGGAGTCCCCCGACTCCGCCAGTGACCCCACACTCGCGCCCTGAAAAGGGCGCCCCCTCCAACTTACGCTGTCCCTCACTCCAAGCCTGCCCGGTATGGGAAACCCTGCCGGTATAGCCTCGAAGATCATTGGGACGCGCAAGCCCTCATCCGCGCCCTGAAAAGGGCGCCCCCTCCAACTTACGCTGTCCCTCACTCCAAGCCTGACCGGTATGGGAAACCCTGCCGGTATAGCCTCGAAGATCATTGGGACGCGCAAGCCCTCATCCGCGCCCTGAAAAGGGCGCCCCCTCCAACTTACGCTGTCCCTCACTCCGAGCCTGACCGGTATGGGAAGCCCTGCCGGTATAGCCTCGAAGATCATTGAGACGCGCAAGCCCTCATCCGCGCCCTGAAAAGGGCGCCCCCTCCAACTTACGCTGTCCCTCACTCCAAGCCTGACCGGTATGGGAAACCCTGCCGGTATAGCCTCGAAGATCATTGGGACGCATAAGCCGACCAGAGCAGCGAAAGCCGCCCCGGCCCTCCTTCCACAGTGCGCCCTGAAAAGGGCACACTCCGTCAAACGGGCCCATAAAGGGCCACGCCGACCTCACGTCCGCGCCCTGAAAAGGGCGCCCCCTCCAACTTACGCTGTCCCTCACTCCAAGCCTGACCGGTATGGGTAGCCCTGCCGGTATAGCCTCGAAGATCATTGGGACGCGCAAGCCGACCAGAGCAGCAAAAGCCGCCCCGGCCCTCCCACGGTGCGCCCTGAAAAGGGCACACCCACCCCGCAAGACGGGACCACACCGGGCCCCGCCAAGCCCTCGTCCGCGCCCTTAAAAGGGCGCCCCCTCCCACCGGAGCAGCCTACACCGCCCCGGCCCTCCCATGGTGCTCCTCCACGAGCCCACCATGCTGCCCCATCCGCTGTGCCCCATGCGGCTCATAGGGACACGCGAAGGGGCCCCCCCCGGTCGGTCCATTAGTTGCTCGACAATAAGATCCCACGTATGAGAAGTTATTATCGAGCTTAAACGAGGCACACCGTCCCATAGGCTTCTGTTCACCCCGGATCCGTCTGATCCATAAGCGACCAGAGCCCATAGGCACACGAGAAGGTTGACCGACATGGCACCCCACCCCAACCCTTTTTTTTTTTTTTTTTTTTTTTTTTTTGAAGGGGGGAAATGCCACGCATCCCCCTTCCGCCACGGGGGTGGCGAAAGGGGGTATGTGGGACTCTAACCCACTAAAACCCCCCTGGTTGACGTCGCCCGCCGTAGTGGGGCAAGATGGGGTCGCGTTAGCATTCACCATCTTACCCCGACGGGTGGCCCAGGAACCACCCGGGCCCCGGCCATGTGTGGGGCCGTGCAAGCCGGCGGAATCCCCCGATCTCCGCCAGTGACCCCACACTCGCGCCCTGAAAAGGGCGCCCCCTCCAACTTACGCTGTCCCTCACTCCAAGCCTGCCCGGTATGGGAAACCCTGCCGGTATAGCCTCGAAGATCATTGGGACGCGCAAGCCCTCATCCGCGCCCTGAAAAGGGCGCCCCCTCCAACTTACGCTGTCCCTCACTCCGAGCCTGACCGGTATGGGAAGCCCTGCCGGTATAGCCTCGAAGATCATTGGGACGCGCAAGCCCTCATCCGCGCCCTGAAAAGGGGCGCCCCCTCCAACTTACGCTGTCCCTCACTCCGAGCCTGACCGGTATGGGAAGCCCTGCCGGTATAGCCTCGAAGATCATTGAGACGCGCAAGCCCTCATCCGCGCCCTGAAAAGGGCGCCCCCTCCAACTTACGCTGTCCCTCACTCCAAGCCTGACCGGTATGGGAAGCCCTGCCGGTATAGCCTCGAAGATCATTGGGACGCGCAAGACCTCATCCGCGCCCTGAAAAGGGCGCCCCCTCCAACTTACGCTGTCCCTCACTCCAAGCCTGACCGGTATGGGAAGCCCTGCCGGTATAGCCTCGAAGATCATTGGAACGCGCAAGCCGACCAGAACAGCAAAAGCCGTCCCGGCCTTCCCTTCACAGTGCGCCCTGAAAAGGGCACACTCCGTCGAACGGGCCCATAAAGGGCCACGCCGACCCCACGTCCGCGCCCTTAAAAGGGCGCCCCCTCCAACTTACGCTGTCCCTCACTCCAAGCCTGACCGGTATGGGTAGCCCTGCCGGTATAGCCTCGAAGATCATTGGGACGCGCAAGCCGACCAGAGCAGCAAAAGCCGCCCCGGCCCTCCCACGGTGCGCCCTGAAAAGGGCACACCCACCCCGCAAGACGGGACCACACCGGGCCCCGCCAAGCCCTCGTCCGCGCCCTAAAAAGGGCGCCCCCTCCCACCGGAGCAGCATACACCGCCCCGGCCCTCCCATGGTGCTCCTCCACGAGCCCACCATGCTGCCCCATCCGCTGTGCCCCATGCGGCTCATAGGGACACGCGAAGGGGCCCCCCCGGTCGGTCCATTAGTTGCTCGACAATAAGATCCCACGTATGAGAAGTTATTGTCGAGCTTAAACGAGGCGCACCGTCCCATAGGCTTCTGTTCACCCCGGATCCGTCTGATCCATAAGTGACCAGAGCCCACAGGCACACGAGAAGGTTGACCGACATGGCACCCCACCCCACCCCAACCCAACCCAACCCAACCCAACCCAACCCAACCCAACCCAACCCAACCCTTTTTTTTTTTTTTTTTTTTTTTTTTTTTTTTTTTTTTTTTTTTTTTTTTTTTGAAGGGGGGAAATGCCACGCATCCCCCTTCCGCCACGGGGGTGGCGAAAGGGGGTATGTGGGACTTTAACCCACTAAAACCCCCCTGGTTAACGTCGCCCGCCGTAGTGGGGCAAGATGGGGTCGCGTTAGCATTCACCATCTTACCCCGACGGGTGGCCCAGGAACCACCCGGGCCCCGGCCATGTGTGGGGCCGTGCAAGCCGGCGGAGTCCCCCGACTCCGCCAGTGACCCCACACTCGCGCCCTGAAAAGGGCGCCCCCTCCAACTTACGCTGTCCCTCACTCCAAGCCTGCCCGGTATGGGAAACCCTGCCGGTATAGCCTCGAAGATCATTGGGACGCGCAAGCCCTCATCCGCGCCCTGAAAAGGGCGCCCCCTCCAACTTACGCTGTCCCTCACTCCGAGCCTGACCGGTATGGGAAGCCCTGCCGGTATAGCCTCGAAGATCATTGGGACGCGCAAGCCCTCATCCGCGCCCTAAAAAGGGCGCCCCCTCCAACTTACGCTGTCCCTCACTCCAAGCCTGACCGGTATGGGAAGCCCTGCCGGTATAGCCTCGAAGATCATTGGGACGCGCAAGACCTCATCCGCGCCCTGAAAAGGGCGCCCCCTCTAACTTACGCTGTCCCTCACTCCGAGCCTGACCGGTATGGGAAGCCCTGCCGGTATAGCCTCGAAGATCATTGGGACGCGCAAGCCCTCATCCGCGCCCTAAAAAGGGCGCCCCCTCCAACTTACGCTGTCCCTCACTCCAAGCCTGACCGGTATGGGAAGCCCTGCCGGTATAGCCTCGAAGATCATTGGAACGCGCAAGCCGACCAGAACAGCAAAAGCCGTCCCGGCCTTCCCTTCACAGTGCGCCCTGAAAAGGGCACACTCCGTCAAACGGGCCCATAAAGGGCCACGCCGACCCCACGTCCGCGCCCTTAAAAGGGCGCCCCCTCCAGCTTACGCTGTCCCTCACTCCAAGCCTGACCGGTATGGGAAGCCCTGCCGGTATAGCCTCGAAGATCATTGGGACGCGCAAGCCGACCAGAGCAGCAAAAACCCAACCCAACCCAACCCTTTTTTTTTTTTTTTTTTTTTTTTTTTTTTTTTTTAAGGGGGGAAATGCCACGCATCCCCCTTCCGCCACGGGGGTGGCGAAAGGGGGTATGTGGGACTTTAACCCACTAAAACCCCCCTGGTTAACGTCGCCCGCCGTAGTGGGGCAAGATGGGGTCGCGTTAGCATTCACCATCTTACCCCGACGGGTGGCCCAGGAACCACCCGGGCCCCGGCCATGTGTGGGGCCGTGCAAGCCGGCGGAGTCCCCCGACTCCGCCAGTGACCCCACACTCGCGCCCTGAAAAGGGCGCCCCCTCCAACTTACGCTGTCCCTCACTCCAAGCCTGCCCGGTATGGGAAACCCTGCCGGTATAGCCTCGAAGATCATTGGGACGCGCAAGCCCTCATCCGCGCCCTGAAAAGGGCGCCCCCTCCAACTTACGCTGTCCCTCACTCCAAGCCTGCCCGGTATGGGAAACCCTGCCGGTATAGCCTCGAAGATCATTGGGACGCGCAAGCCCTCATCCGCGCCCTGAAAAGGGCGCCCCCTCCAACTTACGCTGTCCCTCACTCCAAGCCTGACCGGTATGGGAAGCCCTGCCGGTATAGCCTCGAAGATCATTGGGACGCGCAAGACCTCATCCGCGCCCTGAAAAGGGCGCCCCCTCCAACTTACGCTGTCCCTCACTCCAAGCCTGACCGGTATGGGAAACCCTGCCGGTATAGCCTCGAAGATCATTGGGACGCGCAAGCCCTCATCCGCGCCCTGAGAAGGGCGCCCCCTCCAACTTACGCTGTCCCTCACTCCAAGCCTGACCGGTATGGGAAGCCCTGCCGGTATAGCCTCGAAGATCATTGGAACGCGCAAGCCGACCAGAACAGCAAAAAGCCGCCCCGGCCTTCCCTCCACGGTGTGCCCTGAAAAGGGCACACTACGTCAAACGGGCCCATAAAGGGCCACGCCGACCCTACGTCCGCGCCCTTATAAGGGCGCCCCCTCCAACTTACGCTGTCCCTCACTCCAAGCCTGACCGGTATGGGTAGCCCTGCCGGTATAGCCTCGAAGATCGACCAACCCAACCCAACCCAACCCAACCCAACCCAACCCAACCCAACCCAACCCAACCCAACCCAACCCATCTTCTTCTTCTTCTTCTTCTTCTTCTTCTTCTTCTTCTTCTTCTTCTTCTTCTTCTTCTTCTTCTTCTTTATTTTCATTATTTGGCCTATCGATAAGGTATCAAGAAAGTCTGTAAAATTATATCGAGAATATACTCTATTATGTTTTCCGGCTAAATCTAGTTATTGGTGAAGTTATCGAATGAACGTTAACTTTATTATTTTTTATATTTATTATTTTCTATCTGGTTTGAACCAAACCCGGATTGGAATAAAACAAATAAAAAAGTAGGTTATTTATGTAATAAATGTAATGTAATCAGTTGTTAGTTCAGAGTCTTGCTTGGATCCAAGGCACGAAGGAGGTGACGCGCGCGTGTCCGCCCGGGAACCCGATCGTGCAGCCGCCGCCCGCGTGGAACGACACCACTCCGATCTTAAACAAACACAAACAAACAATACAACAAACATTCATCACATCCACGCAGAGTCGCAGAGTCGCAGACCAACCTACTACTCATACACGAGAAGTTACCACATACAATACACAGAACCATCGATCTAGACACTCCGATGAACAACTTTACTGTCGGTCCTAGGAGCCCGGCCTACTGAATCAGATGGATCAGCTCGGTGGAAGATCGTCCCTCTGCTAATGGAGGGAGGATATACTTAACCGTGTTCCACTTATACCTTAGAGGAATAACTAGAGGAGAGAACATAAACCGAAAAGAAGAGACAGACGAAGTAGATTCGAAAATTGGAGATGCAGTAGAGGAGCCAAAGTAAGTTGAAAAGGTGAAAGACAAAGGATGATAGGAATGGTGATGGATGAGGAACACGAAGAGGAAGATGAAATTCAAGTGGTAGAGTTTCAAGAACAAATCAAAAAGATAGATCAATATAAATAACAAATCAAAAATATAAATAATGCTGGACATGACTGAAATACTACTTATATACCTTTTAAAGTTCATATTTTATACATAGAAAACAACGGGGGGGCGGGCAAATATTTGCAGGTCATACAAACATTTTTCCAGCGACGGCAAACAAATCCGCAACCTTCTGTGTCTCATGCGGGCTTTCGCCCACTGTGCCACAGAGATTGACAAGAGAAAAAAAAAATGCTGAAACATGAATCGGAAGAAAACAGGAAAAGTAAATTGGTAGTTGAAGAGGAAGAACATGGTGTGGAGTCGATCACGTTGAAGAACATGCGGTAGCAGTCTCGGGATATACTCACGAGCACTTCAGCTCCGTTGAAGGTGACGGTGACGGGTCCGCCGCTGTCTCCGCCGCACGGGCCCACGTTGCCCAGTCCGCTGGTGCAGATGGTGGAGTCGATCACGTTGGAGCCGTACACCGTCTGGCAGTCCAGGTTGTTGACCACGATCGCGCGCGTGTGGCGCAGGCTCTGGTTCACGGTGATGCTCTCCGCTGCAAGTTGGACACCCACATGAACTACTTTCAAAGAAACATGCTCACTACGAAGGTCCCGGTCAAGCTGACGCGGCGGCGGTGGTTGTCAAAGTTCGCCACTGCCACCGCCAAGCGCCACCGCGTCGTTTTAACCGGACAGGACAGATATTCTCTGAGGGTATATGCAGAGTTACAAAAACATTAAAAACATGTCGAAACGGTCAGCGTTTTGACATGTTACTCGTATAAACTCAGCGTAGACCCTCAGATTTATCAGCGGCACTTCATTTGGAACTCGCCCACGCTTTGCACGTTGTCTGTAGGGACAGATATCTATGAAACATTTACCGTTTATCATTGTGGTTATAGAGAGGTATACCTCTAGATCATCCAGTGTATAACTGCGCGCTCCTCCACCGAAATTTGTTTTCAGAAGCAGAAATAAACAAAGGAATTTGAAGAGTGGGACAAGTAATTTTAGTCTAGATGATCTCTAATACACAGATCTAATACAACTCTGATGGGAGATCAGATGACGCAGCTATTTAAGCGCTGATCGGACCAGCTCGCGGTGCAACTGGAAACGCTGACGAACCAAAATGAAGGCATCTACCTACTAGATGCTAGGAATAAGGAGTCACAAATCATCATCGACAGCCTGAAGGACACAGGCCTCCCCTAAAAGCGACAAATTAACGATGTTGGGACACCTCTATCCAACGCCTTCCCGTAATCTTTACGATATCATCTGTTCATCGGATCGAAGGGGTTCCCCGCTCAGCGTCGCGGTAGACAACCAATCTTCTCTATGACGAAAAAACGAGAAATCTCATGACGCTTTAGGCGTCTTTTGTGATCTGTCCAAGGCATTTGATTGTGTAGACCACAGGTTCTCAAACCTTTTTTTCCCACCGCCCACTTTCAGAATAAAAAAAATCCTAACGCCCCCCAAAGTGTTTATACATAACAACCTATACTTTCCCCACTAGACCGCCTTAGCGCATCCAATATCTTCTTCTACCGCCCCCCTGACGGCCTCCAGCGCCCACAAGGGGGCGTTATCGCCCACTTTGACCGTTTTTGTGCTGCAGAAGAGGGCTGTTCGAGCAATTTATAATATGGGCCCCAGAGAAGTTTAAAGAAATAAATATAATAATAATGCTAATCATGGCTAAATCTATTGTTATTTATTGAATGGCATCTGATGAAGCCATGTTTGGCAGAATTAAAAATTATGATGCTGGCAAGGAATTACGATCCTCAGCTCCTGAACGAGGAGGAGGAAGAGGAGGGGAAGAAGGAGGAGGAGGACAGAGCGCTTGCTGAGTTTCAGCTGGTTTGTGATTGTTGTGCGACTACATTCTATCGCGGGTACCACGCGGGCGAGGCCGTGGGCAGAAGCTAGTGGGGTATAGAGAGAGAGAGAGAGAGAGAGAGAGAGAGAGAGAGAGAGAGAGAGAGAGAGAGAGATGTGTGGGTACCGTCGTGGGTGACTCCGAAGCCGGCGATCCGCGCGATATTGTACTCGAAGGTCAGCCACAGCATGAAGGAGCTAGGCAGAGTCACGGGCTTGATTATGTCTGAAACAGCGCATTGTTCATTACAGTTTAAAGTACCTACCTACTACTATATCATATTAGGTAGTTTTATCACACTATGAACTCGCATTACCTATATGATTCCCAGTGCGGGTAGGTGAGAGGCGGGTGACCGCGGATGCGCGGTGGCGCGGTGGCGCGGTGGCGCGGTCGTCGAGTAGCCAGCTAAGATGCAAGATGTTTGCGTGTTCTGCAGATATGTATTTGTTCCGGGGTGTGGATGGTCGGAGTGGCATGGTACTCATCGTTCCTGATACCCACGCCACAGGGGTGCCTTGTGGTGGGGAGTATATTGGGAATCTTTTTTGGATGTGGTGGGAACGACCCACCTACTTGTCGTATGTGACCGTTAAGCTGGATGTTTAGCTATAAATATATTTTCCAATCTGACTTTGGAATGCTATAGAAGATATAGATGGCGTACCAATCTATGATGTATATCTTCTGTAGTAAGTATAACTAACAGTAGGTAGGTGCTAGGTAGGTGGTCGCTTACTGGAGTAGGTGATGTGGGGCACGGTGATGATGGCGATGTCGTTGTTCAGGTTGTCCGGGTTGTAGTTCTGATGCATCTCCACCTGCGAGGAGCTGACTCGCGTGCCGCCCGAGAACAGCGTCGTCGAACCCAGCACCGCCGTCACCCTCGACCCCTGCACGCATCATCGCACGCGTCACACACGCATCGCACGCATCATCGCACGCGTCACACACGCATCGCACGCATCATCGCACGCGTCACACACGCATCGCACGCATCATCGCACGCGTCACACACGCATCGCACGCATCATCGCACGCGTCACACACGCATCGCACGCATCATCGCATGCGTCACACCCTCACCATCAACCTTACTGTACGGTTCCATCAACGTACAGATCAGCATTACCGTGCATGAGCGTGGAGACCGGGGACCGGAGGCACCGCGGTTCGCGGCGGCGAAGCGCCCCTCCGCATCAGGGCCGCGGCTCATCGACATCTTCCCCTTTCAATATATTCAATGTGCGTCTAAATGTATTTTCTTCGTCGTACCTTACGCTCGCTCTACTGGAGGCTAGAAGCGGTCACACCTCCTTGCGAAAGAGCGAGCATTACCACCTATCTCTGCAGCCGAGCAGCGATCCCCGTGTCCGCTTCGAAGGGTGCGGGCGCCGGAGGAACCACAGACGCATGAGACCTTTCACCCGTTACGTGTCAGGTAGTGTCAGGGTCTGCATCGGGCGCACTGCAGCGGAGGTGCGTAAAGGTACGGAGCGGTGACCTGGTAGGTGCCGTCGAACCAGCAATGCGCGGCGGACAGCAGGCGCGCGCGGGACAGCAGCGCGGCGCCGCACACGGAGGTCGCGCCCATCGTCAGCTCGACCAGCAAGCCCGCCTGCGGAAACACATCATTTGTTTAAGAAAAAAAGCGATAATCACAATGTTAATACTAGAAATAAAGATAAACTCGCTGTTGACACTTGTACACTCCATAAAGTTAGTAAATCGTTGAAAGGGCACGGTGTACGCTTTTATAGCAAACTCCCAAGAGATATACAAAAATTATCAATGAACAAATTTAAAAACGTAATTACACAAAAGCTTTATAAAAAGGCATACTTTAAAATATTTGATTATTTAGATGACAAAAACTCTTGGGATTGAAAATGCTCCAACTCGAACCTATTGTTTTGTAAAAGGATCATTAAAAAGAATAACCAGCCTTGTTTTCTTGCCTTTCTTTCTTGGCTTGGTCGCGGAGGAACAGGCACCTAGATAAAAACCGACGTTTCAAAGTGGTCCTTGTGATTTTATTGAATAAATGAATTTTTACTTTTAACTTGACTTTTTTTTTGACTCGCTCACTGACTGAACGCACGACCGGCAGCGCTCGCATCGCCGCGACGTCGGGGACGCGACGAGCCGATGCGAACGCTGGAAAGCGGGCCCTCTAGACGATCGTCTGATTAAAAAAATCGTGAAAGAGAAACGAAGCATCGGGTGAACAGCTGATGCTTCATTTCTCTTTCACGCTGACTCGGATCCGTCAAGAAAAAACTTGTCAGCGGTCACGTGAGATCTCAGCAGCTGATGTCGTTTCCGTACGATTAGATCTTTCCGCAGGCGTGAACGCCAACGGAAAGCGGTCGTTGCCCGGGAGGCCTGGCTGGTTCACGTTATGACTAGTTTTCGAGGGTAGGATAGCGAGACGGACAGAATCGGAAGCTCGCGGCAGAGATGCGCATGAACGTAGATAAAGGGATCGTATGTATCGCTGGCTTCCGCCCACGGCTTCGCCCGCGTGGTATCCGGATACAGATCAATCTATGTGTTATTCTTATACACTATATCATTGTAAAGTATGATCAAAATCCGTTCAGTAGTTTTTGCGTGAAACAGTAACGAACATCCTCACAAGCTTTCACTTATATCAGTAGAAAGGATTATGCAAGACTTTTAAGGTCCGGATCAGATCGAGACGGAGGTGAGTCAGGAGGCTGGTCCGTTACCAGATAAGGGAAGTCCCCGAGGTCGGCGAGAGTGCCCCCCGCGACGCGCTCGGGCCGCGCTCGCTGCTCGGCGAGGCGGAGGCTCGCGGCGGCGGGGATTCCCACCTGCGCGTGGTACCGCGGCTGCGGCTGCGGCTGCGGCTGCGGCTGCGGCTGCGGCTGCGGCTGCGGCTGCGGCTGCGGCTGCGGCTGCGGCTGCGGCTGCGGCTGCTGCTGCTGCAGGGGCCGCTCGCACAGCGCCGCGCCCACCTTCACGGTACAGAACACAAACACACAATACACAAACTGATTTCATGATTCTAACTCAACGAGAAGTACCCTCTGGGTTTCGATTTATTTGAGAGTACCTATTTAATCAAAATACGTCGCATAAATGGTCGTATTTTTTATTGGGTTGACTTGGAATCTTTATTTTTTTGAGCTTCAAGGGACCGTAGACCGACGTATTTGATATTAATTTCAACTTGATACCTCCACGCGTTCCTGAGGAAAAGAACAGACGGACAGACGGACGCACAACAGAGTGATTCGATAACGGTTCCGATTTTTTTTTCATTTAAGGTACGGAACTCTAAAACCTAAAAGGGTTTGCCGGTTCAAAAATGAGAAATCGGCAAAAAAATCGGGAGAACTCCCTTGTATTATCAAAATTCGTGGTAAAATCTTAACATTTCGGATGTATTAATGACATAATCTAATATCGTTTGATCAATAGACTAAGTATTTGATTATTATGAATTACAAAAATCGTAAAATTCCTTTTTTTTATTAGTAATTGTATGGCGGTTGGCAGCCGTCCTCAATTTTGTCGCTATGGGCGATCACCCGGCTTGCCGTCCGGGTGGTGTGCTACCACGATACTCCTAGTTCCTGATACCCACGATACAGAGAATCCACCAATCCAAGTGTGGGCCACCACCACTGCCACCGCGTCACTTTGACCGAGCCTAAGGGAAATCTTTTTTTTTATAATAACCCAGAAAAGAGTTCCGTCGAGGTTGATAGGTATATTAAGATGGTATAAATCCTTGGTAAAGTAATCACAGAGTGATAATGATAAGGCTCTGGTCCCTCGATAGGTACGAGTATACGAGCACTGTGCTAGCACTTACCGAGGCCAGAATTACTAGGAGCACTGTGCTAGCACTTACCGAGGCCAGAATTACTAGGAAAATCTTCATGTTTCAGCCGAGCTTCACTCAACTACTGAAAAACAACTAGCCCGGTACCTACTTATAACCTTTATATTTAAACTAGCTACAAACCCTGGCTTTGCTTGCATGCAGAAAGCATCATAAAAGTAATCTACCTATGATCAGAGTAGGTATTTAGATAGCGGGTAGGTAGGTACAGTACCTTCAAGCCGCCTGCATCCCACTTCGAGTTCATCATACTCCTATTACAGGTACGCTTCTTCCTTATGCAGCGACATCTCGCGCCAGATGATGGAGCAGCAATATACCTACCTGCGAAAAGTTACCACTGTTCAATACACAGATGGCGATTGAAATTTCCAGATCCGCAAGTGGTAAGTACCTCCAACAACTGTCAAACAACTGCAACTGGCAAGTGGCTCAGATGACAGGCTGCAGCTGGTGGATGATATTCTCCACTGCCAATGGAGGAGCCACTGCCGCCGCGCCGCGCCGCGTCCCGCCCCGCCCCGCGTGCATCACATGTTGTAGATCGAATTCATCATAGAATTCTTCACATAGGTACACTTCTTACTTACTATTTATAAAGTCAGTGAGTCCTCCACTTTAAAAAGCAAGATCCAACACCAGCGGCGGCGGCGGCGGCGGCGGTGTAGGATCTTGCTTCTTTTTGCGTCAACGATTCTGCAATTTTATTTTTTATTAACAATATGATTGTCCACATTAACAGCGTAGGTTGTTCCCTCGTTCAGATCATCTCTTGTGCAGGTGTTCGGGCACTAGGGGTGCACATACCAACAGTCCAGCAGGTGTTGCATCGCTCAAAGACCAAGATAACTCTGGTTGAGAGATTCTTACCTTCAGCTTAATGATTGAATACAGCGCCATCTGTCAGTAGCATGACGTAGGTTATTGGATATGCGGTGAGATGGCGCTGTCGCTTGTTCGCCACTAAACTTACAGTTTTAAGTAAGTACCTACCTACACACATATTTCCTTCCTAGGCTATAGTAGGTATGTCATATACCTATTTGTTTATTTTTAATAAAGCGTAAGTTGGTGGTAAACACAGAAGAGTATAATCTAATACTTATTCCCCTTTTCCGTGCTACTTACTAGCATAGTTCTCAATTCTCATAATAACTGAGAACAAACATACCTATCTAACATGCATTATTAGTTAGTAGAATTTCTATAATATACCTACTTACCTGAGTAGGTACATCACATTAATTCAATAAGTAATCAAAGAGATACCTGGTCTAATCAATGGAGATTAGTTAATATTTAATCAAATATACCTACCTAATTAATTAATTTTCCCAGATCGAGTTTATTTACTAAGTACCAATGTTGGTATAGGTAGGTAGTTGTTGATCTAAAAAGATTAAAATTAATAAAATCCTTGGTGTTATTTATGATATTGGTAAACACATTCTAGTCTAGTTAACAAAAAGCTTCTCGTACTGAACTAAGTAAGTAGGTACTCAACTACCTACCTATGAATGACTCTTTGTGACGTGGATGAGAGCAATTAATAAATAAATAGTTTGTTAACGGGGGCCATGCAGGCTGTGGCTGTCCACAGATGATGAATGAGTCAGTACGTATCTAGAGGTACGTACATAGTAGGTACATACGAGAAGGACACTGAAAGTTTTTTAGTATAAGTTAGAATACCTAACTATGTAGTTACGTTACGTAAAATAAGTACCTACGTTTGAAACACCATTAAAGTGTAGTAGGTAACATTTTCCGACACCAATCAAATTATGGGGTAGGCAGGTACCTACTTATCTATCTAGCACAAAGTTTCCTAAAGCTCAAATGTACCTACATGAAAGATGTTTTGTACTTGACTCATACCAATCCCAAAACTAGTCCGAATACCTATTCACTCTCTCGTCAGACTCTTTCATGAACGAGCCACGCAGCACTGATGTATCTTGTGTGTGTGATCAACTGATCAGCATTGATGTTGAAGCGTTGAAGGATGTCCCCGAGGTGTAGGTAAGTACCTACTTATCATCAGAGAGGTTGGTACGACCACGTTTCAATTCGTTAAACCACCTGTTGAAGACGGCAGCTAGCACGGTAGGTAACACAAGATGGAGCTTCATCATGAAATGCTAACCGAAGTCAATCGTAATATTCTGGCTGACTGAGAGCACAACTAAAATCATGCACCAAACAATTTCTCACGTATAGGTGATTAGGTAATAAGGTACCCACCTACTTATCGACAATGACACGCTACCTAAAATTCTGAAATTCCCGCCATCTTTCAGGAACAAAATGATTATGGAAGAGTTCCGATTTCGAATGTAGTTTTTTTTTTCAATATTGTTTAGAATTGTCAGTGTTTTTCTAGCCTTGGCCTTCTCGTAAGTATTATTGTGCTGGCCGTTGTAGTATATTTGTATATCTAACTTTCTTTATAGGAATGATTTCTTGTAAATACTCACGAAGGATGGAAGATACTGCTCCAAAGTATTACTCATTCATAATTTCCAGCCCTCCTTTGAGCTATAATCGACGGAAAATCCATGTTTCGGCGTATTTCACCTCAAAAACATTATTACATGAGACGAAAGAGCAGAATTTTCTGATCTAAATTATAAAACCATTTTTCATTTTCAAGCACTATTTTTAGCTAAGAATGTTTGTTTTTCTAATTGACAGATTGACACTTTCTGTCAGAGTTCATCACAACTTTATTTTTATAAGTTTGCATATAAAAACTAATGTTTGCAGAAGGTTATATATGGAAACTAAATAGAACCTATATATTCAGTCTAGAATAACACTAGCCACTCACACTCCATCAAACATAAAACTTCCTATTAATACGGCATTGAGCAGACTCAGCCGGCAGTGGAGTTCTGACTCGAGAACCATCAAGACCTAGAAAAGCCTATACCTTGAAGCTGCAGTGGAGTTCTGACTCTAGAACCATCAGAATACCTAGAACCTAGAAGAGCCTTGATCCTCGAAAATAGCAAGAATCTAGAAGAGCCTCAACCCTGGTCAGAATCCTGATGCTGAATCCTGACGCTGAATCCCGACGCTGGACACTGACGCAGGACCCAGAGGCCGACGACCTGAAAGCCGAGGACTCTGGCTAGCCTCATACTTCCGCTTGGACCTCACCTGTTGGGGTCTGAAGACTGAGCTGCAATCAGTCTGACATCAGGGCGGGTCCACTTCCTCCTCGCTCTAAAGATATTCTCCACAAATTTAACCACATCATTTCTTCAGGTCAACTCCACTTCACCTCCAGTCAACGCTTCGCTCTGCACCCGTCGGTCTTCTCTCCGCTATACTTCGGTATTACGTCGTGTATAATTTTGGATTAAATATTGTTAAAAATCTTTAATACCCTTTCTTTTCTTAAGATTTAACTTGCCGCTTACAGCCCTTCTCTTGAAAACCTAGGGTAGGGCTGTAACGTGGCTCTGACTATCCTCAAGCGGGCCTCGGGAGGGCGGCAGTACATCGTGGAACGTTTTAATTTTTTTTTTTTACTATTTAATTTATTTTTTAAATAACTAAATTTCGGTTTGAAATAAAACCAGTTGATTAAGACAATGCAGAAAGACATGCAGAGCTTTTATGAATGAATTACGCGAGCTTGAGTCTAAAGTAGCCAATGGGTGTTTACATTACTACGAAACTAGGTCAGTGTAATGTAAACAGAGATTTGTATGAGTTTAGTCTAGGCTCGAACGACGGTCGTTCTATGCGTACTAACAATGGTCATTCTGAAACATACAGCACCTACGCAGACTATGTACCTACCTACTAGTCATCATATACCTAACTTGCCAACTTACCTAGACTCTAGTAGGTATAGGTATGTACTAGTATTGTCTGTGATATCTGTGACATATAGTACAACTATATTATTATCATCATGAATGACAATACTTGTTTATGCGCATTTGATTTATCTTTGGAAATGATAAGATGGCAGCCCACAGCGAGCGTTATCCACAGCTTAGTAGTAAGGTACATACTCGTACCTACCTACCTAATAACATATTTGAAGAACTTTGCCGCTATAAAGATGCTAAACAAAAAGTTACCCAGGTAGGTATACACACTTAGTATGAGTAGGGTAAGGCATGAGTGAGAAAAGAAACCCACGTCAATAAATAAAAACCTTAATTAGGTTTTTTTTAGCTAGGTAGGTAGGTATTTATACTATCAATAATCTGATAATAGGTAAATGTTAATTAAAATACATATTAGGCAACTCTTGTAGGTACAAGAGTTGCGTAGGTACGAGAGTTGAAGTTGCTTGCATAGAGTTGGAGCAATTCATAGTTATAAGCGTTTACAGCCCACCATCTGCCTCATTTGACATTTTTGAAAAAGTTATGGAAGAAATGTTGTTTAAATTATCTAAATCAAATAAATATATTATTACGTGCGGAGATTTTAATGTTAATTTACTAGAAATTAACTCCTTAAATACTAGAATAATTAGTTTATTTCAATCATTTGATTTAAAACCTCAATTTATGGAGCCTACTCGAATAACCGATACTTCGGCCACATGTATAGACAATATCTTTGCCAACATTAAAATTTTAAATAAGAGTTTAATTAGTAATATTAAGTCGGATCATCTTGGACAAATAATTAAAATAGAGGTTCAAACAAAAAAACTTGATAAAAGAAATATTACTTGTATACCTATGACCAAAGATCGATTGGACAAACTAAAATTGAATTTAACTTCTGTATTTCCATGTTTATATGGTAATTTTAATCCAAATAATTTATACAACACATTTTTTAAGAAATTTAGTGATGTGTTCAATTCAATTTTTACATCGAAATCGATCATGGTCTCTGACGGTAAAAAGTTCAGTGACTGGGCAACAGCGGGAATACATAAAAGCAGGAAGAAATTGTATGATCTTTATGCTGAAAAACAATATAATTTTAATGAGGAGTTTAAAGAACAAGTCAAAAAGTATTCTAAAATTTTTAAAAATGTTTGTCGTGAAGCAAAAGCTCGTCATTTGAGTTCAAAAATTAAAAATAGCCAAGATAAAGTAAAAGCCACTTGGAAAGTAATCAACAGTGAGACTGGAAGAGTCACAACTAAGAACAATAAGTTTAATTTGAAAATTGACAATGCCACCGTCAATCAGGATAGTGATGTAGCTAATGCGTTCGAAAACTTTTTTACCGACATTCCAGTCTCTACCACAAAATCCTTAAACTCCTCTCCCATAGAAGCAGAGTCATTGTTAAAAGAAAACTTAACAGAATGTAAAATACAATTCAAATTTGATCATGTAAATAGTGATGACATCATAAAAGCTTTCAAACTCATAAATGTTAAAAAAACCACGGACCTCTGGGGCATCTCTGTTTGCGTTGTGAAATCATTGATTGGCATTATTGCGCCCGAACTAGCTTTAATATTCAACGAGTGTATTGACTGTGGTGTGTTCCCTGATTTAATGAAACACAGTAAAATAACTCCACTTTTCAAATCGGGTACATGTTCTGACCCTAGTAATTTTAGACCTATATCAGTACTTCCTACATTTAGTAAAATTTTTGAAAAACTAATTTTAAATCAATTGCAAAGACATTTTAAATTAAATAATTTACTGCATAATAAGCAATTCGGATTTAGTAAGGGTCGCTCAACCACTGATGCTGGTATTGAGTTAATATCGCACATATTTGATGCCTGGGAGGAATCTCATGACGCTTTAGGCGTTTTTTGTGATTTGTCAAAGGCATTTGATTGCGTAGACCATGACACATTGATCAGGAAACTACACCATTATGGTATTAGGGGCGTTGCTCTAGACTTTCTCACTTCCTATTTAAGTGACAGAGTACAAAGAGTTGACGTGAATGGAAAACGGTCTCCGGGGTCTCTGGTTACTATCGGTGTACCGCAGGGATCAATTCTTGGTCCATTTTTGTTCCTAGTATACATTAATGATCTACCCCACCTTGTAAGGGACGATCATGAGGTTGTATTGTTTGCAGATGACACGTCACTTTTATTTAAATTAAAGCGACGACAAACCAATTTTGACAATGTAAACAATGCAATCTCTAATGTTGTAAAATGGTTCAACGTTAACAATCTCCTACTTAATGAAAATAAAACAAAGTGTATTAGATTTATACTACCCAATGTTACACAAGTTAAAGCAAATATCAAAATCAAAGATGAACAGTTGGCTCTTGTGGACACCACCGTATTCTTAGGTATCACTTTAGATAATAAGCTTCAATGGGGTCCTCATATTGATGGGTTATCGAAGAGACTTAGTTCTGCGGCATATGCAGTCAAAAAGATCCGTCTTTATACAGACGTTGACACAGCTAGACTAGTTTACTTCAGCTACTTCCACAGCATTATGTCGTACGGTATACTGCTGTGGGGGAGTGCTGCTGATATCAATACCATTTTTGTGCTGCAGAAGAGGGCTGTTCGAGCAATTTATAATATGGGCCCCAGAGAATCACTTCGCGAAAAGTTTAAAGAAATAAATATAATGACATTCCATTGTCAATACATTTATGAAAATCTGATGTATGTTCACAAAAATATTAATTTGTTTAAGAAAAAAAGCGATAATCACAATGTTAATACTAGAAATAAAGATAAACTCGCTGTTGCCACTTGTAGACTCCATAAAGTTGGTAAATCGTTTAAAGGGCACGGTGTACGCTTTTATAACAAACTCCCAAGAGATATACAAAAATTATCAATTAACAAATTTAAAAACGTAATTAAACAAAAGCTTTATAAAAAGGCATACTATAAAATATCTGATTATTTAAATGACAAAAACTCTTGGGATTGAAAATGCTCCAACTCGAACCTATTGTTTTGTAAAAGGATCATTAAAAAGAATAACCAGCCTTGTTTTCTTGCCTTTCTTTCCTGGCTTGGTCGCGGAGGAACAGGCACCTAGATAAAAACCGACGTTTCAAAGTGGTCCTTGTGATTTTATTGAATAAATGAATTTTGACTTTGACTTTGACTTTGACAACTAGTGCATACTGTGATGCCCTTAGGATAAAAGCAATACCTATTCTTATTTTAATATTAAATATATTCAATTAATCCGAATGTTTCCAAATACTACATTGTTCCACAGACACGCTAGGTGCGTGTGGTAGACCAGGTGTGATTCTGCAATCTGCACTGATAATGAATACACGTAAAGATACTTTTACATATTTTTCTTTTGACTTCGCTGGAAGTATCGAAACGACCTTTTCTTTCTCGTTATTTTTTAATATTTTTATTTTACTGCATCTGCAGAAAGGTAAAGGCGTCTGCATTTTTTTATTATTTAAATATTAATAAACTAAAATACCTACAAAATTTTATGAAAGCGATCCAAATTCAAATGACGCAAACAAAGAAAGAGTTTTGTCGTAGTCATTATTTCCAGCGTATAGATGTCCAAATTTCCATAGGCAATGTTCTATGGAAATTTGGGTGCATACTAACCCGTAGTATGCACCCAAATTTCCATAGAACATTGCCGGCGCGTTTTTGACGTGAAACGTCTTTCATTCCGGACAGTTGGGCGCGTTTCTCAGAGCTGTCGACGTTTTAGTAGGTGTGATACAAACTCATACTTGTCTTGTGACCGATAAAAGTTGTAGTTTAAAAAACATGTGATATTTTTTTTTGTAGAAATATAACGACTGCTCTACTATGGCGCCATACCGTGCGATACGTAGCATTATAATACTATACTAGTAGTTATGTGTACTATTCTCCTTAGGCTAATCTCGAAGGACAAAGCATGAGTCTAATAAAGGGATAACATACCCACTAACAACCTCCCATTATCAAACACCTGATATCCGTTAGCATCCTAGTAGTCTGCGCATCTGATTATCCCATAAAAAAAACCATAATATTTTCATTCAAAAGTTTAAGACAGCAGCAAATGATTGCATGAAACAAACATTGACAGAATTGTGAGAAATAGTGACACAAGCCATAATCCAGAAGTTAAGTCAAGTGATGTCATGTCAAAATTGTCAAATTAATGTCAAGTCAAAATAGATCGGTTTGTGTTGTCATGTTGCGTGCAGTTTGCGATTTACGATAATTTTTATGCGAAATAATTAATTATTTTGCTAGATAAAGTAGTTAAACAAATTCTCGTGCATGTGAAGTACATACAGTGGTACTACAGAAGCTATAGTGATCTGTAAGTGTGATTCTACACGATACAACGGCGATGTTATGTTCCTCAGCGGTCGTATTATTTATGTTGTGTGCTGATTTGCTGAGTAATTTTCGATTCGGAAGGTAGCGGCTGGCTCGCGCGCTATTCCTCGATTCTTGACACGTTGCCAAGTGCCCTGCGCCGCCAAAACATTGCGAGCATTGTTACAACTTGCTGATATTTCGCGTTGTTTTAACGAAGAGACAATACGTGTGAGACTAAAGAGGTACCATTCGGAGCTCGACAGTGCTAGCCCTGACCCGCCGGCTGTTTCCCGCCGCAGCGAGCATCGCGCGCTTCCCGAACAAAGCAACTGTGTCAATGAGTTGCAGGAATTACCCAAATACTGTTGACCTCTCATAATGCTTATTTAACAAATACTGTTGACCTCTCATAATGCTTATTAAAATGTTGTGATTGTGGATTGTTCGAGTAGTTAGTGTAGTTCTTATTGAATTTTGCCAATTTACTCTAAAAATAAGTACTAACAGTATACAAAAATATAGGATTTGGAGTCAATTTAGTATTGTGTTATTTATTTCAGACAAGGCGTTCCGATGATGTCTCTAAAGCCGAGGAATGTGGACTTTCAAGAGACATGGGGCAACCTGAAGGAAACGGTCAGTACCATTCCATCTGTCAGTACTCTTAGGGACCTCTAAACTGCATGAACGCTTCAAAATTACTTTTAGCTGAATTCTTAAAAATGTCCTACAATTATACATACATT
Source organism: Perizoma flavofasciatum (assembly GCA_958496245.1). Lineage (NCBI taxonomy): Eukaryota > Metazoa > Arthropoda > Insecta > Lepidoptera > Geometridae > Perizoma > Perizoma flavofasciatum. Next base: position 6,083,983 of record OY292446.1, on the reverse strand, counting down.
GACGGGTAATGGCACAACTCTCATTTGTATCGTGCAAAATCTATCTTAAGATACCTCTAGAGCTCTATTCCCCGTACTAGGCCTCTGTCAATCCCGTATTGTAGGGTTATAATGACTCGCTTAGAATTCTCGGAATAAATAATATTGGTAATTTTTGACACAGCATCATCTATTCCCAAACTAAGCAGACCTTGTATTACGGGAACTACTACTACTTTTTTCTTGTAAATAAATACATAATATAAACATAGAAAACACCCAGACCTGAGACAAATATTTGCAGATCATACAAGCATTGAATCCCGGTGGGAATCGAGCCCCCTGCATCTCAGGTGGGTTTTCGCCCACTGCTCCGCATCGGTAATCGATGTTTGTGTGACTACTGGAACCTAAAGTACGAAAGGTCATCTTGCATATGAAAGGTAGTCGAAGTGTGGAAGTGTTCCTCCTTAGGAATGTTAGGTGCTGCTTGTGGGCGTTAATGCGGGGATGTATGTATGTTTGCAGGTTGCGGGGGTGGTGGCGCTGCGGGGGGTGGAGCGCGCGGTGTGGAATCTGCGCTTCTCTGATGTGTACGCGCTGTGCGTGGCGCACCCCGAGCCCCTCGCGGACCGCCTCTACGATGAGACCAAGTCAGTACTGCCTCGTGTGACTCTTGCAGGAGTGGTATTCACCATCTGACAATCCATGCACAGCTTGAACTGAACTAAAATTTGGAGGGTGATAAGATGGATGCAGTTAAAACTTTATAATTTAAGGGTGAACGGTGTTGATGAAGGTGAACATTGTTTGTGCAGGAACTTCCTGGAGGAGCATGTGACGGGTCTGCTGGAGTGCGTGCGAGGAAACAGTCCGCTCGAGAGCAACGACCCGGACGACGGGCTGCTGGACAGGTAGTGAGTTGCACTGGTGCGGGTGTGAGAGTGTGTCTGTCTATATACTAGCAGTAGCATGTGGTCGCAGGTACTGCGTCGCGTGGCGGGCGTTCAGCCAGGGCGTGAGCTACCTGAACAGTCTGTACTCGTACCTGAACCTGCAGCACGTGAAGCGACAGCGGCTCTCCGACGCGGAGATCATCTACGGATCCGCAGCCACCGTCACCTGCCCGGAGAACGACTCCCGCCAGCTGGAGGTCACTCGCACCTTTATTAACATTAACAAACCCGAAACCATCTGTGTCTCAGGCTTCTTAGTATAAAAAAGCTCTATAAAAAGCAATACAAGAACTTCTATTTTCCAAAAAAAAAAGTACCAACATGGTTGAATTATTGGGATATTATAAATTCTTATGATTTTCATTAAGCGTTTGCTTACAATAGGTACGTTAAAAATCCAATAACCATAATATGATTGTCAAAGTCAAAGTCAATAGGTTTTTTATTCATTGAAATCACAAGGATCATATAGAAACGACAACTAAAAAACTACGTGAATTTCAAATTTTAATGTGAATTTACGCCGGTTCCTCGCCTACGACCAATTACATGAATTTTTACTCAAAAAAGCCAATGAAATTACTGTTCTAAGTTTCTTGCTATCAAAACACTTGTGCATTAAAGCCTTTTTCCGCAGCGTGTGAGAGACGGGAGTCAATTAAAATTTAAAACCACTTAACTGGTTAACTGGAAGTTTAGGATATACTTGTATTTAATTGCAATTCTGAGATATTTAATACATCAAAGTAACAGGTATTAAATACTTTTACGTACTTGACGGTATTTTGTATATTTTGAATCTTGAGTAAGATATTATTATATTGCAGTGAGTCAATCGAATTTGCAGATTGTGAAATAATAAATATGAGCTTGACGAATCTCTCTCCTGATGACGGTCTCTTGTATCAGTGTGGTTTTATTGCAATCCACGAGCTACCGACGAAGAAGCGAAGCGGGAGGTGGGAGGTGATGTGTAACGGTGCGGGTTGCAGGTGGGCGAGCTGGGGCTGGAGATCTGGGAGCGGGTGTTGGTGGGCGGCGTGGGGGCGGCGCTGTCGGCGCGGATAGTCTGCGCGCTGGCGCGGGCGCGCGAGGCGCCGCTCGACCCCGCGCGGGCCGACTCCGTGCGCTGCGCCGTGCAGAGCACCGTGCAGGTGAGTGCCGAGCACCGTGCAACCCCGGCAACCCCCCGCACCCCCCGCACCGCGTGTCTACATGCCCGCACGCCGCAGGTCCGCGCGTTCCGGCTGCGCAGCTCGCTGGCGCTGTACTCGCGGCTGGTGCTGGAGCCGTACCTGGAGGCGGCGGGGGCGCACCACGCGCGGCACGCGGCCGACCTGCTGCACCGCACCACCATCTCCAACTACATGCTTAAAGCGCTCGAAGGTACGTGATGTGCGGAGTCGGAGTTGGGGTGGTGGCGCTGTGTGCATGTGTGCGTGTTCGTGTGCAGGGTTGGAGCGCGAGGAGCAGCTGGTGGGTCGCTTCCTGCAGGCGACGTCGCGCGGCGCGGCGCGGGCGTGCTACGAGCGGGCGGCGCTGTCGGCGCACCTGCCGCCGCTGCACGCTCACGTGCCGGAGCTGCTGGCGCGCGCCTGTCCCGCCTGCCCCGCCTGTCCCGCCCCCCCCTCCGAGCAGGAGGAAGCGGCGCGGCAGGACCTGCGTCGCATGTACGTGTTGCTGAAGCCGCTGGGCGCGGCGGCGCTGCGTCCGCTCATCGACGCCGCTCACGCGCAGGTCAAGGCGGAGGGGGACGACCTGCTCAAACAGGAACACAACAAGGAGGAGGTGAGCGTTCGAGCTTGCAGCTCTTCCCCACAGCAGTATACCGTACGACATAATGCTGTGGAAGTAGCTGAAGTGAACTAGTCTAGCTGTGTCTAAGTCTGTAAAAATACGGATCATTTTGACTACGCAGAACTGAATCTCTTCAACGACTTATCAATGTGAGGGCCCCACTGAAGTTTATTATCTAGGGTGATACCCTAGAAATACGATTGTATCTACAAGAGCCAACTCATCATCTTTGATTATAATATGAGCTTTAACTTGTGTAACATTTTATTAGGTGGTATCAATATAACACATGTTGTTTTCTTTTCGTTTAGTAGAAAAATAAAGTTACGTATAATCTCCAAACGAACAACCGTTTGGAGATAATACGTAGATCACTTTTGTATACTAAAAACAAAATGATCCAAGAATTGACCCTTGCGGTACATCCATAGTAACCAGAGACCTCGCAAAACGCTTTCCATTCACATGAACTCTTTGTTCTCTATCACTTAAATAGGAAGTGAGAAAGTGTAGAGCGACGCCTCTGATACCATAACGTTGTAGTTTCCTCATCAATGTGTTATGGTCAATCGCAATCCTTGGTGAAATCACAGAAAACGTGTTAATCGTCATGCGATTGGTCCTGGGTATCAATCACTATATTATAATACAAGGTATGAATATTTGCGCTATTCACTCAATACCAGCATCAGTGGTTGAGCGACCCGTAGTATATCCGGATTAATTTAAAATAAGTTTTTCAAAAATTGTACTAAATGTCTAAATAAAACAAAATTATTATTTTTATTTCGGTCTACAATATACCATATTTGTAAGTAAGAGGCGAAATAAATGTTGGGAGTTATTTTACTGTATTTCCACACCACAGTAGGTAAATACACTCGTTGAATATTAAAACTAGTTCGGGCGCAATTATGCCAATCAATGTTTTTACAACGCTCAAGTTTTCAAATGAGTTTGAAAGCTTTTTGATGTCATCACTGTTTACATTATAAATTGGGGCTTGAAATCGAATGATTGAGATAAACCAGTTATTTCTAGTATTTAACGAGTCGAGCTCTAGTAAATTCACAACAAAATCTCCACATGAAAAAATATATTTATTTGATTTTGATAATTTACACAAAATTCTTCCATATAACTGCAAAACTGACAAACGATGCAGATATGGTGGGCCGGAAGCGCTTATAACTATGAACTGCTCCGATTCTGCTCTATGCAGGCAATTTCAATGCGTCTTTCTACAGAGAGGTGGACTATATCTGAACGTTCTCAATTTTTTTTCTGTTTTATTAAGTAGAGCCACCGCGTACAGCATGCGCTCTAACGTAAAGAACCGAGACGCCGACGCCGACCCAGATGCCTTCCTTTATATCTGTTACTAAACAACAGGTGCTTAAGTATTCTGATCGGTAGCTGTTATTTAAATATGATCTGTCAACCGTTCATGCCTGATCGTACGATGTCCGCGAAGCAGGCGCACATTCACTTCGTGAACTCGATGCTCTCCCTGCACCGCAAGTACCAGCAGCTCTTCACGGAGGTATTCAGCGGCGCGCAGACCTTCATGGGAGCGCTCGACAAGGTAACGATGCTTTCATAAAGATTCGGTTTTACCATCGTCGAATATGAAATAAGTGAATGAAATAAGCGTATGTGCGCAGGCGTGCAGCGAGGTGGTGAACTCGCGGCGCGCGGGCGAGGCGGCGACGCGCGCGCCCGAACTGCTCGCGCGGTACTGCGACACGCTGCTCAGGAAGAAGGTACTCCGACCTCCCCTCTCCCCTCTCCGCTCTCCCAGGCGTGCAGCGAGGTGGTGAACTCGCGGCGCGCGGGCGAGGCGGCGACGCGCGCGCCCGAACTGCTCGCGCGGTACTGCGACACGCTGCTCAGGAAGAAGGTACTCCGACCTCCCCTCTCCCCTCTCCGCTCTCCCAGGCGTGCAGCGAGGTGGTGAACTCGCGGCGCGCGGGCGAGGCGGCGACGCGCGCGCCCGAGCTGCTCGCGCGGTACTGCGACACGCTGCTCAGGAAGAAGGTACTCCGACCTCCCCTCTCCCCTCTCCGCTCTCCCAGGCGTGCAGCGAGGTGGTGAACTCGCGGCGCGCGGGCGAGGCGGCGACGCGCGCGCCCGAACTGCTCGCGCGGTACTGCGACACGCTGCTCAGGAAGAAGGTACTCCGACCTCCCCTCTCCCCTCTCCGCTCTCCCAGGCGTGCAGCGAGGTGGTGAACTCGCGGCGCGCGGGCGAGGCGGCGACGCGCGCGCCCGAACTGCTCGCGCGGTACTGCGACACGCTGCTCAGGAAGAAGGTACTCCGACCTCCCCTCTCCCCTCTCCGCTCTCCCAGGCGTGCAGCGAGGTGGTGAACTCGCGGCGCGCGGGCGAGGCGGCGACGCGCGCGCCCGAACTGCTCGCGCGGTACTGCGACACGCTGCTCAGGAAGAAGGTACTCCGACCTCCCCTCTCCCCTCTCCGCTCTCCCAGGCGTGCAGCGAGGTGGTGAACTCGCGGCGCGCGGGCGAGGCGGCGACGCGCGCGCCCGAACTGCTCGCGCGGTACTGCGACACGCTGCTCAGGAAGAAGGTACTCCGACCTCCCCTCTCCCCTCTCCGCTCTCCCAGGCGTGCAGCGAGGTGGTGAACTCGCGGCGCGCGGGCGAGGCGGCGACGCGCGCGCCCGAACTGCTCGCGCGGTACTGCGACACGCTGCTCAGGAAGAAGGTACTCCGACCTCCCCTCTCCCCTCTCCGCTCTCCCAGGCGTGCAGCGAGGTGGTGAACTCGCGGCGCGCGGGCGAGGCGGCGACGCGCGCGCCCGAACTGCTCGCGCGGTACTGCGACACGCTGCTCAGGAAGAAGGTACTCCGACCTCCCCTCTCCCCTCTCCGCTCTCCCAGGCGTGCAGCGAGGTGGTGAACTCGCGGCGCGCGGGCGAGGCGGCGACGCGCGCGCCCGAACTGCTCGCGCGGTACTGCGACACGCTGCTCAGGAAGAAGGTACTCCGACCTCCCCTCTCCCCTCTCCGCTCTCCCAGGCGTGCAGCGAGGTGGTGAACTCGCGGCGCGCGGGCGAGGCGGCGACGCGCGCGCCCGAACTGCTCGCGCGGTACTGCGACACGCTGCTCAGGAAGAAGGTACTCCGACCTCCCCTCTCCCCTCTCCGCTCTCCCAGGCGTGCAGCGAGGTGGTGAACTCGCGGCGCGCGGGCGAGGCGACGACGCGCGCGCCCGAGCTGCTCGCGCGGTACTGCGACACGCTGCTCAGGAAGAAGGTACTCCGACCTCCCCTCTCCCCTCTCCGCTCTCCCAGGCGTGCAGCGAGGTGGTGAACTCGCGGCGCGCGGGCGAGGCGGCGACGCGCGCGCCCGAACTGCTCGCGCGGTACTGCGACACGCTGCTCAGGAAGAAGGTACTCCGACCTCCCCTCTCCCCTCTCCGCTCTCCCAGGCGTGCAGCGAGGTGGTGAACTCGCGGCGCGCGGGCGAGGCGGCGACGCGCGCGCCCGAACTGCTCGCGCGGTACTGCGACACGCTGCTCAGGAAGAAGGTACTCCGACCTCCCCTCTCCCCTCTCCGCTCTCCCAGGCGTGCAGCGAGGTGGTGAACTCGCGGCGCGCGGGCGAGGCGGCGACGCGCGCGCCCGAGCTGCTCGCGCGGTACTGCGACACGCTGCTCAGGAAGAAGGTACTCCGACCTCCCCTCTCCCCTCTCCGCTCTCCCAGGCGTGCAGCGAGGTGGTGAACTCGCGGCGCGCGGGCGAGGCGGCGACGCGCGCGCCCGAACTGCTCGCGCGGTACTGCGACACGCTGCTCAGGAAGAAGGTACTCCGACCTCCCCTCTCCCCTCTCCGCTCTCCCAGGCGTGCAGCGAGGTGGTGAACTCGCGGCGCGCGGGCGAGGCGGCGACGCGCGCGCCCGAACTGCTCGCGCGGTACTGCGACACGCTGCTCAGGAAGAAGGTACTCCGACCTCCCCTCTCCCCTCTCCGCTCTCCCAGGCGTGCAGCGAGGTGGTGAACTCGCGGCGCGCGGGCGAGGCGGCGACGCGCGCGCCCGAACTGCTCGCGCGGTACTGCGACACGCTGCTCAGGAAGAAGGTACTCCGACCTCCCCTCTCCCCTCTCCGCTCTCCCAGGCGTGCAGCGAGGTGGTGAACTCGCGGCGCGCGGGCGAGGCGGCGACGCGCGCGCCCGAACTGCTCGCGCGGTACTGCGACACGCTGCTCAGGAAGAAGGTACTCCGACCTCCCCTCTCCCCTCTCCGCTCTCCCAGGCGTGCAGCGAGGTGGTGAACTCGCGGCGCGCGGGCGAGGCGGCGACGCGCGCGCCCGAACTGCTCGCGCGGTACTGCGACACGCTGCTCAGGAAGAAGGTACTCCGACCTCCCCTCTCCCCTCTCCGCTCTCCCAGGCGTGCAGCGAGGTGGTGAACTCGCGGCGCGCGGGCGAGGCGGCGACGCGCGCGCCCGAACTGCTCGCGCGGTACTGCGACACGCTGCTCAGGAAGAAGGTACTCCGACCTCCCCTCTCCCCTCTCCGCTCTCCCAGGCGTGCAGCGAGGTGGTGAACTCGCGGCGCGCGGGCGAGGCGGCGACGCGCGCGCCCGAACTGCTCGCGCGGTACTGCGACACGCTGCTCAGGAAGAAGGTACTCCGACCTCCCCTCTCCCCTCTCCGCTCTCCCAGGCGTGCAGCGAGGTGGTGAACTCGCGGCGCGCGGGCGAGGCGGCGACGCGCGCGCCCGAGCTGCTCGCGCGGTACTGCGACACGCTGCTCAGGAAGAAGGTACTCCGACCTCCCCTCTCCCCTCTCCGCTCTCCCAGGCGTGCAGCGAGGTGGTGAACTCGCGGCGCGCGGGCGAGGCGGCGACGCGCGCGCCCGAACTGCTCGCGCGGTACTGCGACACGCTGCTCAGGAAGAAGGTACTCCGACCTCCCCTCTCCCCTCTCCGCTCTCCCAGGCGTGCAGCGAGGTGGTGAACTCGCGGCGCGCGGGCGAGGCGGCGACGCGCGCGCCCGAACTGCTCGCGCGGTACTGCGACACGCTGCTCAGGAAGAAGGTACTCCGACCTCCCCTCTCCCCTCTCCGCTCTCCCAGGCGTGCAGCGAGGTGGTGAACTCGCGGCGCGCGGGCGAGGCGGCGACGCGCGCGCCCGAGCTGCTCGCGCGGTACTGCGACACGCTGCTCAGGAAGAAGGTACTCCGACCTCCCCTCTCCCCTCTCCGCTCTCCCAGGCGTGCAGCGAGGTGGTGAACTCGCGGCGCGCGGGCGAGGCGGCGACGCGCGCGCCCGAACTGCTCGCGCGGTACTGCGACACGCTGCTCAGGAAGAAGGTACTCCGACCTCCCCTCTCCCCTCTCCGCTCTCCCAGGCGTGCAGCGAGGTGGTGAACTCGCGGCGCGCGGGCGAGGCGGCGACGCGCGCGCCCGAGCTGCTCGCGCGGTACTGCGACACGCTGCTCAGGAAGAAGGTACTCCGACCTCCCCTCTCCCCTCTCCGCTCTCCCAGGCGTGCAGCGAGGTGGTGAACTCGCGGCGCGCGGGCGAGGCGACGACGCGCGCGCCCGAGCTGCTCGCGCGGTACTGCGACACGCTGCTCAGGAAGAAGGTACTCCGACCTCCCCTCTCCCCTCTCCGCTCTCCCAGGCGTGCAGCGAGGTGGTGAACTCGCGGCGCGCGGGCGAGGCGACGACGCGCGCGCCCGAGCTGCTCGCGCGGTACTGCGACACGCTGCTCAGGAAGAAGGTACTCCGACCTCCCCTCTCCCCTCTCCGCTCTCCCAGGCGTGCAGCGAGGTGGTGAACTCGCGGCGCGCGGGCGAGGCGGCGACGCGCGCGCCCGAACTGCTCGCGCGGTACTGCGACACGCTGCTCAGGAAGAAGGTACTCCGACCTCCCCTCTCCCCTCTCCGCTCTCCCAGGCGTGCAGCGAGGTGGTGAACTCGCGGCGCGCGGGCGAGGCGGCGACGCGCGCGCCCGAACTGCTCGCGCGGTACTGCGACACGCTGCTCAGGAAGAAGGTACTCCGACCTCCCCTCTCCCCTCTCCGCTCTCCCAGGCGTGCAGCGAGGTGGTGAACTCGCGGCGCGCGGGCGAGGCGGCGACGCGCGCGCCCGAGCTGCTCGCGCGGTACTGCGACACGCTGCTCAGGAAGAAGGTACTCCGACCTCCCCTCTCCCCTCTCCGCTCTCCCAGGCGTGCAGCGAGGTGGTGAACTCGCGGCGCGCGGGCGAGGCGGCGACGCGCGCGCCCGAACTGCTCGCGCGGTACTGCGACACGCTGCTCAGGAAGAAGGTACTCCGACCTCCCCTCTCCCCTCTCCGCTCTCCCAGGCGTGCAGCGAGGTGGTGAACTCGCGGCGCGCGGGCGAGGCGGCGACGCGCGCGCCCGAACTGCTCGCGCGGTACTGCGACACGCTGCTCAGGAAGAAGGTACTCCGACCTCCCCTCTCCCCTCTCCGCTCTCCCAGGCGTGCAGCGAGGTGGTGAACTCGCGGCGCGCGGGCGAGGCGGCGACGCGCGCGCCCGAACTGCTCGCGCGGTACTGCGACACGCTGCTCAGGAAGAAGGTACTCCGACCTCCCCTCTCCCCTCTCCGCTCTCCCAGGCGTGCAGCGAGGTGGTGAACTCGCGGCGCGCGGGCGAGGCGGCGACGCGCGCGCCCGAGCTGCTCGCGCGGTACTGCGACACGCTGCTCAGGAAGAAGGTACTCCGACCTCCCCTCTCCCCTCTCCGCTCTCCCAGGCGTGCAGCGAGGTGGTGAACTCGCGGCGCGCGGGCGAGGCGGCGACGCGCGCGCCCGAGCTGCTCGCGCGGTACTGCGACACGCTGCTCAGGAAGAAGGTACTCCGACCTCCCCTCTCCCCTCTCCGCTCTCCCAGGCGTGCAGCGAGGTGGTGAACTCGCGGCGCGCGGGCGAGGCGGCGACGCGCGCGCCCGAGCTGCTCGCGCGGTACTGCGACACGCTGCTCAGGAAGAAGGTACTCCGACCTCCCCTCTCCCCTCTCCGCTCTCCCAGGCGTGCAGCGAGGTGGTGAACTCGCGGCGCGCGGGCGAGGCGGCGACGCGCGCGCCCGAACTGCTCGCGCGGTACTGCGACACGCTGCTCAGGAAGAAGGTACTCCGACCTCCCCTCTCCCCTCTCCGCTCTCCCAGGCGTGCAGCGAGGTGGTGAACTCGCGGCGCGCGGGCGAGGCGGCGACGCGCGCGCCCGAGCTGCTCGCGCGGTACTGCGACACGCTGCTCAGGAAGAAGGTACTCCGACCTCCCCTCTCCCCTCTCCGCTCTCCCAGGCGTGCAGCGAGGTGGTGAACTCGCGGCGCGCGGGCGAGGCGGCGACGCGCGCGCCCGAGCTGCTCGCGCGGTACTGCGACACGCTGCTCAGGAAGAAGGTACTCCGACCTCCCCTCTCCCCTCTCCGCTCTCCCAGGCGTGCAGCGAGGTGGTGAACTCGCGGCGCGCGGGCGAGGCGGCGACGCGCGCGCCCGAGCTGCTCGCGCGGTACTGCGACACGCTGCTCAGGAAGAAGGTACTCCGACCTCCCCTCTCCCCTCTCCGCTCTCCCAGGCGTGCAGCGAGGTGGTGAACTCGCGGCGCGCGGGCGAGGCGGCGACGCGCGCGCCCGAGCTGCTCGCGCGGTACTGCGACACGCTGCTCAGGAAGAAGGTACTCCGACCTCCCCTCTCCCCTCTCCGCTCTCCCAGGCGTGCAGCGAGGTGGTAACCCGACCTCCCCTCTCCCCTCTCCCCTCTCCGCTCTCCCCTCTCCCCTCTCCGCTCTTCGCTGTGCGCGCTGATATATGATGCTCCCACCCGCAGAGCAGCGGCGAGTCCGACACGGAGGAGCGGCTGTCGGCCGCCATCGTGGTGTTCAAGTACGTCGACGACAAGGACGTCTTCCAGAAATACTACGCGCGCTCGCTCGCCCGCAGGCTCATACACCAGCTCTCCGTCTCCATGGAACAGGTATACATGCCTTTTATATTTAATATTGGATGTAAGCGCCCCCCGAGTTGCAGATGTGTTTTTTGTCTCCGAATAACACTGAACGAAAACCAGTAGTAGAATACATTGTGACCGGTAAACGTTCATATAATTAATAAGCTGTTACCGTAATATGTAGTAGCAGGTATACATTCCGAAGTAGAAAATCAAGTGCAGTAACAGGTTTACATACCGAAGTAACAGATAAATAATAGTAATAGGTATGTAGTATGGAGGGCTGTGTTGCGTTAGCTTCCGCGGAAGTTATGCTTCGTATGTATGTTTGTATATGTGTGTGTTGAGTTCCGCAGGAGGAGGCGATGATAAACCGACTGAAGGCTGCGTGCGGGTATGAGTTCACGAACAAGCTGCATCGCATGTTCACGGACGTGGCCGTCAGCGCCGACCTGAACGCCAAGTTCCAGCAACATCTCCGAGACAACGACCTCACCACCAGCGCCGGCTTCCAAGTGCAGGTACCACTCTTACTCTAACTCCATACGTTTTTATTCATTGAAATCACAAGGATTATACTGTCATAAAGAGTTCCAGCAGCATCTCCGCTACGACCAGCTCTGCGCCGGCGCCGTCTCTTTATTTAAATTATAATAATATATAATAAAGGTTTGAAAATCAAAATTGTAGGAAAGATAAGGTTGAGAATGTTTGCCCTACACTGTAATATCCATCTACACTAAAGTCAAAAAGCTTAAGCAAAGGCTTAGGCATGTTTAAGTGTCAGAAAGCTGTCACTGCATGAACTTGGAGCTGTCAAAGTTATCGGTCTATATACAAGGTGGAACTTATAAAAATAACGATGAGATAATTCATTTCATACTTGTATTAAAAATACTAGGTTGATACATAAAAATACTAGGTTAATTAATTAATTTACTCGTTACTCTGATGTAAGACCTAAAATTAGATCGCAAAATTACGTTAATATTTGTATGCTTTTATTGTCATGAGAGTTAAAATAAAAAAAAATATGTATGATAATATTAATTTTCGTTGGACGCGGCCTCACTTCGACGTAATCTACGCTCATAGGACAACACGGGATTCTTCGTACAGGTAAAAAAACACCCAATTAAATTAAAACACTCAACAGTCATATACAGGGTGTGACGTAAAGAGTGCAGAATCCTTTATCTACGGGTGGGGATATCATAACTGTTCAGAAAATAAAAAATGTACCCAGTAAAATTATCACGGTTTTCGAGTTATTGAACACTTTTTAAATTTTAATTTAGTTTTATCCTTGTCCATTCATTTCGTTGCGAAGATCATAAATCAAGGAATTTTCTTAATCTGTTTTTGTTATGACACAGCTACAGTTTTTTTAGAGCATCGATCAAAACAATGTGATTTACTCATTCTTACCTCCTGTTGTGTAAAAAAAGATAGGATCAACTGAGTGACAATCTAGTAAATAATTTGTCTACTTCATTGAGATTCTGAAATATTATAGCACTCTCCCTGTTTAATTAAAATGCTTTTTACACTAAATTATTATATTTATTTATGGTGTACTTCATTAGACTATGTAGTTAATTCAAAACTTGTCTGCTAGATGAATAACAATTCTTGGAATCGACAGATACCGCGTAGTTGGGCTAACCTTGGCCGAACTTAAATCTTCTATCCTTCTCTTTCATGCAACGTGTGAAAAAGATGGCTAATGTAGCTGTTATTCTTGCGTATATTCCACAGTTATGTGTATTAACTGTTATGCGGATCGAGGAAGCGAGGGCTTGCGAGCGCCACTGTTTTAACTGTTATGCGGATCGAGGAAGCGAGGGCTTGCGAGCGCCACTGTTTTAACTGTTATGCGGATCGAGGAAGCGAGGGCTTGCGAGCGCCACTGTTTTAACTGTTATGCGGATCGAGGAAGCGAGGGCTTGCGAGCGCCACTGTTTTAACTGTTATGCGGATCGAGGAAGCGAGGGCTTGCGAGCGCCACTGTTTTAACTGTTATGCGGATCGAGGAAGCGAGGGCTTGCGAGCGCCACTGTTTTAACTGTTATGCGGATCGAGGAAGCGAGGGCTTGCGAGCGCCACTGTTTTAACTGTTATGCGGATCGAGGAAGCGAGGGCTTGCGAGCGCCACTGTTTTAACTGTTATGCGGATCGAGGAAGCGAGGGCTTGCGAGCGCCACTGTTTTAACTGTTATGCGGATCGAGGAAGCGAGGGCTTGCGAGCGCCACTGTTTTAACTGTTATGCGGATCGAGGAAGCGAGGGCTTGCGAGCGCCACTGTTTTAACTGTTATGCGGATCGAGGAAGCGAGGGCTTGCGAGCGCCACTGTTTTAACTGTTATGCGGATCGAGGAAGCGAGGGCTTGCGAGCGCCACTGTTTTAACTGTTATGCGGATCGAGGAAGCGAGGGCTTGCGAGCGCCACTGTTTTAACTGTTATGCGGATCGAGGAAGCGAGGGCTTGCGAGCGCCACTGTTTTAACTGTTATGCGGATCGAGGAAGCAGGGCTTGCGAGCGCCACTGTTTTCTAGTACTACTTCCGTGTATAAAATAGGTATCGAGCTAAAAAACATTGAAAGTTTTGAAAATGTTCAAGAACTCGATAACCGTGACATCATCACTGAGAACTTTTTTTTTATTTTGTGAACAGTTATGATGTTATGATGATAGTCCACTCATTAGGGCACACCTGTATATATTCTTGATCGCGCATCAGTACGTATCTGGAATTGCTAGGATTAAGTATTACATTCAAACTCGGAACAAATATCTGCAGAAGTTGCAAACATTTGTCAAGCAGCGGGAACGGAACTCGCATCTATTGCGTCTCAGCCTGCCGTGCCGAAGCGTTCGCAGATAGTGTCTGCAGCAGAGCGGGGTCTCTCGGCAGGTGCTGCAGGCGGGGGCTTGGCCGCTGGGCGGAGCGATGGCGCCGCTGGCTCCGCCGCTGCAGCTGGAGCGTCCGGCGCGGTTGTTCGAGGCTTTCTACCGCCGCGCCTTCAGCGGACGCCGCCTCGCCTGGCTGCACCATCTCTGCACCGGCGACCTGCGCACGCGCTACACCGCGAGGCTCTACCACGTCAGCGCGACCACGCACCAGGTACCAGCTCCCAACTCCCAACTCCCAGCTGCCCCGAGCTGTTCTACCGCCGCGCCTTCAGCGGACGCCGCCTCGCCTGGCTGCACCATCTCTGCACCGGCGACCTGCGCACGCGCTACACCGCGAGGCTCTACCACGTCAGCGCGACCACGCACCAGGTACCAGCTCCCAACTCCCAACTCCCAGCTGCCCCGAGCTGTTCTACCGCCGCGCCTTCAGCGGACGCCGCCTCGCCTGGCTGCACCATCTCTGCACCGGCGACCTGCGCACGCGCTACACCGCGAGGCTCTACCACGTCAGCGCGACCACGCACCAGGTACCAGCTCCCAACTCCCAACTCCCAGCTGCCCCGAGCTGTTCTACCGCCGCGCCTTCAGCGGACGCCGCCTCGCCTGGCTGCACCATCTCTGCACCGGCGACCTGCGCACGCGCTACACCGCGAGGCTCTACCACGTCAGCGCGACCACGCACCAGGTACCAGCTCCCAACTCCCAACTCCCAGCTGCCCCGAGCTGTTCTACCGCCGCGCCTTCAGCGGACGCCGCCTCGCCTGGCTGCACCATCTCTGCACCGGCGACCTGCGCACGCGCTACACCGCGAGGCTCTACCACGTCAGCGCGACCACGCACCAGGTACCAGCTCCCAACTCCCAACTCCCAGCTGCCCCGAGCTGTTCTACCGCCGCGCCTTCAGCGGACGCCGCCTCGCCTGGCTGCACCATCTCTGCACCGGCGACCTGCGCACGCGCTACACCGCGAGGCTCTACCACGTCAGCGCGACCACGCACCAGGTACCAGCTCCCAACTCCCAACTCCCAGCTGCCCCGAGCTGTTCTACCGCCGCGCCTTCAGCGGACGCCGCCTCGCCTGGCTGCACCATCTCTGCACCGGCGACCTGCGCACGCGCTACACCGCGAGGCTCTACCACGTCAGCGCGACCACGCACCAGGTACCAGCTCCCAACTCCCAACTCCCAGCTGCCCCGAGCTGTTCTACCGCCGCGCCTTCAGCGGACGCCGCCTCGCCTGGCTGCACCATCTCTGCACCGGCGACCTGCGCACGCGCTACACCGCGAGGCTCTACCACGTCAGCGCGACCACGCACCAGGTACCAGCTCCCAACTCCCAACTCCCAGCTGCCCCGAGCTGTTCTACCGCCGCGCCTTCAGCGGACGCCGCCTCGCCTGGCTGCACCATCTCTGCACCGGCGACCTGCGCACGCGCTACACCGCGAGGCTCTACCACGTCAGCGCGACCACGCACCAGGTACCAGCTCCCAACTCCCAACTCCCAGCTGCCCCGAGCTGTTCTACCGCCGCGCCTTCAGCGGACGCCGCCTCGCCTGGCTGCACCATCTCTGCACCGGCGACCTGCGCACGCGCTACACCGCGAGGCTCTACCACGTCAGCGCGACCACGCACCAGGTACCAGCTCCCAACTCCCAACTCCCAGCTGCCCCGAGCTGTTCTACCGCCGCGCCTTCAGCGGACGCCGCCTCGCCTGGCTGCACCATCTCTGCACCGGCGACCTGCGCACGCGCTACACCGCGAGGCTCTACCACGTCAGCGCGACCACGCACCAGGTACCAGCTCCCAACTCCCAACTCCCAGCTGCCCCGAGCTGTTCTACCGCCGCGCCTTCAGCGGACGCCGCCTCGCCTGGCTGCACCATCTCTGCACCGGCGACCTGCGCACGCGCTACACCGCGAGGCTCTACCACGTCAGCGCGACCACGCACCAGGTACCAGCTCCCAACTCCCAACTCCCAGCTGCCCCGAGCTGTTCTACCGCCGCGCCTTCAGCGGACGCCGCCTCGCCTGGCTGCACCATCTCTGCACCGGCGACCTGCGCACGCGCTACACCGCGAGGCTCTACCACGTCAGCGCGACCACGCACCAGGTACCAGCTCCCAACTCCCAACTCCCAGCTGCCCCGAGCTGTTCTACCGCCGCGCCTTCAGCGGACGCCGCCTCGCCTGGCTGCACCATCTCTGCACCGGCGACCTGCGCACGCGCTACACCGCGAGGCTCTACCACGTCAGCGCGACCACGCACCAGGTACCAGCTCCCAACTCCCAACTCCCAGCTGCCCCGAGCTGTTCTACCGCCGCGCCTTCAGCGGACGCCGCCTCGCCTGGCTGCACCATCTCTGCACCGGCGACCTGCGCACGCGCTACACCGCGAGGCTCTACCACGTCAGCGCGACCACGCACCAGGTACCAGCTCCCAACTCCCAACTCCCAGCTGCCCCGAGCTGTTCTACCGCCGCGCCTTCAGCGGACGCCGCCTCGCCTGGCTGCACCATCTCTGCACCGGCGACCTGCGCACGCGCTACACCGCGAGGCTCTACCACGTCAGCGCGACCACGCACCAGGTACCAGCTCCCAACTCCCAACTCCCAGCTGCCCCGAGCTGTTCTACCGCCGCGCCTTCAGCGGACGCCGCCTCGCCTGGCTGCACCATCTCTGCACCGGCGACCTGCGCACGCGCTACACCGCGAGGCTCTACCACGTCAGCGCGACCACGCACCAGGTACCAGCTCCCAACTCCCAACTCCCAGCTGCCCCGAGCTGTTCTACCGCCGCGCCTTCAGCGGACGCCGCCTCGCCTGGCTGCACCATCTCTGCACCGGCGACCTGCGCACGCGCTACACCGCGAGGCTCTACCACGTCAGCGCGACCACGCACCAGGTACCAGCTCCCAACTCCCAACTCCCAGCTGCCCCGAGCTGTTCTACCGCCGCGCCTTCAGCGGACGCCGCCTCGCCTGGCTGCACCATCTCTGCACCGGCGACCTGCGCACGCGCTACACCGCGAGGCTCTACCACGTCAGCGCGACCACGCACCAGGTACCAGCTCCCAACTCCCAACTCCCAGCTGCCCCGAGCTGTTCTACCGCCGCGCCTTCAGCGGACGCCGCCTCGCCTGGCTGCACCATCTCTGCACCGGCGACCTGCGCACGCGCTACACCGCGAGGCTCTACCACGTCAGCGCGACCACGCACCAGGTACCAGCTCCCAACTCCCAACTCCCAGCTGCCCCGAGCTGTTCTACCGCCGCGCCTTCAGCGGACGCCGCCTCGCCTGGCTGCACCATCTCTGCACCGGCGACCTGCGCACGCGCTACACCGCGAGGCTCTACCACGTCAGCGCGACCACGCACCAGGTACCAGCTCCCAACTCCCAACTCCCAGCTGCCCCGAGCTCCGCCGATGCAGCTGGAGCTCAGCCGTTTCAAGATCAGCAGCTCTTTTCTATTTGATGAAGGGGATGAGACCGACTTCCATAGTTCTGATCGATTTCAAATTTGGTATCCTGCTACTACAATATTGTAAGAACATGGTAACCTCGACCTGATGCAGTGGCATCACCTGAAATCAGCCGGATACCCAACTCCTCAACGACTTACAGCAGAGGTGTTGTTTTCGGGCTCAATGAATAGATTGTGGATAGATCGGGGCTGATGACGGAGCAGGATAGAGAAATGAGGAAAAAATGATGAGGGATTCTAAGGCAATGTAAGACACGTCAAGGATTTAAAATTTAAAGAAAATTTACTTGTAATAAAATAAAATAAAATACAAAGTTAATACGTATCAGTGAGAGTGATGAGTGTTCGTATGTTGCATGTCAGTGTGCGATCCTGCTACACTTCGAGTCGGTGGACAGTGTGGTGGCGCGCGAGCTGCGGGACTCGCTGCAGCTCGGTGGCGAGGCGTGGGCGCGCCACCTGCGTCCGCTGCTGGACGCCGGCCTGCTCAGCGCCACCGGAAACGTGGGCGCCGACACCGCACCCGACAGCGGTGAGACTCATACAGATACTCCTGACCCCGCACTAGGCTACACTGTGTCGTGGGTATCAGGAACTGTGAGTACCTACTCGCCCGCAACTGACCACCACTGTCGGTGGTTCGTGACAAAGTGTTGCTTGTTCGAGCATTTTCTATTATATTGTAAATACTAAATTAAATAATTTTGGATTTTGACCTTTTGAGGGGGGAAATGGGGGAGTTAAAGTTTGTATGGGAGAATCGTGTTTTTTTAACACGGCTCCATGCGTGTAAAGCTGCTAGCAACAGCTAGTAATTTATAAAATATCTGATTGATTAATAAATGAAAATTATTTTAAAACTTAAAATTAAACCAAGGCAACGGTTACCTTTTTAGTTATGTGTAGTTGATTTAAAAAAATACAGTGTAAATAAATGTATCAGCGGATTTCTGGAACTCTTGTCCAGAAATCTCCTGTGCTTCTTTGAGTACCGGAAGGGGATTTCTGAATAAAAAGTCCACAAATCCCCTTCGCAGGTCGTATACTATATATATTTCCAATGTGAAAAATAAGACCGGCGACATAAGTGATAAGAACAATTATAGGCCGATCTCCTTAGCTACGATAGTGGCCAAGGTGCTGGACAGTCTGCTTGACGCTCAACTTAGTCGTTATGTGAAAATACACGACAACCAATTCGGTTTTAGACCAGGTCTGTCAACAGAAAAACGGCTGTATTGAGTTTGAAGCGGACGGTTAAGTACTACACTGATCGCAAAACTCCAATTTATGCTTGTTTCCTCGACCTATCGAAAGCATTCGACCTGGTTAATTACAATGTATTGTGGCAGAAGTTAAAAGATCTGGAGCTGCCACCAGAACTGAATGACATATTTGAGTTCTGGTATCATAACCAGGTCAATGTAGTACGATGGTCGGGCGTTTACTCGGAAGAGTACAGGTTGGAGTGTGGGGTGAGGCAAGGGGGGCTGACGTCTCCAAAGCTCTTTAACCTCTATGTGGACGCGCTGATCGGTGAGCTTAGTAGCACACATGTCGGATGCCATATTGACGGTGTCTGTTTCAACAATATTAGCTATGCAGACGACATGGTGCTGTTGAGTGCATCTACTTGTGGTTTAGCCAAATTATTTGCGAGAAATATGCTCAAAAACATGGCCTAAAATAGAATATCAATAAAAGTGAATGCATGGTCTTTCATGCCAAAGGAAGTTGTCCAGTCTCCCCTATACCACCGATAAAGTTATATGGAGCACCTCTAAAGAGAGTTGAGAAATTTAAATACCTTGGGCATTTCCTAACTCCTGACATGAAGGACGATGTTGACATTGAGAGAGAGCGGAGGGCGCTGTCTGTAAGAGCGAACATGATAGCCCGCAGGTTTGCACGGTGCTCGCAAGAGGTAAAAACAACACTTTTCCAAGCATATTGCACTAGTTTCTACACATGCAGCCTGTGGGCAAGTCATACGCAAAAACAGTACAGCGCCTTGCGCGTGCAATATAAGAATGCGTTCAGAGTGGTGACGGGGCTGCCCCGGTTCTGTAGCGCGTGGGGGATGTTCTCCGGGGAGCGCGCGTCGACTGTTTCTACAGCAGCATGCGCAAGAGGTGCACATCTCTGGTGCGCAGGCTCCGGGACAGCTCCAACACCATTCTGAGGGTATTCTCAGATAGATTTGACTTAACTTATCTCAGACATTGTTCTATGATCCATTTTAATAATAAACTATCTTTTTTATTCTAGTTGTAATGACATTTTAACTTTCTGACATAGTAATTTTGACATTCCATTCCAATTCAATTAGTTTGTTATTAAAAAAAAATTACATTTACGGTTCCAATTACGTATTTATTTGTTTACTTGTTGTTTTGTAGCCAAATAGTTCAAGGAATAAGAATAACTAACTTAGAATAAGAAATTTATAACTAACATTTATTATGATGATCCAATGTTGATTTCAATAAATAAATATGAATGAATGAATGTATACTGACGTAGCTGGTGTTCGAGAGTGAGACACTGCTGATCTAACGGTTTCTTGTTTTATTTTCAGTGAGAGACAGCGAAGACTCCGGCTGCGACGGAACACTACACCTGAACCTTAACTTCTCCTGCAAACGAACCAAAGTGCGGCTCATGTGCGCCACTATGCCGACGCAGCCCGGTACGTTCATCATTATTTACATTATTAAATTATTTATTTCAGCTTTTCATCCGTATATGATTACGATCTGTATATGCTGGACATTTTTCACACAGCATCATCTAGCCTCAAACTAAGCAGAGCTTGTGTTATGGTGCATACATGACTGATATACTACTTATTTTTTTTTTTGTAATTACATACGTATTCTAGAGATTGAGAACACTTAAACATTTGATTCACCGCGGCAGGAATCGAAGCCGCAACCTTCTGCGTCTCAGGCGGGCCTTCGCCATCTGTGCCACAGAGGTCGTCGAACAAGTTTATACCTGTTTATTATAATGTTATATGATCGTGTGCCACCACACGGGGTCAGCACACGGGGTCCGTCAGGTGAATCCTCCGAGTTCCATAGATTTGAACTTTAGCGAGATGTTTTGTTTCGTGATCACAAAAGGCGCGGGTGCGGGGGCGGGCGGCGCTGGGGCGGAGGGAGGGGAGGGCACGACGCACTGCGACGACGACAGGAAGATGTACCTGCAGGCCGCTATAGTCCGCATCATGAAGCAGAGAAAGGTAATTATTATTCTTAAACTAGTTTTGATGAATGTTTCCCGATATTTCCGCACAGTTGCCTGCGCCTGCGCCACGATAACAGCTTCAACACCTCTTATTCATAATTACTCAGTAACTATACCAGCGTGAAAAAAGCTATCTACCTCTATCCTTTGTTTCATATTAGAAAAGGACGGGGCTAGAAGGTTGGTTACGCAATTAAAACAAAAAAAAAGTTTGTGCTTATCGGGCTTCTATTCTGCTTCCTCGTTAGAGTGTAACCTGACACGAACAGATGGTAATTTATTTATAACCAAAGCTTAAATATATAAATAAAGGTATTGCGGATAAGGTGTCAGGGTGGATGTACCTACCTACCTACTTGCAGCTACATTAGACCTAACCTTAACCATTGTACGTAGGACATTAATCATACCGAATTAAAGTAATTCTAGAGAAAGGCCAGGTCAGAAGGACACTGAACCGCCGCCGAGCTCGCGCGGCTGTTATACAGCGCCGGCGAAGTTGAGATTCACCAGCAGGGCCGGCAGCACAGCATGTAGTGTAGGGTGTCCCGGAACATATTGCGAGGCGACGGTTGTTTCAGATCCTGCGTCACACGGAGCTGGTCCAGGAGGTGGTGTCTCAGGCTCGCAGCGCCTTCGCGCCCTCCGTCGCCATGATCAAGAAGTGCATCGAGGCTCTCATCGACAAGCAGTACCTGGAGCGAGCGCCCCACGCCCTCGACACCTACTCCTACCTCGCCTAGTGTCCATCCCCCGACTCCTACCTAGCCTAGTGTCCATCCCCCGACACCCGCCACCGACTCCTACTCCTACCTCGCCTAGTATCCATCCCCCGACTCCTACCTAGCCTAGTGTCCATCCCCCGACACCCGCCACCGACTCCTACTCCTACCTCGCCTAGTGTCCATCCCCCGACTCCTACCTAGCCTAGTGTCCATCCCCCGACACCCGCCACCGACTCCTACTCCTACCTCGCCTAGTGTCCATCCCCCGACTCCTACCTAGCCTAGTGTCCATCCCCCGACACCCGCCACCGACTCCTACTCCTACCTCGCCTAGTGTCCATCCCCCGACTCCTATTCCAAACTCCTTCTCCTTCCACTATTGAAATGTACAAGGCAATAATTCTATGTTAAAAGTGTCCCATTCTATGTAACAGGGGGTTGTGTAGGAATGTTCCTGTCCTGAAGGAAGGTAGGAGGAATTGATATTTTCGCATAGAATCATAGTGGATGAAGGGAGAGTAGGTACATACGATACAATTTAAAAGCAGAGGCAAGTCCGTACAATTAATGATCTTGATTGTCTTATAAGTTTATTTAAGAGATGTAGGTACGAGCGAGCCGGGCCGTGATAATGTATAGCAACGTTGAGTTTTAATAAATGTATATCGAAAATCAATATCCTTGTATTATTTTAAACTGATGAGCAAAAAATCATGATGATCTTAATCAACCACCCTCGGTGTGTCCACCGCTGGGCATCAACCACTCTCGGTAGGTCCACCGCTGGGCATCAACCACCCTCGGTGTGTCCACCGCTGGGCATCAACCACTCTCGGTAGGGCCACCGCTGGGCATCAACCACCCTCGGTGTGTCCACCGCTGGGCATCAACCACTCTCGGTAAGTCCACCGCTGGGCATCAACCACCCTCGGTGTGTCCACCGCTGGGCATCAACCACTCTCGGTAAGTCCACCGCTGGGCATCAACCACCCTCGGTGTGTCCACCGCTGGGCATCAACCACCCTCGGTGTGTCCACCGCTGGGCATCAACCACTCTCGGTAGGTCCACCGCTGGGCATCAACCACTCTCGGTAAGTCCACCGCTGGGCATCAACCACCCTCGGTGTGTCCACCGCTGGGCATCAACCACTCTCGGTAGGTCCACCGCTGGGCATCAACCACTCTCGGTAAGTCCACCGCTGGGCATCAACCACCCTCGGTGTGTCCACCGCTGGGCATCAACCACTCTCGGTAGGTCCACCGCTGGGCATCAACCACCCTCGGTAGGTCCACCGCTGAGCATCAACCAAGCATCATCGACATATTCATTATTGACCACCTCTGTGCCGCAGTGGCCGAAGACCCGCCTGAGACGCAGAAAGTAGCGAGTTCGATTCCCGCCGCGGGACAAACGTTTGAAAGATTTGCAAATATTTGTCTCGGGTCTGGGTATTTCTGTGTATAATTACATATGCATACTCTGTTCACTCGAACACTAAGTCTGGCGCAACCTGTGGATAGGTAAGTTGGCGTTGATTTGTTCAAATCGGACGTCACGTAATACTTCGTTCGAAAGAGTCTTAAATCACGTACGTTTAGATAACAGGTGTACCAACCTATTCACGTACCAACGACATTCCGTAAACCCCAGGGGGTCCGCGGTGACCCTCGCATCGGGGGTCCGCGGTGACCCTCGCATCGGGGGTACGCAGTGACCCTCGCATCGAGGGATAACGGGAATAGTAGGTACCTACAAATCGAGTTCTCAGGACATTCATTACTTACAATAATTAACTAAACACTGTTTTTTTCTGTATCTGTAAATTCAAATTCAAGAGTTTAACTAAAAATTGATTTTAGGGTTCCGTAGTCAACAAGGAACCCTTAAGTTTCACCATGTCCGTCCGTCTGACTGTCTGCATGGGTTATATTAACCACGCCGACAAATTGCTAAAATAAAAATCATGAATAACATTTTTTAGGGTACCTCCCTGTAAAGTGATGTTTTTTTTTGTCGTCTTATCGTGTGGTGTTGTTGTATAGGTCTTTTAAAAATATTATAAACGTATTTTTAGATTCAGGGATCCGTTTGCGAAATATTAAGCTTTTCTAATTCAAAAGTTTATTTTCGGACAACACAATCCATTTTGTTAGTAGATACTTAAGACTATTTGTTAGTAAATTCTGCTATGATAAATGATGATAAAGACATTGTGACGGAAGATGATCAAACAATGAAATAATATAGTTTTCACTGATCGACCACCCTCCGCATAAAATGTCTACAAATAGGAGGTACTTACATCTCTCCGCAATTGTTTTGAGGATACTTTTGCGACCGCCACGAACTCTACTCATCAGAGATGCCGTTTTTTTACGGATGAGGCCATGAAAACTATCCGTCCTAGTCTGCGCGAGTATCTCTGAGGCACTACAAAAACGCGGCAGCCTCAACAGTATCCTGAAAGTATTATTATATTGGACGCTTAGGACATACGATACGATTTTCAGGTATAGCTGGTCCATAGGTAGAAGCTCTGTCAGAACGCCTTGAAAAGCGGTATTTTTACTTCTTCACTACAGCGAGCAAACCTACAGAGCAACATATTACCTCTCAATATCTACATCTTTAACAGGTTAGCTGTCCCGAAGCAAGTTTCGATCTTCTTTGTACACGTCCTCGTAGTAAATAATGACAGCTAACGCTCATGAAGTTTCGTATTAAGTTACGTCATTCTCTTCAAGTATTTTATGATACTTTATGTGTCCTAGTGATTGAAATTAATTATATCGATAATTGCTAATGTTAGATGAGTATGATAAGAAATTAATTATTTACGTTTAATGATAAAATGTACGTTTATGTTCGTAACACTTTAGACATCTGAAAAATATCTTTTTGAAAACAATCTTCTGTTATTGAATTGCACCATTCAATTAGGTACCCTTTCGGCCACCAGTTTCCAAACAAGAAAAAAATTTAAAGAAATCAAATCTATGACGGTTCCTCACTTGAGAAAGGTCCTACGATTAAGCTAATTTCCTTTGTTCTTATTAGGCTTCGTTATTGTCTGGACGGCTTGTATTGATGGAAAAATTACCGATCTCCTTGGAAAAGGTTATCAAATCTTTTTTAAAAAGTTATCAAAAGTGACACTTAATTGAATTTATTCAATAGTCCGTGGTGTCATCAGTACCATTTGTTTCTTTTGAATTATTATCAGCTCATAAAAATAATGAATAACCTTTCAATAATAATAAAATCGATCTTTTCAAAAAAACCAAAAACACTTTACGAAATTAGCCTGTCGAATATCATGGATCTCATGAAATTCAGCGTGGGCAATTGTTTGGAGGATTATTCAAAGTCAGATCTGGAAAATGTATGTATTTGGTTTAGGTAACTTTGTTCGGTTCTACACTAATTTATTAGAAAAAATCCTCAACGAGGATGCTATTTGTACGAATACGAAACGCAGTCTTGAATATTACATTTTTTAAACGGAACATGTCAATGTCGGCTAGTAAAATTCTAATACCTAAAATAGTACCTACTGTCTACGCTACTACTTGACACTTGTGTTTGTTTTCAGGCTGATAATATTAAATTACTTTTATACCGGTTGAATTTACCAAGAACCATATTTACAGAATTATTTTTTAGAACAATCCCTGATGAAGCGATTTCGCTCAGGGATGAAGGAATGATTCCTGCAAAAAGGTGCCAAGAATGTGTGAACCATTTTTGTTACCACCTACCTAGTGATATCGTTGAGTGGCGACAATTATATTGCCGCTGTTGTGCAGGAGATTTATTTTTCAAGATGTAGAAATGTGAAGTATGTAATAGGGAAACGATGTAATTTCTTGACAGCCTATCGTCAAACCACTCAACATATTCGTAAAATAGGAAATGAATCGTTCTAAGTACGTACGTACTTGAAAAAGTCCTCTTTCTTTAAAATAAATACTTCTTACTAGTAAAACTTGTTATTAGTATGCATCGAGCCGCTCCTGTCATTGTTTGTTGTCATTCATTTGAAAATGGAGGAGAATATAACGAAGTTCTTCGTAGAATTCTAGAAGAATCCGATACAGAGGAAAATTTTGACTTTATAGAAGAGCGTAATTATACTTTACGCGTAGAGCAAGATGATTGTTATGATAGTGAAGTTGAGACAATCCAAAATATTTCAGAATATATAGCATTGTCATCAACAAATGCAACTTCAAGTGGGCCGCGAGTGAATGAAAATGAGGATCAATGGTCTACTCAAATAAAAGATATAACACGAGAAGTGTTTAAAGTATCACCACAACGTAAACAACAAGAATTGTTTAATCATAGTACTTCGATATTTACTATTTTTCGAAATATTATAAATGACGATGTTATTCAGCTAATGATAACACAGACAAATAATTATGCCAGACACTTAAAGGAAGATCGATCTCATAACACCCATAGTCGCATACATAGATGGACTGATGTTGATGAAACCGTAATTTTGAAATTCATTGGCATTTATTTATTAACAGGTATCATAGTAATGCCGTCATTAGAATCGTATTGGAAAAAGGACTCCCTGTATTATCATCCTCTTTTTCACAATATTGACATGTCGTACAACAGGTTTACAAATATCTTGAGATGTTGGCACTTTTGTGATAATCTTGCGGTCAGAGATCCAAATAATAGACTCTACAAAATTCAACCTCTTGTTGATCTCATTATAGCAAACTTTCGTAAAATTTACACACCAGATGCTGTTGTTGTGGTTGACGAGTCAATCGTGCCTTTTCAAGGAAGGTTGTTTTTTCGACAATATATACCAACGAAGGCTCATAAATATGGGTTAAAAATTTACAAACTTTGTACATCCGAAGGGTATACATGGAGTTATTTGATTTATTCCGGCGAAAGTGAAAAACTTTTCAATCTTGATGTTTCAGGGAGCATTGTAGTAAAATTAAGCGATGATCTCCTGGATGAAGGTCGTCTTATAATAACTGATAATTTTTACACTAGTATTCCCTTGGCGATGTACATGAAGAGCCGAGGCACAGATTTGTGTGGAACAATAAGGACAAATAGAAAAGGTCTACCTAAAGACGTAATGGCTGCAGAACTCAAACAAGGTGAAATTGCTGCACAACAAAAAGGAAATATTACAGTTTTAAAATGGAAAGACAGACGAAACGTGCATATGTTGTCTACCTGCCATAATCACGATGTGGCAATAACGCCTGGTCGAAATTCAAAACCAAAACCACTCATGATACTGGACTATAATAAGGGCAAAAAGGGAATCGATTTATCTGATCAGCTGGCAAGCTATTATACGCCCATAAGAAAAACAATCATCTGGTATAAAAAAATAGCAGCTGATCTTCTCTGTATTTCGATTATAAATTCCGTGCTGATTTACAATGAGTTTCGTGAGGACAGTAACAAACTATCAATTCTTTCTGGTCAAGAACAAATTGTCAAAGAATTATTGCAAATATCTACGTCATCGTCATCACTAATGAAAACAGCAAATCCGTCCACAAGTCATTTTTTGACTACTATGCCACGACAGCGTAATAATAAAATAAAAAGAAAACGTTGCAGTGGATGTTACGCAAAGAAACGCAATGAAAATTTATCATCCAAAGATGCTGGAAAAAAGGCTAAAATGGTATCAACTGAGTGTACAATATGTAACATTTCATATTGTATGCTATGTTTTAAAGAAAAACATACATGAGGGAATATAATCGCAGGTCTACAATCGCCATTTCGGTTTTGATGATAATAGGCTAGTTTCCTAATTTTTGTTGGCAACATGAGGCACATATGCCTCATGGACGTACCAGTGCAATCACCCATGAGGCACATGTGCCTCATCGGACAGCTAACCTGTTAAGGAACTTTAAGGTCGTCGGTAAGGAAATGAATAATAAAAAAATAAAATATCAGGTATTTAAATTTAGAGACCCTTTTAATACTCATACCATTTAAAGACAATTCAGCTATATTTTCAGGATACTTACCAGCGGCCTTAAAGATCATGTACCCGCATCTATTTACATTGTATGTGAGTCCGTGCGATGCTGCATAAGACTCACAGACTCTCAGCATCTCCCCGTTTGACCCCGCAGTCGCAGTCGGGCCTATACCTAGCAGCACCATGTCGTCCGCGTAACTTATGTTATTGACACTAATGCCATCCATACGACAGCCAACACGCATGCTGCCGATCTCGACTAGAAGGTCATTAACATAAAGGTTGAAGAGCTTGGGAGATGTCAGCCCCCCCTGTCTCACCCCGCACTCAAACCTATATGATTCGGAGAGCGTACTTGACCATTTCACAACATTACTCTGGTATTGCATACCAGTACTGAAATATTTTAAAGACTTTCGCTTCTCTTTCAACTTTCTCCAAAGCACATCATATGAAACGAGATCAAATGCCTTGGCGAGGTCGAGAAAACAGGCGTACACCGGCGTTTTGCGGTCAGTCTAATATTCTACAGTATGCTTGAGCCCCAATATCGCGCTTTCAGTAGAAAGTCCAGACCGAAATCCGAACTGTGCGTCATGTAAATCTAAATACTTTTGCAGGCAGGTATCAAGCATACTGTCCTATGGTCTTAGCTATGGTCGTAGCGAGGGAGATCGGCCGGTAGTTCCCCTCGTCCGAGATGTCTCCTGTCCTGTTCTTAACGATTGGTACTAGGTACTGTCGCTTTCATCAGATCATCTGATAAATAAGAGTGGGTGAGACACATCGTATAGAACGTGGACAGGACCCTCGGCGAGAGGACCCCCGCATATTTCAAATGCTCAACACTGAGTCCGTCGTGCCCGGGAGATTTGCCTCTGCTCATACCCTTTATGACAGCTTTCACTTGTTTCGCTGAGAAACGTAGAGGTGGCTCATCTCCATGACCGTCGAACTCACTATCGACCATTATATCATGCGGTTCAAGGCGAGATTGCACTTTAAAGTGTTCCGTCAAAGTTCTAATTATTTTTTGTTGGAGTTAAGTGTACCTACTCATGAGACGGAAACTCATAAGTAATAGCTAGTCAACAGAAGAATAGTGAAGTAAAGAAACAAAGAATATTTTATTTGAACCCAAAAACACAAACATGGGAAAATACTGGGAAAGAATTAGCCTATAAGTAGAAAATATGTGTTGCTTGAGGTCAAAATAGGTCCCTGTCTCAGCTTGATGCAGCATCGTGTTAGTAGGTTGCTGCGCTGGTTTTCAGACAGGGCCTTTTGTGAGGACACGAACATTGACGAGGGTACAAAATAAAAACTTACATAAACTACATATAAAAAGTGGGAAAAAACATAATAAGTTGAAGCGAGAAGTACGTGGTATAATCGTAATAATATCCTAAGAAGGTAGTAAGTTATCAAAAAACTAGTGAATAATAAATGTTACCCACGCTAGGCTGCGACGACGCGTCGGCCCCCCGGAATCACTCCGGGAGCCTCACACCCGCCGTCTGGTCTCCATCCTTCCTTTAGTTTAGATCATCTTGAAGTAACAAAACACCCTCGCTTACATAATACACTGTAGATAACAACCTTTTTAAACACAACTTTCATGAAACTGAAATTAGGTAATTAGGTACGTACGCAACATTTCAAAACCTTTCTACAAAGTATGTAAGTACTATCGAAATAGTTGGTAACGCGGTGTGTAAATGCGATAAGCGCCGTCATATAGTCCCGCGAGGAACGGTGCAGCTGAAGAGAACCGACCTCGACTCGACATGAACGCTGCTCTGCTGATCTGCGCTGCGGCGGCGGCGCTCGCGCAGGTGACCACACTTTGTTTTTTTGGTTCGGATTAGTGTTTTATATGTAAATTTAGTTATATTTGAAATCTGTACTAGTTAATCAAATCTGATATTAATAATATTTTATTTCATCCCCTTTCTCACGAAAGGGTTATCGTCGGACACATCATAATTACCTGCAGTAGGTAGTCGACCTTACAACTTCACTCGATCGAATCATCAATTATATTATAGACCGTGTTCCAGTGCGCTAGCGCCCAATACGCGTACTGCCTGCCTGCGGCCCCCTGCGCCCCCGCCCCCCTCGTGCTGCCGGCCCCCTGCGCCCCCGCCCCGCTCGTGCTGCCGGCTCCGTGCGCCCCCGCAGCGTGCGGCCTGGGCCCGGCACTGGGCGCGCTGGCCCCGGCGCTGCCGACGCTGGCTCCGGTGCTGGCGCTCAGTCTGTCGGAGTCCCTCGCGGCGACTCTGCCTCCGCTGCTGGAGGCCGCGCTGCCCACCGTGCTCACCTCCGCGCTGGCGGCGGCCGGCCCGCTGCTGCTCGCCGCGCAGCCCTGCCCCTGCGCCCTGCCCCCCGCCCCGCCCTGCGCGAGCCCCTACGCCCCGCCCTGCGCGAGCCCCTACGCTCTGCCCCCGCCGCCCCCGACCTACGCGGCGCCGCTGCCCTGCGCGCCGACCTGCTACTACCTCTAAAAGTTTTAGTAAGTTTTCGAAAATTTTACAAGATTAATTAAATCTATTTTCGAAGAACTGTTTTTTATTTTTAGTTTGAGAAATGATGAGGTGCGTTCGAAGCGGCCTGTACGGGTTGTACGGACGCCATCATGAATCACTGCCTACTTTTTAAATGCACAAACAAATAAGTACCGGATAGAATGGAACGGATAGAACTACTAAAAGTGAAATTCCTCGTATAATTCCCCTGCGAACCTAACTCCCGTTACAATGATGATGATCTAGTATTAGTGGTGGTATTGTTTTGTAAAAGGATCATTAATAAGAATATAGCCGGCCTTGTTTTGTTACCTTTCATTCGTGGCTCGCGGAGGAACAGCCAGTAGATAAAACCGGCGTTTCGAAGTAGTCCTTGTGATTTTAATGAATAAATGCATTTTGACTTTGGTATATTATAGGTATCATTAGGTTTTACGAAGGAATTAATTATTGGCGAAATGTCACTTTCTGTTTTGTCCCAGTTCGCACCACTTTACAGTTCTATAGAACTGAAAGAGTTCTAGTTCTATGCTCTTCAATGAGGAAAATAAAGCCAGGGCTGCTGTAAAGCGCTCGAAGCCGCTGACGACAAATAAAACACTGTCAATAATAAAAACCATTTAATAAATATTTGGTTACAGAATTTAAACAGGTTTAAATTCGAAACGCACTTTGATCGACTCGCGGGCATTCAGCACATTTTGAAAACCGCATCAAAACAGGAATATCCGCGGAGTCGCACCCACAACCCATACATGCTACTGGCTCTTTCTGTTCGCTTGTAAATATACATTTTGTAATATTTGAAGTACATATTTTTCTTAGAGTAGTTTAGGTACTTTTAAGTGAAGTCTGAATATTGACTATGAATATTATGATTTGAGATTTGAATCTAGTAGTTATTATTTCATACTTTTGCAAAGAAAAACAAACACAGAAAAAAATTAGTTTAAGAGCAAACACCCAGCGGAGCCATTATTATAACAAATTGAAAGGACCACCCCGCACCTACCTATACTAAACATATGCACAATAACTAAATATAACCCGAATAAAACTAAATAAACATGGATGCAGTACATTCACACAAAAAGCTAAGCCAATTTATATAAAACTTTGGCCTTTTTGCACTACCCTACGAGACTCGGGGACTTAAATGAGAGCTCGTCTAAAGATGATGGCGTTTCTTGCTATTTGTTAGTGAAAGGTGTCTGCATCCGGTGATACCACAGTTTGAGACGCGACTGTGCAGTCGACGCAAGTTGCTCTGCGCTCCTTCTGACTAGAAGATCTACTAAATTTGTAACTATCGAGTTAAAAACTGTGAGAGATTCTAAATTATATCTCAGATCATTATTTCTGTAGCTAAAATAGGTATATTTTTGTAAACGTTTTAAAACACTCGTCCTATTTTTTTTACATTTATTCACTTTGGTAATATATTTGGTTCGTAAAGAGTAGTCAGTGTTAGCGCTAAAATTAAAAAAACATTTTCAAAATATGATCTGAGACGTTTGAATCTTGCAAAAGCGGTTTTGTAACTATTCATTAACAAAAATATCTATCAGTCATTGGCCTCGATTCTGTAGTGTACTGACTAAACTAAATTTAAACTATCGCTCTCTTTTACTGATATTGTACGCAAGAAAGAGATAGCTACAATTTTAATGGTGTGTGCTGCTGTCAAATCAGTTTACGTGCCGCTTTTCTTCGTGTTGATAGTCAGCATGTTTTGAAATCACGGCTAAATGGAAAACTTAAATCTGACTAATTTGACAGCACTAAAATTGTAACTATCTCTTTCTTGCTTGCACTATCAGTAGAAGAGAGCGACAGTTTTAATTTAGTTTAGTCAGTGTACTACAGAATCGAGGCCATTGTGTAACTACTTAAGCACTACGAATGTTATTTAAAATAACAAAAAAATAGCTTCGTTCACATCTATCTAGTTCAAAAAATTCAAAGAAATACTCACCGAAATAATAATTTATAAATGCCTGTCTTTATATGGTAAAATGTATAAAACGTAAACAATTTCATTCGCAAAGAGTGTTTAATTTTTTTAATATTTTAAATAACAAAATTAATACCAAGCAAGAAAAAAGTTCACTCGATTGAAAGATATATATAACAAATGGTTTTGGAATAGAGATATCGATCATTCTAATTTTAGCTATCGTGAAATAAGAAACTACCTATGCAGAACATCATTTGCAACTTTAGGTAGAACATTTCGTTTAATTTAATTTCAGTAAAAGAAATTGCTAGCTATTTTAAAATCAACAGCACACAAAACCACTCTCTGTACGTGCTAGCAATGATCAGTAAAATGTTTAATATGATATATTAGAACTTGTGCGTGCGAGTGCTTCTCAGAATCGCGTCAAACTGTGGCATTGCAATTATTCTGAGAGTTTCACAACTAAATCCTTAATTTCTAATTTGGCCGAATTATTGCACGATCTAGGATTGGATTAATCTACATGGCTTCAGTATGACACGTTTTTTAGGTAATATCATGAAATATTTTTTCTTAGTTATTAATAAACCTAATTACTTTTTATTTGCAAATGCGAATATTAAAAACATTTGTGACTACAATCTGAACATGAAGCATCCGTCAACAGTTTTTAATTAAACTTAAGCGTTTCGTAAATTTAAACCAGGTGATGTGGAATTTTTCAACTTTTAAGCCTTGATCTGTGACTAGAAACAATAATAGTCCAGACAAGATGACAAGTTAATTCCAGTTCCAGTAGGACAGAGTACAAATAGTTTTTTGCAAATCAACAAAAAATACTTACTTTCAAAAAAACTAATTAAGAGTCATATCTGGGTAAGTTTTGCTTTCGTTAGTCAGCGCCTAGCTCGAAAGCCTGGATCCATGGGATCAGCCGACACGCTCCTAGCGATGCTTCACCCAGATAAGACTCCAAAAGAATCACCCAGTTCACCTTCACCCGCGGCTCCCGCTCTTCGGAGTACCACCGTAGTAGCAGAGCCGTAGCACCGGCAACCGCGTGCGCGAGACCTACCCCGGGGGCCAGTCCATCTGCCGCCCGCCCAGCACGTGCAGATGCAGGTGGTAGACGGACTGCGCGCCCTCGCGGCCGTTGTTCACGACGAGGCGCCAACCCGCCGGCGCCCGCGCTGAGCCCAGACCCCGCGCCACCACCATCAGGTGCCCCAGCAGCTGACGAACGACGAAGTCGATAGATTATTATTCATTGAAATAACAAGAATCTCAACGGCACCGATTCTCTAGCAGTTACGGTTCGGTCGACGATATAATGCTAGCACGATCGCTCGTCAAACATTCGTTCGGATCACGAAAGAATTCGCTAATGCCATCATCGTTTCATCCATGTCTCGATTCGATAGGCTACCGTGAGACTATATCGGGACCGGAATCGATCTCGGGTCTGGCTATTTCCAATTTATGATATGTATGTAATTATGTATTGTCCACCAGTTCGAAGTCGCACGGCGAGCTATGGAAAGAGCTATGCTCGGATTTTCTCTAAAGGATAGGATTCGTAACGAATAAGCAAAGTTATCGACGTAGCTGGAGGAATCAGCAAGCCGAAGTGGCAGTGGGCCGGTCGTATCTCGCGAAGAACCGATAACCGCTGGGGTGAACGTGTTCTTGAGTGGAGACCGCGACTCGGCAAACCTAGTGTAGGATGCCCTCCGGCCAGGTGGGATGACGATCTGCGAAACACTGCAGGCAGATGCTGGATGCGGCAAGCAGGGCGCTATTTAGGGAGGCCTATGTCCAGCAGTGGACTAATATAGGCTGATGATGATGTAGTATATTAGTCCATGTAGTTCCCATAATACAAGCTCTGCTTAGTTTGAGACTAGATGATGTAATGTGAAAAATGTTCAGCATTATTTATTTATTGTAACTATCTCATATAGACCTTAAGAGGGCACTCACTCTCTCAACTTTAGAACCTAAATCAATCAAGATCAGATCATCAGGTAAACTCTGAAGTGTGTTTTATGACAGAAAACAATCGCAATCTGGAGCAGATCTGGAGCACCTTGCTTGCGCGGTGTCGATGCAGATAACACTATCAGCAGTAATAGTCGAATTATTGCCGCGGAATGCAGATAACATCGCTGACAGGCCTGGGGGGGTGGGGGGGGGGGGGGGGGGGGGGGGGCTCACAAATACCTCACGCTTACCTTTCCTTTCACGCTAATACAAATTTATCAAGGTAAAACTTGGCAGCTGTCACGTGATATTTCCACAGCTAATGTCATTCTCATACAAATTATTTTATCCGCAGACGTTAACGACAACAGAAAGTGGTGGGGGGGCTAGACAAATACCTCAAGCTTACTTTTCCTTTCACGCTTACACAAATTTATCAAGGTAGAACTTGGCAGTTGTCACGTGATATTTCCACAGCTAATGTCATTCTCATACAAATTATTTTATCCGCAGACGTTAACGACAACAGAAAGTGGTGGGGGGGCTAGACAAATACCTCACGCTTACTTTTCCTTTCACGCTTACACAAATTTATCAAGGTAGAACTTGGCAGTTGTCACGTGATATTTCCACAGCTAATGTTATTCTCATACAAATTATTTTATCCGCA
Source organism: Perizoma flavofasciatum (assembly GCA_958496245.1). Lineage (NCBI taxonomy): Eukaryota > Metazoa > Arthropoda > Insecta > Lepidoptera > Geometridae > Perizoma > Perizoma flavofasciatum. The sequence continues at coordinate 6,049,836 of OY292446.1, read as the reverse complement.
GACGTTAACGACAACAGAAAGTGGTGGGGGGGCTAGACAAATACCTAAAGCTTACTTTTCCTTTCACGCTTACACAAATTTATCAAGGTAGAACTTGGCAGTTGTCACGTGATATTTCCACAGCTAATGTCATTCTCATACAAATTATTTTATCCGCAGACGTTAACGACAACAGAAAGTGGTGGGGGGCTAGACAAATACCTCACGCTTACTTTTCCTTTCACGCTTACACAAATTTATCAAGGTAAAACTTGGCAGCTGTACACTGCCAAGCATACACTGATTACTGTACTGTAAGCACCGCACACCATCACTTACATACACTGATTACTGTACTGTAAGCACCGCACACCATCACTTACATACACTGATTACTGTACTGTAAGCACCGCACACCATCACTTACATACACTGATCACTGTACTGTAAGCACCGCACACCATCACTTACATACACTGATCACTGTACTGTAAGCACCGCACACCATCACTTACATACACTGATCACTGTACTGTAAGCACCGCACACCATCACTTACATACACTGATTACTGTACTGTAAGCACTGCACACCATCACTTACATACACTGATTACTGTACTGTAAGCACCGCACACCATCACTTACATACACTGATTACTGTACTGTAAGCACCGCACACCATCACTTACATACACTGATTACTGTACTGTAAGCACCGCACACCATCACTTACATACACTGATCACTGTACTGTAAGCACCGCACACCATCACTTACATACACTGATCACTGTACTGTAAGCACCGCACACCATCACTTACATACACTGATCACTGTACTGTAAGCACCGCACACCATCACTTACATACACTGATTACTGTACTGTAAGCACTGCACACCATCACTTACATACACTGATTACTGTACTGTAAGCACCGCACACCATCACTTACATACACTGATTACTGTACTGTAAGCACCGCACACCATCACTTACATACACTGATCACTTGTTCTAATATGCCTTGACAGTCTGCTCTAGTGTGAGCAGGAAAACAACATGTAGGTACACTGAGGAGCCGCATTGGGGAGTATTGTTCGATTGCCACCACACTATAGTGGAATGAAGGATCATCAAAAAAACATCTGTGGCAACCTCTGTGGCGCAGTGCGCGAAGGCCTGCTTGAGATGCAGAAGATTGCGGGTTCGATTCCCGCTGCGGGACAAATGTTTGTCTCAGGTCTGGGTGTTTTCTACGTATAAAATGTATGTATTTACAAAAAGTAAGTAGTATATGAGTTATGTAGTTCCCATAATACATGCTCTGCTTAGTTTGGGGCTAGATGATGCTGTGTGAAAAATGTCCAGCATTATTTATTTATATGTATCGTTTTTTTAATGAAGATTATCTGCTAATCTTCTTCAAACACACTCACTAAAAAAGCAACTAAGGTCTACAAAGGTTAGCTGGAAGAAAATGCTTATTTGCAATAAGCTCGCCTATGTGCTTGCTTTATCTTATGCAATAAAGCATTTACTATCTATCTGTTTACAAATCACCGAGTATGTTGCAGAAACACTTATCTGTTAGTACTATTATCTATTCTGTAATGATGATAAGGTTGGAATGTGCGGTCGGATTGGCCGGCGTGGCTTCACATTATTTGGAGAAGAGTCTTTAAATAGCACCTCCTTAAGTGAAGTGAAGTTGATTTAGGGAGTTGGATTTATCAAATAAAGTTAATGATCATGAAATTATTTCATATAACCATGATAATATATATTTTTTTTATAACAACTAAACCTAATAACCAAATAAACACCTACCTGTTGGTAAGCGGTTACCGTAACCTATGGCCGCTCGCAACAGCAGAGGTATCAATTGCACATTGCCGACCCTGAGATTTCAAATACATATGTTATAATAAATTGTGAATTAATTAATGAAATGAAATGGCCTAGAGGGCAGTGGTCAATTCCAAAGATTGCGGGTTCAATACAGTCATGCACTAATAGATTTCCCACTTGAAAAGCATGTGTACATAATATGGTAGATAGATAGTATATACTGTACCTACCTAACTATCATTACTTGGGTAAAAGTAGGTATCCTTCTGCATACAAGTATATTATGTACACACTAAAATATCTGAGTTGTTTTTTTTACAGCCATCATTTGCTTGCTTCAACAGAATACCACTGCATAGGGTCAGCAGAATACCAGCGCTAAGTAGGACCTATCTAACTAGCATATGTTAAATAATAATATAATAATGCTGGACATTTTTCACACAGCATCATCTAGCCCCAAACTAAGCAGAGCTTGTGTTATGGGAACTACATGACTGATATACCACTTAATATACTTTTTTGTAAATACATACATATTATACATAAAAAACACCCAGACCTGAGACAAATACTTGTAGAACATACAAACATTTATCTGCAGCAGGAATCAAACCTAAATAAAATAGTGCCTCTGACTACCCCTACATCCGAGGGTGTCCATAATGATAATTAAATGAATAATTAGCTATATAATATTAGTATTAAGTGAAGCATACATTTTTGACTTAGTCTTCATCATGGCAACTCCAGCCCTTATAAATAAATAAAGCTGGACATTTTCACACAGCATCATCTAGCATTGGTTTAAAGGGTAATTTAAATGAGAATAATTTCAATGGAATGTGCCAATTCAATAGGCACAAAGCTACTGATCTGTGTCTGTGTCACACTACTGTGTGTGATTATTTCAGCCAGACAGTGAGTGTGTTGGTAAACCCATGGGTGTGTCAGCTAGTCGGTGGGTAGGTAGGTGTATCAGGGAGTTGGATGTGTCGCCTAGTCGATTCTTTGTAATATAGGTACCTCTGCGTCTGCGTCGGCCGCGTCCTGCAGCCGCGCGATGCGTCGCTTGGGGATGACGAGGAAGTGCACGGGCGCCTGCGGAGACGCGTCGTTGAACGCGAGGCAGCGCTCGTCTTCATAGATGATGTCCGCCTTCAGTTCCCGCGCTATGATCTTGTCGAAGACGGTGGAGCCCGGCGCAGCGACGCTCTGCGCCTGCGCGCGGCGCACCTCCTCCGAGTAGGGGCGCCGCGTCGTCGCGACGGCCGAGCCGCGGGACAGCTCGTAGACGTTCGTCGGGTAGTTCTTCCTCAGGCGGAACTTCAGCGCGCGCTGGATCACTTTGTTGAACATTTTACTAGTTTTTTAATAGTTATTTCATTTTCACATTTGCTGATTAGTCTCTCATCTTCTGACCGCTGTTATTTTTTAATTATTTGACGTAATTAAATGACGTTGTTTTGACATTTAGCTAATATTTTTTTTGCATTTCAATTTGACTTTGACATTGTCTGACAGAAAAATAATAATGTCGCCGCGGTAATCTTCTAAAAACTACTATTTATTTGTAATTTTTCTACCAGGAAAGGTGCAATTTATGTGATTCTGTCTCAAATAAGTAGAAACTTAAATCATCATTAACAGCCTGTAGAAAACCACTGCTGATCGGTCAGGGGCCTCCCCTAAATAGTGCATGATGAAGGATTCTTGACCAATTTCATCCACTGACTTCCCGCAACCTTTGATAAATCATCGGACGTGACTTTATTTATATAAAACATGCTTAATTGCACAAAACGAAACAAGTGCATAGGTGAACTTAAATAAATAGATAAAAACCCAACAGATACATACATAGTCCTGATAACACAAAAGGTTTACTTGTGTCGTGGGTATTATAATTTGGATGTTGCCATTCGGGCACTCAATGATGATCTTTTCCGTCTGCTGACTTGGTCAAATCGTTTTGGCATTAAAGTTAATCCTGATAAGTGTCAAGCCATCATTATAGGCAGCCCACGCCAGCTGAACAAAATAGACTCTCTTAGTATTCTACCCCATGTTCACTTCAACGGTTGTAATATCCCTTTCACGCCTATTGTTAAAAACCTTGGTATCCTATTTGACTCAAAGCTATGTTGGATTCCTCATATAAAAGAACTATCTTGTAAATTTTATGCCACTCTGCATTCCATAATCTGTCTGAAACACTTTCTGTCAATAACCACTAAAATATGTCTTGTCAACTCACTTCTTTTACCTATAATTGATTATGCCGACGTTGCTTTACTAGATCTCTCCGAAGAACTTCTTAACAAACTTGATCGCCTCCTTAATACCTGCATAGGTACGTTTTATTTTCTGCCTTCGCAAATTCGACCATGTGAGTAAATTCCGCGCTGAATTAAAATGGCTCCCCATTCGTGAGCGTAGAAACCTAAGGATTCTTTGTGTTCTTTTCTCTGTTCTTAAGGATCCCTTTGCACCTGAGTATCTAAAAAACCGTTTTCGTTTCCGATCTGATACACACGAAAAAAAACAAAGGTCTTCTGACAATCTCCTTCTAGACACCCCCGAGCATTGCACATCGTTCCGTGGAAACTCTTTCTCTGTCGAATCAGTCCGGCTCTGGAATAAACTACCATTTGAAATTAAAAAGGTAGACTCTAAAGAATGCTTCAAAAGATTAACTCGCAAACACTTCCTGGATGAGTTGTATTCATAGTTTATTTACCCTACCTATAAATATATAATTATATATATTAAGTATATTATGTAATTAGATATAAGTATAATATAATATTGTAGTTAAAAATTTGTAGCACGCTTACCGCCAATCACTACAAATTGGGTTGGCTGGTAGAAAATGCTTTAGCATTAAGTCCGCCTATTGTTCACTTTTTTTAAATGTGCAATAAAGTGTTAATAAATAAATAAATAAATATCAGGAAGTACGAGTTCCTACCACGGTACTACAACACCCAGACCTGCAAAATATATCTGCAGATCATGCTTAAATCTGTCCCGCAGCGGACAAATCTGCAGATCATGCTTAAATCTGTCCCGCAGCGGAAATATCTGCAGATCATGCTTAAATCTGTCCCGCAGCGGAAATATCTGCAGATCATGCTTAAATCTGTCCCGCAGCGGAAATATCTGCAGATCATGCTTAAATCTGTCCCGCAGCGGAAATATCTGCAGATCATGCTTAAATCTGTCCCGCAGCGGAAATATCTGCAGATCATGCTTAAATCTGTCCCGCAGCGGAAATATCTGCAGATCATGCTTAAATCTGTCCCGCAGTGGAAATATCTGCAGATCATGCTTAAATCTGTCCCGCAGCGGAAATATCTGCAGATCATGCTTAAATCTGTCCCGCAGCGGAAATTAAACTTTTGCATCGCAGTCGGCTACTCAGTTTAATACATTTTCTTCCAGATATTTTTGTGTGATAAAGAGTGGGGCCATTGTGTGTTATATAGGGTTATAGAGGTAAGTGATACATTAGGTACTGGAATTGTTCAATTGTATTCATGAACAAATAAGATTCATCTTTAATATTTTAACTTTATAAGGTACTATTTTTAATTTATTAGAGTAACTATGTTGACCCATCCTTATTAGGCCGAGTCTAGATTTCATCTTAGTAACCTATTGTACCGGGGTGCAGGTTTAAACCATGTGCACAGAAGAAAGCTATAGATTTAGAGAGAAAATAAGTTGAATAGCTAAGTTTCTATACGGTAGGATAAGCTCTTTGATTGGGATATAGATAATCAACAGATAACGAGAAAGAAAAAACTAAAACAGGTTTAATAGGGTTTACTAAATATAACTGTAGGTATCACAAAATTTGTTTCTTCTCATAAAGTGTAACTACAATAAAATATTTTCATTAATTCATTTATTCCTAATGTAGGTACTCATTTAACAAAATATCAAAGCTTCGCAAGTCACCTGGCCATCAAAATCTTAACATGAGCTTCATAATATTATTTTTTCGTATCATAATAATTAATTATAATTTAAGAACAACTGTTTTAAACGTAACACCACAGAATAACATGTTAGTACGAGTATGTACCTACTTACCTACCTGTGCACAAACACCTACTCTATTTTCTTTTTAATAACTTACACCAGTCTGCACGTTTTAACTGAAAGCGTTTCTAAGATATTTGTCATTAGGTAAGCAGTTAGGAGCTGTCGTAGATTAGCGCAGATAGCGCAGATAGCGCAGATAGCGCAGACAGCGCAGATAGCGCAGATAGCGCAGACAGCGCAGATAGCGCAGATAGCGCAGACAGCGCAGATAGCGCAGATAGCGCAGATAGCGCAGATAGCGCAGATAGCGCAGATAGCGCAGATAGCGCAGATAGCGCAGACAAGCGTTAGTAGCTATTATAAAAAATAACATGCAAAGTTAGTATTATAACTACATCACAATACATTATTACCATCATAGGACATGTACTTACCAAAATACCGAATTGTTATTTTTAAATCTTAGAGATTAATTGATTTATTTATTACCTATATAGGTTAAACACATTTAACAAAATTATGTGTTTGCTGACTAATATAATAGGTACCGTTTGGATGGCTTACGTGGCGTGTAATATTTTAATAATCATAGTACTTTATGCTAAAATAAATAAATTACTATTAAGCCAACTTGCAAGGAGGCTATAAAGTAGACTAAGGCGGTACCAAGACATATTTTAAAATACTAGTTTTCCTACCTACTTACATGGTTAAACTGCGCTCACAATAGGTAGGTACTAAGCTTAATAAAATTGAGCAAAAGTATTAAGCAAATCGGAACCGTAAAATCAACGAAATAGGTTATACTAATTTTCCAGATTGAAAACCCTATTAATATAAAAATAAGTAACCTCACCATTGTTTGTTCCAAACCACCTACATACTCTAACACCAATAGAAACAATTAATTAGCTAACAAAACAACTCAGTCGAAATTCTGCAATTTTGAAATTGAATATAATTGGATATATCTTTTCACTGTCCTTCTCTTCACCGATACAAACAGTGCATTTCAACCAATCACATGCAGTTATTCAAAAACAAGCATGATCGCGTAAGTCTCCAATTCTCCATAACCATACATAAACCGTTAGTGATTTAATTATGTGAACTAGCGCAAGGTTTATAAAACAGCTTTTCGTTTCGTGTTATTAGCTAGCCGACGAATATCTATAGCGAACTATGAAGTAATCTTCGAGGTTAAGGAAGAGGCTGCAGTGAAGAGTCCTAGCAGTATCCTGAGCGTTCCGTAGACGACGCCTCGCACCAGCGGGTTGTGGAGCGCGATGCGGCAGAGCAGCATCAGAACAAAGAATAATACGGTGTTGTGGATGAATTTCATTCTGGAAATAACCAATCAGAATATTATCAGATGCTGCCTACATACAGACATACAGGTATCCAAGCAGTACGTTTACCTCTCTGAGAGGTAAAAAAATACATTTCCAGTAATCCATTAGTGCACATCTGGGTTTAAACGATTCCTTTATGAACGACTAGCCGTGCATAAAGGAGTGTTAGTGCCGACACTTATGTATGGAAGTTGGGTATGACAAAAGAAACATCAAAGTCGAGTGAATGCAGTGGAGATGAGAGCTTTCAGAAGTATGAGTGGTGTAACTTTGAGTGATAGAGTGAGGAACAGCGTGCAGTGAACAGTGTGGAGTGAATCAAGATGTAGTAACGAGAGTTGAGGAAGGTATGTTGAGATGGTTTGGGCATTAGAAAGGATGGACGAAAGTAGATTAACAAAACAAGTATACAAGGCGAGCGTGAATGGGATAGTTGGTAGAGGAAGGTCTCGGCGAACGTACTCTGACCAAATTGGAGACATTTTAGAAAAAGGCCAGGTCAGAAGTACACTAAACCGCCGAGCCTGTATGAAGAATGTGATGAGGATGAATGAAGCGAAAGAGGCATGCCAGGATCGTAGCAAGTGGAAATCCTTGGTCTCTGCCCGGAGGGGTACTCCGGGAAACAGGCGTGTCAATATGTATGTATGTATGTATGGGTTCGAACCCACTACGGGGTACCGCCCTCTAGGCCAAAACGGCTTCTTAAAAAACTTTAAACTAGTTTAATACTAAGATGCGCTCCTTGTGCTCTGTGCTCGTCCACACCGAAGCCACAGCCACAGCTAACGTATAGCAGGAATAGTAACACTGACTTGCGAAGATGCTGCTTGGCTTTGTCTATGTCTTGGTCCTTCTCTTTCAAAAGATACTTTCTTGTGCCTTTCACGAAGTTAACAATATGATCTTCCCAGCTGTGAACAATAACAATAGTAACTTTGTTTATAGGTATATTGATTATTTAACTTTTGACTGCCTATGCAGGTACCTCACCTACTCTTCTAACTTGAGTCTAACTGGATTAAGATTTTACTATGGTGTCAAGTTTTTATCGAAGGTCATAAAATAAGCCCTGAGATAACGGAGCAGGCAACGTATCAGCAATGGCCCCAGTGATGTAGATGTGAATAGGCGACGGTAACCGCGCACCATCATGATCATGCCTCATGTTTGTCTCGTCGTAACATTTAAAATAGTAAAAGGTCTGAGTCTGTCACCGGCGAAAGGCAGCAGCGACATTCGACCGCGACATATTATTATCTTTGTAAGTTGCTGTCGCTCAGCCACTGCACTGATGAATAAACAGTGACTGCGGCCGCTTGTTGCCGGGACCGGAAAGAATGCCGTTGTGGAGTCCTATACCCTACAGTGGGTGTAGAAGGGCTAGATGATGATCAGTTGATGATGGTGTACAAGAAAATCGACGCGAATAACATACTTGATGCTGTGAGGGTCCAGGTTGAAGATGGCGGCGTCTTCAGGCGTCATCTTCGCCTGCAGCTTCTGCACGTTGTCCGTCCTGAAGTGCCACTCGCGGAGGGAGAAGAACCGCAGCACCTCGTTCATCGCGACTAACCGCTGACTTACTTTTATTAAACTTAATCTGAAATAAAAAGTGAAATGTTAACATCATAATGTAGTGAAATGTTGACGACCTAGGTAGCGCAGCGAGCGAGTAGCGACTCGCAAGATAGCTGTGACGGAAGAGGTGCTGGTTCGATTCCCGCTGCGGGACATATGTTTGTATGTTCTGCAGATTTCTGTTTCAGGTCTGAATGTTGTTGTACCATGGTACTCGTATCTGATAATTACGAAATAGGGAGTCTTAGTATGTATGTTAGTATATGTGTTGAAATAAATTTAAAATGGATGTTAAAATGTAAAAAATAAAAATATTTTTTCAAGATTGGATGATTATTTTCTTTGGTTTTATTGAAAATACTTTCTCTTAACTTTTTAGGCAGGAAGATAGATAGTGCCTAGATGGATATTTTAGTATATAAAATAGGTACCTTCAACAAGAAAAATATTCTACCATTTAGTAGAAATTCGAAAAAAGATGGTGTCCCTAAATTGTAAATTCACATTGCTCCTTTCTACGCTGTAACTACAAAATTATGTATGTACCTACTAAAAACAGATAGATTTGCTTAGAAAAAAATTATATACCTAATTTGAATGTATTTTTCATGCACTTACTTAGTTTTGATGCCGAGTAGTCGTGCAGTGTACTCGGCTAAATGCAGCGGCAATGTCTGCACTAGAAACTCCATAGATTTCTGTGCGAACCTGAAAACGGTAACATAAAAAGATTAATATTTTTTTGGTAGGTACGTACTTAACTTTATGATTTAAAAACCATCGAATAGAACCTTCGTAATAGGAAGTTAGTTTTATATGTGACAATTCGATTTCACAGCCATTTGAGAAGATCGGTTAACTTTCAATCGACTTCAAAAAAGGAGGATTTTTTTGAGTGCGGGTAGATATATACGTGATATCTACGTCAATATTATCGTGAACTGATTTAAATGATTCGATATTTATTTAACTTCAATTAGAACGATATTGTGTACGAGCACCTACAATAATGAAAGGCAACGCACATACAGAAATGAAGAGAAATGAAGGAATGCGTTGTCGCTCACTTGTTCTGCACGCTGGAGCCCCACGGGTACCAGAAGGTGTCGTCGAGCGGATGCGCGCGCAGCGAGACGCGGATGGCGCGCTCGAACTCCCGCCACGTGGTGCCGTTCTCATACGTGCTGCAGTTGAACACCTTCACATCGCCCGACCTGAGCGAACAGACAGACAGACAACACTTTACTTACCCTGTAGTTATGAGCATAATATCAGTAATGGTAGGTATTCAAATTTGACGACGTATCATTCGAACGGAAAGGGGCGAGTATGTACTTTCAAAGTTTACCTCCTGCATCCGAACTTACACACTTTACCTCTTTTATTGTTTAATTATTTAATAGTTAATTATTTATTTTAGACGAGCAAATTACGCTTTCACGTGTACATTGCACAATGTTGTACCTACATAGAGCTATGTTGAATTGAACTGCGTTGTGTAGGGTCCTTATTAGATAGATTTGTAAACAGTTGTTTTATTAAACAGGGGTTTTGTTTTCTTCTGTTGAATTTGAAAAAGCAGAGAGACAAAGCAGTGTTCGTAATCAACTGTTTCTAAACCTTAAAGTAAGGCCCCAGCTGTAGTACGTCTTTAGGGGTGTTGTTGTTTTATTCGTTACTAGTCTCTTGCTGCGGCTCCGCCCGCGTGGCATCCGAATAAAAGTAACCTTTCTTATATATACCTAAGCTCAATATATATCACTGTAAAGTTTCATCAAAAACCGTTCTGTAATTTTTGCATTTAAAAAACAGTAGGTAATAAACAAACATTCATACACACAAACTTTCGCGTTTATAATACCTAGTAGGATAAGATCTAAATAGGCACCTAACTGAACATAGCATTTGCTTTCTGTACCTACCCTTAATACTAAAAAAGTGGTGTGTGTAGGTAGGTACCTACTCAACACTCAGATTTTATGGTATCTAGGTACCTACTGACCAAGTATGTAGTTACTGACCAAAACGAAAGGAAAGTTATTCTCTGAAGTTATTTGAAGGTAGGAGAACTACCTATGTAACGCACAAACGGTTGCCCATTAAACAGAAGTCCAAATAAACGAATTCATACCTAGATACCTACTAGGTAGGTAGGTATATAAAAAGATGCACTTTTACCTGTTAGTTAGTCATATAAGATATGACCTACATAAGTACCTACCTACAATAATATAGATTAGAATATACGTCTCTTATCTTAAAATGTAGGCCATCTTGTTACACTTTTAGTTTAGGTCGGTATATTTACCTATCGATATAGATAATCTAACCTTATCTTATAGTAACACTAACAGTTGTTCAGGGCCTCGATAACGACGTTTGGTGCTATCGATCAGTAGGCGGCGCTGGTTAGGTCAGGTAGGCGGTATCAGGCAGGTGAGTACCTGTCGAGGGCGGTGTCCCAGGCGACAGCGAGCAGCGTGTCGATGCTTAGGTCAGGTAGGTGGTATCAGGCAGGTGAGTACCTGTCGAGGGCGGTGTCCCAGGCGACAGCGAGCAGCGTGTCGATGGTTAGGTCAGGTAGGTGGTATCAGGCAGGTGAGTACCTGTCGAGGGCGGTGTCCCAGGCGACAGCGAGCAGCGTGTCGATGGTTAGGTCAGGTAGGTGGTATCAGGCAGGTGAGTACCTGTCGAGGGCGGTGTCCCAGGCGACAGCGAGCAGCGTGTCGATGGTTAGGTCAGGTAGGTGGTATCAGGCAGGTGAGTACCTGTCGAGGGCGGTGTCCCAGGCGACAGCGAGCAGCGTGTCGATGGTTAGGTCAGGTAGGTGGTATCAGGCAGGTGAGTACCTGTCGAGGGCGGTGTCCCAGGCGACAGCGAGCAGCGTGTCGATGGTTAGGTCAGGTAGGTGGTATCAGGCAGGTGAGTACCTGTCGAGGGCGGTGTCCCAGGCGACAGCGAGCAGCGTGTCGATGGTTAGGTCAGGTAGGTGGTATCAGGCAGGTGAGTACCTGTCGAGGGCGGTGTCCCAGGCGACAGCGAGCAGCGTGTCGATGGTTAGGTCAGGTAGGTGGTATCAGGCAGGTGAGTACCTGTCGAGGGCGGTGTCCCAGGCGACAGCGAGCAGCGTGTCGATGGTTAGGTCAGGTAGGTGGTATCAGGCAGGTGAGTACCTGTCGAGGGCGGTGTCCCAGGCGACAGCGAGCAGCGTGTCGATGGTTAGGTCAGGTAGGTGGTATCAGGCAGGTGAGTACCTGTCGAGGGCGGTGTCCCAGGCGACAGCGAGCAGCGTGTCGATGGTTAGGTCAGGTAGGTGGTATCAGGCAGGTGAGTACCTGTCGAGGGCGGTGTCCCAGGCGACAGCGAGCAGCGTGTCGATGGTTAGGTCAGGTAGGTGGTATCAGGCAGGTGAGTACCTGTCGAGGGCGGTGTCCCAGGCGACAGCGAGCAGCGTGTCGATGATTAGGTCAGGTAGGTGGTATCAGGCAGGTGAGTACCTGTCGAGGGCGGTGTCCCAGGCGACAGCGAGCAGCGTGTCGATGGTTAGGTCAGGTAGGTGGTATCAGGCAGGTGAGTCAAAGTCAAAGTCAAAGTCAAAATTCATTTATTCAATAAAATCACAAGGACCACTTTGAAACGTCGGTTTTTATCTAGGTGCCTGTTCCTCCGCGACCAAGCCAGGAAAGAAAGGCAAGAAAACAAGGCTGGTTATTCTTTTTAATGATCCTTTTACAAAACAATAGGTTCGAGTTGGAGCATTTTCAATCCCAAGAGTTTTTGTCATCTAAATAATCAGATATTTTATAGTATGCCTTTTTATAAAGCTTTTGTTTAATTACGTTTTTAAATTTGTTAATTGATAATTTTTGTATATCTCTTGGGAGTTTGTTATAAAAGCGTACACCGTGCCCTTTAAACGATTTACCAACTTTATGGAGTCTACAAGTGGCAACAGCGAGTTTATCTTTATTTCTAGTATTAACATTGTGATTATCGCTTTTTTTCTTAAACAAATTAATATTTTTGTGAACATACATCAGATTTTCATAAATGTATTGACAATGGAATGTCATTATATTTATTTCTTTAAACTTTTCGCGAAGTGATTCTCTGGGGCCCATATTATAAATTGCTCGAACAGCCCTCTTCTGCAGCACAAAAATGGTATTGATATCAGCAGCACTCCCCCACAGCAGTATACCGTACGACATAATGCTGTGGAAGTAGCTGAAGTAAACTAGTCTAGCTGTGTCAACGTCTGTATAAAGACGGATCTTTTTGACTGCATATGCCGCAGAACTAAGTCTCTTCGATAACCCATCAATATGAGGACCCCATTGAAGCTTATTATCTAGGGTGATACCTAAGAATACGGTGGTGTCCACAAGAGCCAACTGTTCATCTTTGATTTTGATATTTGCTTTAACTTGTGTAACATTGGGTAGTATAAATCTAATACACTTTGTTTTATTTTCATTAAGTAGGAGATTGTTAACGTTGAACCATTTTACAACCTTAGAGATTGCATTGTTTACATTGTCAAAATTGGTTTGTCGTCGCTTTAATTTAAATAAAAGTGACGTGTCATCTGCAAACAATACAACCTCATGATCGTCCCTTACAAGGTGGGGTAGATCATTAATGTATACTAAGAACAAAAATGGACCAAGAATTGATCCCTGCGGTACACCGATAGTAACCAGAGACCCCGGAGACCGTTTTCCATTCACGTCAACTCTTTGTACTCTGTCACTTAAATAGGAAGTGAGAAAGTCTAGAGCAACGCCCCTAATACCATAATGGTGTAGTTTCCTGATCAATGTGTCATGGTCTACGCAATCAAATGCCTTTGACAAATCACAAAAAACGCCTAAAGCGTCATGAGATTCCTCCCAGGCATCAAATATGTGCGATATTAACTCAATACCAGCATCAGTGGTTGAGCGACCCTTACTAAATCCGAATTGCTTATTATGCAGTAAATTATTTAATTTAAAATGTCTTTGCAATTGATTTAAAAATAGTTTTTCAAAAATTTTACTAAATGTAGGAAGTACTGATATAGGTCTAAAATTACTAGGGTCAGAACATGTACCCGATTTGAAAAGTGGAGTTATTTTACTGTGTTTCATTAAATCAGGGAACACACCACAGTCAATACACTCGTTGAATATTAAAGCTAGTTCGGGCGCAATAATGCCAATCAATGATTTCACAACGCAAACAGAGATGCCCCAGAGGTCCGTGGTTTTTTTAACATTTATGAGTTTGAAAGCTTTTATGATGTCATCACTATTTACATGATCAAATTTGAATTGTATTTTACATTCTGTTAAGTTTTCTTTTAACAATGACTCTGCTTCTATGGGAGAGGAGTTTAAGGATTTTGTGGTAGAGACTGGAATGTCGGTAAAAAAGTTTTCGAACGCTTTAGCTTTTTCAAATTAAACTTATTGTTCTTAGTTGTGACTCTTCCAGTCTCACTGTTGATTACTTTCCAAGTGGCTTTTACTTTATCTTGGCTATTTTAAATTTTTGAACTCAAATGACGAGCTTTTGCTTCACGACAAACATTTTTAAAAATTTTAGAATACTTTTTGACTTGTTCTTTAAACTCCTCATTAAAATTATATTGTTTTTCAGCATAAAGATCATACAATTTCTTCCTGCTTTTATGTATTCCCGCTGTTGCCCAGTCACTGAACTTTTTACCGTCAGAGACCATGATCGATTTCGATGTAAAAATTGAATTGAACACATCACTAAATTTCTTAAAAAATGTGTTGTATAAATTATTTGGATTAAAATTACCATACAAACATGGAAATACAGAAGTTAAATTCAATTTTAGTTTGTCCAATCGATCTTTGGTCATAGGTATACAAGTAATATTTCTTTTTTCAAGTTTTTTTGTTTGAACCTCTATTTTAATTATTTGTCCAAGATGATCCGACTTAATATTACTAATTAAACTCTTATTTAATATTTTAATGTTGGCAAAGATATTGTCTATACATGTGGCTCGAGTACCTGTCGAGGGCGGTGTCCCAGGCGACAGCGAGCAGCGTGTCGATGGTTAGGTCAGGTAGGTGGTATCAGGCAGGTGAGTACCTGTCGAGGGCGGTGTCCCAGGCGACAGCGAGCAGCGTGTCGATGGTTAGGTCAGGTAGGCGGTATCAGGCAGGTGAGTACCTGTCGAGGGCGGTGTCCCAGGCGACAGCGAGCAGCGTGTCGATGGTTAGGTCAGGTAGGTGGTATCAGGCAGGTGAGTACCTGTCGAGGGCGGTGTCCCAGGCGACAGCGAGCAGCGTGTCGATGGTTAGGTCAGGTAGGTGGTATCAGGCAGGTGAGTACCTGTCGAGGGCGGTGTCCCAGGCGACAGCGAGCAGCGTGTCGATGGTTAGGTCAGGTAGGTGGTATCAGGCAGGTGAGTACCTGTCGAGGGCGGTGTCCCAGGCGACAGCGAGCAGCGTGTCGATGGTTAGGTCAGGTAGGTGGTATCAGGCAGGTGAGTACCTGTCGAGGGCGGTGTCCCAGGCGACAGCGAGCAGCGTGTCGATGGTTAGGTCAGGTAGGTGGTATCAGGCAGGTGAGTACCTGTCGAGGGCGGTGTCCCAGGCGACAGCGAGCAGCGTGTCGATGGTTAGGTCAGGTAGGTGGTATCAGGCAGGTGAGTACCTGTCGAGGGCGGTGTCCCAGGCGACAGCGAGCAGCGTGTCGATGGTTAGGTCAGGTAGGTGGTATCAGGCAGGTGAGTACCTGTCGAGGGCGGTGTCCCAGGCGACAGCGAGCAGCGTGTCGATGGTTAGGTCAGGTAGGTGGTATCAGGCAGGTGAGTACCTGTCGAGGGCGGTGTCCCAGGCGACAGCGAGCAGCGTGTCGATGGTTAGGTCAGGTAGGTGGTATCAGGCAGGTGAGTACCTGTCGAGGGCGGTGTCCCAGGCGACAGCGAGCAGCGTGTCGATGGTTAGGTCAGGTAGGTGGTATCAGGCAGGTGAGTACCTGTCGAGGGCGGTGTCCCAGGCGACAGCGAGCAGCGTGTCGATGGTTAGGTCAGGTAGGTGGTATCAGGCAGGTGAGTACCTGTCGAGGGCGGTGTCCCAGGCGACAGCGAGCAGCGTGTCGATGGCGATGTCGACGGGCAGGAGGTCGGCGCGGGCCGCGCGCTCGCAGCAGAACACGTGCAGCAGCCCCTTGCCCGCGCCCACCACCACGCCGCTCGGACCGTTCAGGTTCTCCACCCAGCCCGGGAACGGGTGCCGGAGCGCTGATATCACTGGAAACACACACACCTACATACTCGTACCTACATCGATATATAGATAGGTGAACACTTTACTATGCATAACACCATTTATAGTACAAAACACAAAAACATCATAAAACAACAAAATAATTGCACAATGGGTGGTCCTTTCAGATGGAGAGAAATTCATTTAAGATGGAGAGAACTATTAAAAAGAATGAGGGTGTTATTGCCTTACTGAAATATATAATACAGTTTAAATTTACAATTTAAACATTATTTTTTTGTTTTGTAAGTAGGTAGGTACTCGACAAACACGTCAAATCACATCCTGCGATAAGACCGCCCGTTCTACATTTAATTATGTTCAGTATTTGTCTGTTTTGTTTCATTGTGATGTACAATAAAGTATTGAACATTCATTCATAGTTAAAATTAGCAAGTTACAAAGTAGCTAACCAACATTCAAAAGATTTCACTCACTAACTTTAGCAATGTGCTAAAAGTTATATGGCTCTATCCTTTGTTTAGTGTTAGAAAAGGATAGTGTTAGAGTTAGCGACCTGCTGAAGTCAGCGAGTGATTATGAATAAGAGGGCTAGTGTTTAAAGGTGTTAACTGACATTTTATATCCAGAATAAACTTTAATTCAATGTGATTAAAGTACCTAGTTTATGTTTTGTTTGTGTGAATAGTCTAGTGTATCTTCTTTGTTTGCAACCACTTTAATATGATACTGTGTCTCATAGGACAGACATCTTACCGATGGTAGGTCTGAATATGGCGACGGGGTATGTCCTGGATGTGTGCTCTGCTACTGCATTCTCGGCGAGCGCCTTCGTGAATGTGTATGTATTAGGTTTCGGAGATATATATCTGCAATCAAAATGATAGGTAAATGACTTTAGTTGAACCAGTTATATCTATCATGGATTTAACAGTTGGACTGTGGTGATCAGTCAAGATTTCTGATCACCACAGTCCATTTAAGTAGGAAAAATGTCTTATTCGTCCCATATCTGCTGTCCGTATATCGCTGGAGATATCATTTCTTATTTTGCCGATTGAAGGTACAATCAGAATAGGTGTAATGAGTGATATCATCACTGCATTCACATCACTGAACACTAATGGAAGTGATCCAAGAGTTTCACAAAGTACTTATTTTCTGGGGGCTGATATGTATGTGCGTATAGAAATACATATAAATGCAGGATGAATGAAATGGCGACAGTGTACCTATAATTTTTTTTTATTGGAGGACAGGTAGGAATAAAATAGTTCTGTCTGTCCCCCTGTTACTGACGAGGGAACCGACAGAACTTTTTCGTCTTTTTCATTTAACAAAGTTATATCTGTCCCCCCGTTAAAAAAGGGGACAGTTTGAACTTTTTTTCCCAACTGTCACTTTAGGGGGACAGAGCAGGGTGACAGATGGGAATAATTAAACAATACGACATGTGACACTTCATAAGAAAATTTATCTGAGTGTTGAGCAACCAAAGGGATTGGTGGAAGAACAGTGCACGCAGCTGAGATGCGAATGTTGAAATGGGTTTGTGGAGGAACAAGAATGAACAAGATGAGAAATGAGTATATCAGGGGAAGTTTGAAAGTAGCGCCAGTGACGGAAAAGTTGAGGAGTGATAGATTATCGTGCTATGAAGACGCCATGAAGAGAGAATAATGTCAGATTACGAGAAGATTTTTCAATAAATGTGGATGGAAATAAGAGAAGCGGTAGGCAAAAAAAAAAATGGATTGTGTAAACTGTAAAGGATGACATGAAAGGAGGGTAAGGAAAAGTAAGAAAGGAAAGAGAACGGAGATGATGGCTGATAGAGGAGAATGGAAACAGTTTGGTCTCAAGGTCTCAACGTCATGTGGGATAAGGACAAGGAGATGATGATATGTAATAATATAATAATATAATGCTGGACAATCCACACAGCATCATCTAACCCCAAGCTAAGCAGAGCTTGTGTTATGGGTACTAGATGACTGATATACTTAATACAATACATTACATAGATATATATATATTTATTATACATAGAAAATACCCAGAACACCTGGAACAAATATTTGCAGATCGTACAAACATTTGTCCCAGGGCGGGAATCGAACCCGCAACCTCCTGTGTCGCAGGCGGACCTTCGCCCACCGCGCCACATCGGTCGTCATGTATGTGCGTAGGATAGTTACCGCGGGGTGATGTCGTGCAGCACGCGCGAGGGCGCGGCGTCGGCGAGCTGCAGCGCGCGCTGCAGCGGCGCGTGCGGCGGCGCGGGGTACACGCGCTCCTCCACGACGCTGAGCTCCGCGTTGCAGTACGCAGTCGATACGTGCACGAACGCCTGAACGCACGCACGTCATTATTCATTTAAACGACACGACAGCTCCATAGAACCATCATCAAACAAAAAATAAATGGACTACTCGTAGTCCTTTAATTTCCTTTCTCTTCCGAGGAAGAGAAATCTCGCTACGCAGTCGAAGCCGTAGGCTGTAGTTAGTGTTACATAATAAGGAGCATGAGCCCGCCTTGGATATAAGAAAATGGATAGAATTGCCTACAGTTGCAAGAGCATAGCTCTAATTGATAAAATTAATATGCACAGTAAGAACTTACGTCGATGTTCGGCAGTTGGTCGCATATGTCCATGAGCCGCATCACGGAGCGCACGTTCTGATCCATGGCCACGTCCAGTGCCTCGTCGAACTTCAGCGTGGCCGCCGAGTGAAACACTATCGACACCTGCACACGCAAACAGACACACATTACATACATTCTGAACTTGTGCGTGACGCCGACTGCCGACTGCCGACTGCAATACTATGACACCTGTTGAGTTAGAGTTCGACGGTAGCTCACCTCTCGTAGCTGGGCGAGCGTGTGAGCGTCCATGCCGAGGTTGTGCTGCGCGGTGTCTCCGGCCACGGCGTGCAACTTGTCCAGCTGGTGCGGGCAGTGCGCGCGGACCACGTCGAATACCTTGTATTCAAGTTTATATAAATACTGAACTCAACATTTACGCTAACCTACGGTGCCGAGACGTGGATAACGTGAAGGATGGCAGAAAGTGGATGAGAAGAGCCGAACACCGGACTCAGTGGCGCGTGTTAGGAGAGCCCTATGCCCAGCAGTATACTTCTACTTTTCTCTCTTAATTATAATGTAAGGAGCATGTTTATGATAATCTTATGCCCGTTCGCACTTTACCTTGTCCAAAGCATGTGCTTAAGCTTTTCTGACTTTGGTGCAGACGGGCATCATGTCATGGTATTTTTGTATTGTATTTTTAACGTAAGTCGTTAGTTGCGTGTCTTAAGGACGGGCGCTGTAAGAGACAGTTTTTACTTCTGCATTTTTCAACGTTCTTTTTATATATTACGTTCTCTTGTAATCAAATAAATAAATAAAAGTATAATGATAATGATTACACAGCTATCCTAAAATAGAGATGTTCACTAATTATGTATACGAGTGTATACTAAGTGCATAGTATAGTACCTATTATAATATCTGTTGTAGTGTACTATAATAATAGTGTGTGCTAATAGAGGAGGCTATTGGACTGATGTGGGCTAGGCTGATTTTGATTGGCTGGCTTACGACATCACATACAAGATTTTAGCTAGAACAGGATGTTTATCCAGCAAGAGTCCTGTTCTCACGCACTTGCGAGCTAACCTTCACCAACCTTGACTATCCACCACCGCCCTTTATCATTCACAACAGTTTCGGTCCATTCAAAGATTGTTCGAAAGAGATCGCTATTAGCGATAAGACCACCCATTGTTCTTGAGCCATTAAATTATTATTTGCTCTATTTGAATTTGTAAACAACTTATAAAGTGTATCATAAAGTGATATCTATCTATCTTCACCTTGCACGTACTTCATTGCTTTAAAAGCTTTATCAAAAGCTGCATGTGACACGTACCTGTGACTCTTTGAGCTTAGCGAGTCTCTTCTCAGGCGGCACGTCCCGCTTCTCCCTCATCAGCAGGTAGAGGCGGCCGACGTCGGGGCACGTCCACAGCAGCCGCTCGATCAACACCTGGAACAATGCGTCGATTTTATAGACTTCTAAGAGGCGTTTGATCTTGAGTTCTAGAAAAAAAATGTAGGAGAATATTGAAGTTGTCTCAGATGAGGCCTATGTTCGATTTGTTACTGGTTGATTTAATACACAGGACACAATAATGCAAAAGCTTAATACTTTTTGATATTATATTAATTATGTAATAGGTACCCAATATACCTCCTTACAATGTAGATAGTATTTTATTCGATTACTATTGCAGCTAAAATATGTCTACAATAAGAGTATGAGGTATCCCACAGGGATCCCTTTGATTTAATACGTTTACTCAATTATAATGCTGATTGAGTTTCATATTACCTTATTTTCATAACGGAGTGGACTCGGAGTGTCACAAGAGTAAACGGTAGATCATCTTTTGTTCATGCTTGATAGCTTACATTATGATAGTAATGTATGATAGATAAATAACTAAACGTGTAAATAACTAAAATAAGAACACGTTGTTGAAACACTAGTGGACCACCCCCGGTTTCGTCATTGACAGCTTTTTTCTGTAAATGCTATCTAGGGTCTACTAGGCCCTACCGAGTCAAGACAAAGACGCACTTGTACAGTGTTTTTTTATAGTTTCAGCCGACCTCAAAAAAGGAGGAGGTGCTTAATTCGTCAGTATGTTTTTTTTGTGTATTTGAATCAATTGTGAACCATTTTTATTATTCTGTTTTTAATGGGTAGTAGGTATACTTCAAGAGAGGTCCTATAAATATTTTATGAAAAAAAACACAGCCCTAAAAAGTTGAAAAAATAATTTATCAACCTAACGTTATTTGAAGTTGGTTTTGATTTTTTCCTTAAAAAAACTTTTGTAAGAAATATTGTAACGCGTTTTGTTCTTAAATTTAGCATCCATTTAATTTGTATTATAGAGGTATACATGAAGTTGTTTGTTGAAGCACCATTTATTGTTTGTAGAGGTAGAATCTCGTCACCTCGTGCCTCTTGTTCCATGCTATGTGATGATCTCACCGATTTGACGACCTCTGTGGCGCAGTGAGCGAAGGCCCGCCTGAGACGTAGAAGGTTCGATTCCCGCCGCGGAACAAATGTTTGTATGATCCGTAAATAATTGTGTCGGATCTGGGTGTTTTCTATGTATATGTATTAATTTAAAAAAATGATATATCAGTTGTGTAGTTCCCATAACACAAGCTCTGCTTACTTTGGGGCTACATGATGCTGTGTGAATTTCTTTATTGATATTATTAATATTTATCTTTAATTATTTATAATCTCAGGTGTATGCTTACCTCGTTATTATTATAATAATAGTAATGATCTCACCTTGCCCATGAATCCGGTGGCTCCAGTGATGAAGATGCTGCGTCCCGCGTAGAAGGCGGGGATGAGCGGTGCCTCGGGCGACCGACACACTGGACGGGGGACCATCCTCACCGCTGCACACAAACATTCATACTCATCCACACAAACTCTATATTCGGTTTTTATTCAATGAAATCACTAGGATCGCAACTCCGTTATTCGATTCGTGATTTTAAAGTTTTCTGGAAATACTTTAAAAACACAATAAAATAATAATAAATATCTACATAACATTATTTAGATATAAAAAGAAGACATTCATATAGAAACTAGATATTATCATAACACAAAAAATATAGCAACTGCGGTGGGAATCGAACCCGCAACCTCCTTCTACGAGGGTCACGAAGAAGTCCTCTCTTTCGTGTCAGCGAACCGCAAAGCCCGCTCACAACTTGGTCAAAATTCTTGGGATCTAAAAAAAATGTTTTAGATATGTTTTTTAAACAGACTTTAGTCTTCGAACAGGCTTTGTTATAACTGAAAAGTTTCCCGATCGGTGCATCCAGCTGATACATACCAAGAATTTCCAGCAGGCTGGTAACGATCTAGTGGCTTAGTTAATATAGCAACCGCGTACCACTCTTGCTAAAGCGAATCTTATAAAGACACTTTGTTTATTGAGTGCCCATTCAGAGCTAGGTAACTAGCTACCTTTACACTAAATAGTAGGTAGTTATTTAGTAAATAGGTATGTGCTTGAACAAATTACTATGCCGATGCAGAGCCCATTGAGATTGAAGGCAACAGATAAACGATCGATCGGGCTGAATGCAAAATTATTTATTGTCTATGTAAGTAACTGCCTACAAAGTAAATACATACATAGTAAAAACGGTTCACTGCAGATGCAGATGGCGCTGCCATATTGTAAACATTGGCTCCGTAAATATATTGTTAAATAAATATTTAAAGTGATTAACAGGAGTCAAAAACTGAACCCAATCTTTAAAAATAGTCGAAAGATAATGTACAAATGTTATAAAGTGAAACAAACAAGATTATAAATGGAAAAGTGGCTTAATCAAGAAGTGTAAATTATCTGAAACTATAACATTTTATAATGAGAACAAGTGCATCAGGATAACTTCAACTTACCTACTTCGAAGGAAACTACTCTCGTTATTGTGCATACACATTGTTTTTTACTGTGTTTTATATTAACTTTTGGATACAAAAACCAAAGACGGTATTTGAATTTGAATGTGTCAATATTAACACTCATCCACATTTTAAAATAATAAAGAGTACTACGCGCGCTACAGCTACTAAGCAGTAATTTGTTATTTTCGCCTACTCGACTATACGACCGTCAGCCTAGCGTCCGACTGCTTCACTTATACAATAGAGGATTAAAGTCAGGTGAGTTCAAATCCTGACAAACTCGAAACTTGTTGCATTTTTTTATTTTATTGCAAGTTTTTTATTCTTGTTTTGTTTTGGTTTTTGATTACATAATCAAAATGAATACAAGATCTAAAGCTAGAAAAAATCCTGACTGCAAAGAAGTAGAGGCGAACGACTTATGCAGTTACGTAAAGAATATAGAATATTTAAAAAAACAACTAGACACAAAAGACAGACTAAACTCAGTGCTTATAGAGGAGCAGGAAAATAACTCCAAAGAATTTGAAAACATGTGTAAGCAACTCAGTTCACTAAAAAAGAAAATCTCTGAAGATGAATCAAATAAATTTGAGCTCCAAGAAACAATCAACACTTTAATCCAAGAGAACCAAGAACTATTGAAGGAACAGGAGGAGTATGGAATACAGGGTATTAAGTCTGGTGATACAGGGTATTAAGTCTGATCACTACGCGCAGATCGCTGACGTTGAAGTTAATATAGAGTATGTAGTCCTATCCTCACGTTGCATAAGAAAAGTAACAGATTCCAAACTGGTTAAATTAAAAAAAACCTCACCTTTTTACACTGCCCCCAGCATTTTAGAGATTATGAGACATATTTTGAATTCTTTATTAAAAATATTGATGAAATTATACCTGTAACAGAAGTTGAATTTAAAAATTGTAATAAATTTCATACATGGGCAACTAAAGGCATTTTAATTTCTAGAGAAAGATTATTTAGCCTATATGCCCTTCTCAAAGAGAATCAGGATGAATCTTTGAGAACTCTTGTAGCTAAGTATAGCAAAATTTTCAAACAAGTCTGCAATGAAGCCAAGAAAATTCATTTATCCAAAAAAATTGAAAAGGCAGATAATAAAATTAAATGTGCATGGGAAATTATTAAAGAGCAAACTGGTAAGAAAAAAAACTGTGATACTAACTGTGATAAGATTTTAAATAGTAATGATAAATTTATTAATGATAAAGTTGGGATTTGTAATTTTTTTAATAATTATTTTGTTAATGTTTCTATCGATCTAACTCATACCCTCAAATGCTCGCTTGTTGAGTCGCAATTATATCTAAATGAATTTATTCCTAAGCAGATTTATAATTTTAAATTGAAACCAATAGACATTCCCAGAGTAATTAAAATTATAAGAGCAATGAAGCCCAAAAAATCCAGCGATTACTGGTTGTCCAGGCTTTCTGGACACCTTGAGTTTTGTGACTGATTAAAACCCGAACGTTTCATGAACAATTATATTTCTTTGAATTTAAGTATAAGCTACAAATTCCTTGTGCTCGACACAGCGGCGATCGAGTTGTGTGTCCGCGAGTCCCAGTTGAGAGTTTTTTCTAACTAATTTGTGTGGGTAGGCGCATTTGAGATGCGATATGGCCGCGACATATTCCGCCCCGTTGAAAGGACTACTTCTTTCAACATTGAATATCTTCTGGCTTCGGAAGCGGGCTCAAGCGAACCAGTGAGCGCCGTATACAGCCTTTGGATGTGTTGATTTCGGCCACTCGTGTTATTTGATCAGGGCCTGGGAACAGTCTCGTTACTCTTCCAAGATTCCAACATAATGGTGGCATATTGTCTTCCTTTATAAGAACAAGGTCGCCGACGTTGAGGGTCGTAGTGTCCTTAGTCCATTTCTGACGCTGTTGAAGTTCTGATATGTATTCTTTCTGCCATCGGAGCCAAAAATGTTGTCGGATTTGTTCCAGTCGTTGATAACGTTGAAGTTTGTTTGGGTCCACGTCGTCGAGAGCAGGAGACGGGAACGTCGTTAATGGTCTTCCAATGAGAAAGTGCCCTGGGGAAAGGGAGAGAAGGTCGTTAGGACTGGAGGACATCGGGCACAAGGGACGGCTGTTGAGTATTGCCTCCACTTGTGCAAATAGAGTTTGAAGTTCTTCAAATGTGAGGTGGCTATTTCCTATGACTCTTTTGATATGGTGCTTAGCGGACTTGATTCCAGATTCCCAGATGCCTCCAAAGTGGGGAGAGTAAGCTGGTATGAAGGAGAATCTTATTCCTTCCTGAACAGCAAAGTCAGAGAGAATTTGTTTGTTTTCCTTTAAAAATGATCCTATTTCCCTAGCTGCCGCGACAAAATTTCGACCATTGTCGGAGAATATCTCCGCTGGCTTGCCACGACGCGAAATGAATCTTCGAAGTGTCATCACAAAGTCATCTTTCGACAGACCGTTTACTGCTTCCAAGTGAACACATTTGTAACGCATGCAAACAAATAAACATAAGTAGCATTTTTTTACTTGGGAGCCACGACCTTTGCGATTTATAATAAAAAATGGACCAGCAAAATCCAGCCCGACGGATAAGAAGGGAAAGTCAGGTGTTATGCGTTGTGCAGGGAGATTTCCCATCTTTGGGCAAAGAGTTTTTCCCTGAAAACGTCTACACTTTACGCAATTGTGTACTATGTTGCGAGCTAGACGCCGCCCGTTTATGGGCCAAATGGTTTCTCTTACAGTGGCTAAAAGTAGCTGTGGTCCAGCATGCATTTGACGAAGATGCTCGCGTTCAACAAATATCTTTGCCAAATGATGGGATGAATCGAGAATGACGGGATGCTTCTTCTCATACGGGTAGTTGGAAGCGTCGATTCTGCCACCAACTCGGATCAATTCGTTCTCGTCAAGAAACGGTGATAGTGATAAGATTTTGGATTTGTTATTTAACGGTAAGTTTTGTTTAAGCATTCTGTATTCTTTAGAAAATGAGTCCAACTGTGCTATTAAACACAGATGGCGAAAGGAGCTATTTAGTTCGTCAGTAGTTAAACTGCCAGTGCGTTTGTTGAGTGGATTTTTTAAATTAAAAATAAATCTTTGGACGTATGCGAATGACCTTTGTAGTTTAGAAAGACGTGAATAATTTTCAAATCTGATTACAGGTTCTGCGGGAGCGGCTGGATTGGAGTGGACAGATTTAACTTCTGGTAAGTTGTTTGAAATTTTATTTAGATTAAGTACTGGCCATTCACTCTCATCTTTAGCAAGGAAGGATGGACCGCGCCACCACAGATTCGACTCTGGTAATTGATTTGCATGAATGCCTCTTGAGATTAAATCGGCTGGATTATCGTCAGTGGGTACATATCTCCATGACGAAGAGTGGGTTACTTCTACGATCTCACCTATACGGTTGGCAACGAAGGTTTTCAAATTTCTAGGTACGTTATGAATCCATGCGAGGACCACGCTGGAGTCACACCAATGGATTACGCGAGAAGGTTTGTATTTTATAGACTCTATTACGCTCTTGGTTAGCCGGGCGGCAAGAAGAGCCGCGCAAAGCTCCAGTCTAGGAATCGTCATGGGCTTCAGAGGTGAGACCTTTGATTTTGCGCATAATAGCTTTATAGTGACTTCATTATTATCGTTTGTTGACTTAACGTAGATGCATGCACCATAGGCACATTGAGACGCATCGCTGAAAGAGTGAATTTCTATGACTGTTGGCTGGTTGCATAGAACAGTTCTGGGTATTTGCAAGTTAGAAAGATGATGTACATTATTTGCGAATTCTTCCCAAGATCTTTTGACGTCTTGAGGAACGGGCTCATCCCAGTCTATTTTGAGAACCCATAGTTTTTGTAGAATCATTTTGGGTTGGATAATACACGGACTCAATAGCCCCAGAGGATCAAAGATTCTAAATGAATTTGACATTATGGATCGCTTTGTTATACCAAATTTCTCAGTGGATAAGGGTTTTATAGGGAAGTGTATGAAGTCTTTGGAGGGATTCCATCCTAATCCGAGCGTGCTTGAAGATTCGCTTAGTATTAATTTGTCGTTTTGATTATGTTCGATATTCTCTAAGATATTGGGTAAATTGCTCTTGTATTTTCTCAAAGGAAAGCAAGCAGAATTAAGGGCTTCAGAAACTGACTTTTGGATGTAGCGCAGTTCATCTTTATCATTTGAGCCCGTTATCATGTCATCTACGTAGAAATCATTTTGTATGATAGATTTAATGTGTTCATCCTCACACTCTTCCCCAACTTGCCACAAACACCTTGTACTCAGATGAGCTGCACTTGCGGTACCGTAAGTGAGAACATTTAAGCGTAGGGTCCTTATAGGCATCGATTCGTCATCCCTCCATAAGATTAGTTGCAAGTTTCGATCGGCAGGATGTACTTCCACTTGGCGGTACATTTTTGCGATGTCGCCAATTAGTAGGTATTTATACTGTCTTGCCCTAACCAATATGGAAAAAAGAGAACCCTGAACGTTGGGGCCTACCCTGAGAATATCGTTGAGTGAATGACCCGAAGAAGTTCGGGCTGAACCATCAAATACAACTCGAATTTTGGTGGATTCACTGGTATCTCGAAATACCGCATGATGACATAAAAAGTAGCCTGGAATTGGTTTAGGATTAGTGGATTCTGATAAATGACCTAATTCGGCATATTCTCGAATGAATTCTGTATATTGTGATTTCAATTCGACATTTCTACGAAACCTCTTCTCTAGATTGAGTAAACGCCTTTTAGCCATGTCGTATGACTCTCCCAAAATATTAGGGTCGGTTTTTAAAGGTAGTCTTACGCAAAACCTTCCTGTACTTAATCGTGTCGTATTGGATATAAAATTATTTTCGCATATATTTTCTTCTTTACTTAGAATTGACCTCTGCGGAAGTTCTTCGACTTCCCAAAATTTGGTCAAAATGTTTTCTATGTTTGTTTGCAGATTGCACAGATCATTGTTTGAGTGGATAAGTGGATTTATATGTGAATACCATGAATTATTGTTTGAGTGTTTAAGTGGATTGCATGAATGATTTGAGTGGTTAAGTAGATTTCTATTTGGATAACATGAATCATGATTTGAGGGGTTAATTGGGTTTGTATGTGGATAACATGAATCATGTGTTGAATGGTTAAGTGGATTTGTATGTGGATAGCATGAATCATGTGTTGAGTGGTTTAGTGGATTTGTATCTGGATAACATGATTCATGATTTGAGTGGTTAATTGGGTTACTGCACTGATTGATTGCGTGATTGGCTGAATGGTTGCAGTGAATGTGTTTAGAAGCGCTTGCATGGTAAGGTCCAGCTACAAGCCAGCCAAATTTTGAATTAATTAATTTAAGGTTTTTGGGCCCAAGTGAATACTGTTCCGAGCCTATGATATCCCAGAAGATGTCCGCTCCGAGCAAAACATCGATCTTTGCAGGAACATCAAAATTAGGATCTGCTAGTTTTATATTGCTTGGTAATTTTATATGTTGTATGTTTATTGGAGCTTTCGGCAATTCGCCTGTTAGCTCTTCCATAACCAAGCAAGAAAGAGTTGTGTTGTATGAATTGTTAACTGAATTTAGTTCTATATTACAACTTTCGATTACCTTATTACATGAATTATTCCCTATTCCAATAATATTTATCGCATCTATTGTGTGTTTCTCTAATTGTAATTTTTGTTTCAGTGCCAGCGTGATAAAAGAAGATTGGCTGCCGCAGTCGAGAAGAGCGCGGACCTTCTCCGTCTTGGCGGTCAACGGGTTCGAAACCTCAATGATTGCTGTGGATAAGATGACTTCCTTGGGACATTGTTTGGAGAAAGTGACTACCGTTTCAGCTGAAGCAACCATGGATGAAGCAGAATCCGGATGTAAAATTGTATTGTGCCTTTTATTGCACACCATGCAGGGTCCTAGTCGACACTCAGATACATCGTGTCCCTGCCTGAGGCAATTGCTACATAAATTGTACTTCTTGACATCAGCCATCTTATCATTATGTTTTTTATTCCTAAAAATAGGACACTGAAATATTTTGTGTGCATCGTTGCAAATGATGCATGAAAACCTTTTTTGTGTGGCTTGATTTGTACTGGCAAAGGTTTTTACATAAGGTGCTCTTTCCTGTTTATTATTAAAATTTGAGTATGGTTTATTAATAAAGTGTTGTCTGTTATGTATGTTTGTTTGTTGTTTATGAGAATCCTGACTGGGACGAGGCATGACTGGTTGCATCCTGGGAGATTGGTCGTACTTGCTTCGATTCAAAGATTCTAAAACATCAGCTCGGTCGATTAAAAACTTCTTGAATTGATCCAGAGTTGGAACGTCATCGAATGAATTGCGTAATTCTTCCCACTTTCTCAGACTATGGCTATCTAGTTTAGAAGTCAACATAAATATTAACAAAATGTCCCATTTATCAGTGGGTTGTCCCAAACTAGACAATGCACGTAAGTTTTTAGTGACATGGTCAACCAAGAATCGCAAAGACCGTTCTGACTCCCGAGTAATTTGCTGTACATTGAGTAATGTAGAAATGTGATAATTGATAAGAAGTCGTTTGTTGTCGTATCGTTCACAAAGCAGCAACCAGGCAGCTGTATAGTTTGGTGATGATACCTCTAGATTCGATATAATCCGCGCCGCGTCTCCCTCCAGGTATGATATCAGGTAGTGAAATTTGTGTATATCAGAGATTCGTTCGTTTTTATGAATTAATGATTGAAAAGTATCACGAAATTCCAGCCAGCGAAAATATGCGCCGTCAAACTTAGAGATATGAATTTGAGGCAACTTAAAACCAATGCTTTGATTGTGATTGTGATGGCATAAAGGCTCCGCAGCTACGGACTTACGTCGCGTTTCAATTTGAATATTGGTAGTTTCGATTAACCTTTTTCCCATCGCAATGCAGAATACAATGTCATGTTCTATGTTATCTCGTTCATCAATTTCGGCATCCAAATTTTGAGAGTTCAAAACTTCAATTTCACTTTGAAGGTTATCGTATTTAGTAGAAAGTCCTTCAAAACGGTTTAATTTAAGAGATAATTCGGCTAATTCAATGCTAGATAACTCATCTCCTAAAGATTCTAATACTGCCAAATAATTTTTAAATTTTGTTATTTGGCCCTTAATAGAACTGCGTTTCACATTTAACTCTCTTAATTTACCGGTTGACCTTTCTGATTCAGCCTTAGAACACAGAGATGATTCCGTAGCCATGACTTAAGATTTGACGTTTGAAAATAATTAATTAATTACTAAGATAACTAAACGGTTAGGTGTTTGATTAAACGACAATCAGTGCCGAGCAATGCTTGGTCGGCTCCTTGGTTCTAGGAGGTAGGTACCATGTGTAGCAAAACCAAGTGAATTTATAAGTAGGTAAAACAAATAGGCAGGTAGGTAAAAGGTAAGTGAGTATGAAATTAATTTGTAGGACGGTAAGTAGGTGTACGTCTTTTAGCAAATAAATTTTATATTTTAATTAAATAATAATTATATAGTAAGTAAACTAATCAATTCAATAATTTTATACTCTATTGTTATTAAATTATTAATTAGAATAAGTTATTAATTATATTTTATTCTGAAATCGATTTATTAATTTTTATGATTTGTACATAGGTAGGTAGTTAGGTGATTGAATGATTATTATTTTTTAAATTAATAATTTCCTAGTAGTTAGGTAATTCAGTGATTTTTTTTATCAATAATTTATTTGTATTGTATTGTTACTAGCATTAAAGATTTACTTCATAAATCTTTAAAAATAACTAAGGAATCAATTAATTGAATGGCGTAATGAATTAAATAATTATATCGATAATACGTAACTGTCTAGGCAGATAGGTACTAAATAATAACTTGAATGATTTCGCATGTCTTAGGTGAATAGGTAGGTAGGTCAATCAATACCTAGTTAGTAGGTACGATCATAAAAACTCTCTGACTTAGCTGCAATCAGTCGGGTAAGTAGGCTTCACTCTCCTCCCTTTAGAGACACCTCGCCACGGGAATTCAGATCTGAGCGGTCAGGCTCGGCCGATCAGCTGTTACGCGTAGTGCAGTTGGTAGGTATGCAAATACGGGTCAGCGACCGGGGCGCCCCGGTTAAATCTGGAAATTTTGGCAGAATAGGGTGAAATTAATGAGAGGACCTTTAAAATGTTGATGATTATGACAAAGGGACTGACTGCTGGGCTATATAGGTGAGGTAAGTACCTACTTCGAGTTTATTTGATAATCGTAAATATAGGTAGACAACTGAATAAGTCACAATCTTATTCGTTTTGAATAGGTAGGTATTTAATTTCAAATCGACAAACCATATGCAAAGTTAAATAACAGTTTGTATTTATTTAGTAGTAGATTGTATCATACCCATTTAGGTATTCACTCACGAGAATGGAATAAGATAATTAAATTAGTGATTGGGAATGGATTGGTTGAAATGTTTTTCATGTGCAGTGAGCTTGTACCTAGGTAATATTATATACCTTCCTAGGTAGGTACTAGGTAGATGCTTTTGTTTACTTTGAATTTGAGTGGTTAGAGTATTTGAGTGGATAAAAAGAAATGAATAAAATGCACTTTGGCATGAACTTGAAATAGGTAGGTACCTAGGTACGTAATAAATAGTGTCTAATAACTGCACACACCTAATGGATTTACTCTTGTTTACACTGTGGAGACAACAAGGAATCTGGATGTTTGAATGTGGATGCGTGTAGGTCAAAGGAAGGGCACTTATCTTTTGCGAAGAGCGCCGCCTTGGTCGTGGCGAAGTCCCACTTTGCTCCGCTGCCGGAACAAGACGTGACCCTTTCACTGGTTGAAAGTGTATGTCTTCAACTTCCCGCTTCTTGATTAGATAGGTAGAAATCTTCGACTGGGCTCCAACCTTTCCAGCCTCGTTGTATGAAAATAGGTAGTAGGTAAATGACCGGTGGCTTGTCGTGATTCCGTGACCTTTTGTTCTTGTCCGGGTCCTGTCACGGTCGCCAAAAAATTTATGTCCAGGCTTTCTGGACACCTTGAGTTTTGTGACTGATTAAAACCCGAACGTTTCATGAACAATTATATTTCTTTGAATTTAAGTATAAGCTACAAATTCCTTGTGCTCGACACAGCGGCGATCGAGTTGTGTGTCCGCGAGTCCCAGTTGAGAGTTTTTTCTAACTAATTTGTGTGGGTAGGCGCATTTGAGATGCGATATGGCCGCGACACTGGTATATAACACCGTTTATTATAAAAAAATTGGAATGCGAATTAGCGGTACCGTTAATGAACATTATTAATCATTGTATTGATCAGGGCTATTTCCCTGATGAAATGAAAATTGCTAAAGTGGTCCCTCTTCATAAAAAAGGTAGTACAACTCTGTGCAATAATTATCGCCCTGTTTCAGTTTTACCCAGCTTTAGTAAAATTCTTGAAAAATATATTGCAGAGGAATTAATGGATTTCATGATTGACCAAAAACTACTTAACGAGAGGCAATTTGGATTTCAAAAAGCTAAATCTACCAAACATGCAATTACTAGACTTATTGAGGATGTTTTTTCGGGTCTGGAAGGTAAACAGAAAACTTACGGTGTTTTCTGTGACCTCTCTAAAGCATTTGACTGTGTTTCTCATGAAATTTTACTGGGTAAGTTGTTGCATTATGGGGTTAGAGAAAATGAACTAAACATTCTACAATCCTACCTTAGCAATAGATACCAAGTGACTGAATTAAACGGTCTTAGATCTGATAAGTGTAAGATAAATTTAGGCGTCCAAACGAATGTTTTAGAATTTGTTCTAGGTTCCAGAGCAGATCAAATAAAACCAGAATGTGTCTTCAAAATTCCAAAATTTTGAAGGATTTTAATATTTCCCTGACTAACAATGTGAAATTTCTTGGCGTACGATTAGATAGTAAGCTGACATGGACTATCCACTTAGACGAAGTCACAAAAAAGTTTTGCTCTGCAACATATGCTATAAAAAAATTAAAGAGCTAGGAGGGAAAAAGGCTGCCAGAGATGTATATTTTGCATATTTTCACTCCATAATGACTTATGGAACATTATTTTGGGACACTGCTTCTGATGCAAACAGAGTATTTATTCTGCAAAAACGAGCAGTCCGTTATATATTAGGTTTATATCAAATGGACTCCTGTAGGCAAAAAATCAAGGAACTCGGTATAATGACGATGATTGGTGAATACATCTTTCAAAATTTAGTTTATGTAAGATAAAACTTAAGTAAGATTAAGACTAAGAGAGATACACACAATGTCAACACTAGAAATAAGGATCGTTTAGTTGTCCCTATGACAAGGCTTGCAAAAGTATCAAAAAGCTTTTACTGTACTGGAATAAAGTTATATAATCAAATACCTGTAGAGATAAAGAACATGACTGACTCCAATTTTAAATCCTGCTTGAGAGACCAATTAATAGTTAAAAGTTACTACAGTATTGATGAAGCTTTTGCGGATAATAAAATGATTGAATATAATTTCAATTAATGAATATGTATCAATTTATTTTATAGTTATACTATAACTAACTTTATTTTTAATTTATTTCATAACTAAGAGAATTGTTAATTTTAATTTTAGGTATACAATATGACAATGCGTAATGCTGATTTTATTTTTAATTATTTTATATGAATATAAATTTATGGTTTATAAACATATTTAGAATATATTTTTTATAAGTTTCTTTGTAATTTGACATATCTAAGTACATTGCAATTATGTCTATGGTTGAATAAATGAATACAATACAATACAATACTTTATTTCTCAAAAAGATTTACTATATAAATCGCTTACTGAGAAATCACAATATTCTCATACTACTATACAAGTAGGTACTAAGATGTATTTTAGATGCAGTAAGTGTACAGGCATAGCTAGGTAAGTAGGTAGGTAAGGGACCTACATACACAAACAGAAAAAATAATAATTGAAAAAACACAGAACCAAATCTATCATTCAATTTACATGTAAATACATACATATTCTCGTAGGAAGATATTTTTTTTGTCAATTTGACACTAACACGTGAACTGTGTGTTCCGCATGTGAGTACTTAGTGCATAGTATCTAATAGGTAGGTATATCCTACACACACTATGTACTATAGAAGACACACGAGGAGTGAGGTGCTAAATGGAGTTAAGGATGCGTTCGCCTCGACGCGACGCGACGCGATCATGAACGATCGATATCGTATTTGGCCGCTACAATGACGCAAGCAAAATTAGTTTAGTAGCGACGGTAACTGATGGCTTGATATTATTATATGTAATTTTTCCTTACCTTTAAAATACTTAAACAGACTGAATTTATACAGCTTTATGTGCGCAGAGTGTGCCTATTAAATGATTTTTTTTGGAGGTCAGGTAGGAATAAATAGTTCCATCTGTCCCTCTGTTACTGACGAGGGGACAGATAGAACTTTTTCAATTAATAAAAGTTCTATTTGTCCCCCCGTTGCAAAAAATGGGTAGATCGAACTTTTTTCCCGACAGAGTAGGGTAACAGATGGGAATAATTCCCTACTTTCGTCTATTAGTTTTTAATTACCACAAAGATAAATCTGGATGCGAATTTATCAATCGTGACGAAAAATAACTAAGAAATCATCCAAGGATGACCTTGAAATCATTCAAAACGATTGCGAAAATCGAATTACAATCTGTTAAGCCACGTTAGAGAAAAATAAACAGCAACCTTACTCCAAACGCATTATACCGTCTTCTTGCGTCGTAGGTAAAAAGGTCGTAGGTCGTAGGTGACGATCATTATGAATGAATGAATGAATAAAAACGATATGAAAACGATGTAAGACTTACACAGCACTTTTTTGAAGTTGAACTTGAAAATTTGCTATATTTTAATGTACTATGTATGTAGTAAGCCTAATAGGGTTAGCCTTCATTTTCTGCTAACACGGCATTTATTGTGCTTAGTTCAATATCAAGGCCTTATATCTACCTATACCTATACCTACATATATAGTAGGTAGCAGGTAGGTAGGTGTTATTAACTAAGTTCTGATCAATATCAAGACCTGAATAAGTATACATAAATATTATACAGGATAAGATAAAGTTTATTTTTGACGACCTCTGTGGCACAGTGGGCGAAGGCCCGCCTGAGACACTGGTGGTTGCGGGTTCGATTCCAGCCACTCATTTTCTATGTATAATATGTATATATTAAAAAAAAGCATGTAAGTAGTATATATATCAGTCATGTAGTTCCCACAACACAAGCTCTGATTACTTTGGTTTAGATGATGCTGTGTGGAAAATGTCCAGCATTATTTATTGTGTCGGTACAAACATAACTTATCTTAATAATGAGAGATGGATTTAAAGTTTAAGATTGTACCTTGGTTAACCTTTGTTCTACCAGGACTCAAAGTCAAAGTCAAAATTCATTATTCAATAAAATCACAAGGATCACTTTAAAACGTCGGGTTCCTCCGCGACCAAGCCAGGAAAGAAAGGCAGAAAACAAGGCTGGTTATTCTTTTCAATGATCCTTTTACAAAACAATAAGTTCGAGTTGGAGCATTTTCAATCCCAAGAGTTATTGTCATCTAAATAATCAGATATTTCCTGGCTATCTGCTAGACTAGCATCACTAGGACTGAAAAGACTTTAATAGCAGGGTCACTGCCGTTCGCCGTGTACTCTCCAATAATATTATACAATAATAATGTTTAATGTCTAATTAACTTCAGAATTTTCTTGGATCTTCTTGAAAACTTTAATATAAGTAAGAAGAAGAGGGACGCTACTAGGGTATTGAGTAACTACGCAAAGCGTCATTAGTTCATATGTTCTTGTTAAGTGAGACCCACCTTATCATATAAACGTGACTTAACATGATGTGGAATTACAGTGAATCTGACAAGTCAACAGCAGACGCTGCAGATTCAACAAAACACGCGGATCTTACAATTTGTTTTCTACCAACTAAATAAAATCACTTATTTAAAATCAGCTTCACTTTGGTGGTAATATTTTACTGGCCAAGTATAGAAGCTTGTAAGTAAATAGCTAAGTAGGTACCTACTTTAGCGACACCACATGCGTGACCCAGGGTTAGTAAGTTAACGGAGAGTAAGTTAATGAATCTTCGAGATAGATCGTTACCCAGGTTAAAAATGGTAACCGCGCGTCACGCAAGTGCCCCCCCCCCCCCACGCTGAGAACGTGTCATATCTATGGATGGCCGTGTCGGAGCATGGGAACCGAACCTATCTTCTGTATATACAGGGTGCCCCAGAAGAAATGACTTAAAATACTTTATTGTACACCTTAATATACAAACAAAATAAACAGTAACACATTATGATAAAAATACAATGAGCGGTCTTATCGCTTAAAAGCGATCTCTTCCTTTGGATGGAGAGGATTATATAAGATTTTGAAGTGGCCGGGGGTGTGCTTTATAATTTGTGTAAACTACCTTCAATAATATCATCCATAAAACATACTACAGCAGAATATAATAGATAATAACATATACCTACCTATTTTATATAATATTTATATGTTTATATACATACGAATACAATGCTTACCTATATAGATATATACGAACAGCAACTCAGCAATAACAGGATCAAGCGAAAACTATTACCTACTTCTTGGTATTGATAGAAAGTGTCAAGAACCTGAACGAGAACCAACATTCCCAGAAGTGGAAATAATAGATTATTCATATTGTACAAACGGGAATTTTCACGTACTGCACTATCGGTGAAGGCACCGACTAAGTTTCGACTCATTCCGAGAGTCTTCATCAGGGTGTGTGGTTGCGACGCGGAAGGAAGTCAACTTTACGATAGTTTTTGGAATAAAATAATAGATAATAATCATTTATTTCAGATTTAACACCACTATTGTTAGTATCGTCTGAGACATTAATGTTAGTGAAATCATTCATAATACATAGGTAGTTCATGTCACTATTCACATCTAATAAAAAATACTTATAAATTATAAACACTGAGAAATATATTATCTTATCATGTCCAGTTCAAGCACCAAACTAAAACTCTTTATATTAGATAAAGAAAAACTCACTCAAAATAGTGAAAAAGAATAGTGTGAATAGTAGAAATAGTGTTGTATATCGTGCACAACACTATTTCACAACACAACGTACAAAAACATAACAAAGCAATTAAACATAAAAAAGAAAAGAAATGCACAATGGGCAGTCTTACAGATGAACACTATTTATTTCCAGACATCATAATACATAATGATATATTCTTTATTCTTTATAGTACCGAGAAAAAAGACAAAAAAAACTCACTTAGATGTATATCAATCAATTCAGTATTTTTATTGAATTGAATTTATTCATATTCATTTATTTATGCTCAAATGTAGATCAGCTCAGGTGTTACATGAAAGTAGCTGTAGGGGAGTACATGGACCCTGTAAGGACATGGACCCTGTAAGGACATGGACCCTGTAAGGACGTGGACCCTGTAAGGACGTGGACCCTGTAAGGACATGGACCCTGTAAGGACATGGACCCTGTAAGGACGTGGACCCTGTAAGGACATGGACCCTGTAAGGACATGGACCCTGTAAGGACATGGACCCTGTAAGGACATGGACCCTGTAAGGACATGGACCCTGTAAGGGCGCTGCAACTTCAGTCAATATTTATTTAAAATTAGTTAATACTAATAGCAAAATCGTAATTATGAATGTCAAATAATACATAAAAAATTTACTTTTACTTTATAAATTGATATAAAATAACCTATCTACCTACTTATTCCTAGCATGCATGTCAATATATTGATTACAATGTCCGGATACAAATTAAATAAAATCAAAGAAGTCAATGTTAAATGAAATGGTAAAATCTACGTAAACAGTCACCTTATACTAACCTAAATGACAAATTTAATTAATAATTAATATATAAATTAATTTATTTATCAGAGTTTGTTAGAGAAAAATTTCGTGAACACAATAATAAGCTTCTTTTAACAATATTGCCTTAAGTTGTTTGAGAAATTGTGTATCTTTTTCTGCCGATTTTATTTATTATTACACGGTATATGAAAAATAATATTGTCCATATAAAGATGACTATAAAATAAATATAATTTATATAGCAGGAATGTAGAAAGGCGAGCTTATAACTGTAATAAGAGTTTTGTTGCGAGAGCGGAGTTTCCCAGTTACAATACAAATACTCAGATGTAGCGCAGTGGCCGAAGGTCCGCCTGACACGCAGAAGGTTGCGGGTTCAATTCCCGCCGCGGGACAAATGTTTGTATTATCTACAAATATTTGTCTCATGTCTGGGTGGGTGTTTTCTGTGTATAATATGTATATATTTACAAAAAAAAATGTATACAAGTAGTATATAAGTCATGTAGTTCCCATAACACAAGCTCTGCTTAGTTTGGGGCTAGATGATGCTGTGTGAAATATGTCCAGCATTATTATTTTTATTATTAAATATTGAAGTTATTTTTTTTTATAATAAACTTACGCTCTTCCAGCGAACCATTTAATTCACGTTAGTTCGTCGACTTAACTTCAGTAAATAAATGTCATTCATAATTCCATGAACCGGATATATGTACTCAGATATACCCACTGAAGTACTTACATAAGATCTGACCGTGATATACTGATGTACAGGACATATAGTCACGTCTGTCTGTTTGCCCTCTCAGCGTTATTTACCATTGTTAGGTACACTCGGATGTATACATAAACAATAACTTGTACATTAGCATGTATGTATAGGGTATCCGTTTGTGTAAATGCAATTAGCTGTATATAAGTCCTGCACGTCGAGAGATTATGCTTTTATATAAGGAGCTCAGCCATCATCATCAACACTGACATTATTTACCTTTTTTATGATAACCTGTATTTTCCCACTGCTGGGCAAAAGTCTCCCCCGAATACTTCCAAACCGTGCGATCTCCAGCTAATTCCCACCAGTAATTATTATTTACTTATTTTTTGAAATACCAATGACTATCTACTTAATAACATGAAACTACTCCTCTATGTAACTACTTATATACAGCCGGCTTCTAGCACACCGCAACACAAGATGTGTGGGTTCGATTACCGCTGCGGGGCAAATATTTGCAGAATTTGCAGATATTCGTTCTGGGCCTGACTGTTTTGGTACCATGGTACTCATAGTTTCTGATACCCACGATACAGGAAATATCAGTGTGCGGTCAGGACTATGTATGTCTGTATGATGTTTTTTGATTGTTTATTTATTGATTAATCAAATTAAAATATATAAAATTATATTACCTATACCTTCTTACATACGAAAAACTAAAGCAACTGCTGCTTTTCTTCCTGCCTGAGTATACACTAAGTATATATACTTAGTGTATATATACATAGTATATATACTCTGTAATTAAATGAAGGCATCGATGTGTAAATGTTCATCGTGACAGCGCATCCCTAATTTGAATTGTAATTGGTATATTTTTTACTAAGTAGTTTCTGCCCGCGGTTTCGGCCGCGTGGTATGTTGATAAAGTAGCGTATGACCTCTACATATCATATATTCTCCAGGTTTCAAACTACATATGAAATAAGATCAGAAACGGCTCAGTGGTTTGGCCGTGGAACATTATGGGCAAAACGCACAATATCATTATAAATTGTAGACTATGTGTTGTGTAGTTTTGACTAAATCTAAGCAAGATTTTTTTTTCCATACAAGTTAAGAACTCAATTATACACTCCTAAAGGGTAAATTTGAAAATAAAACACTTTTCATTATTTACTTTAAATATTATTTATACCGAGTTTTGTGTGAATCGAACCAGAAAAAAAACATAATATATACTTTATAACTCTAGCACACTCTGCGGGGTTGTTTTTTTTATTCTTTATCTTAAATTTAAAGCTTATTTGTATCAAGTTTTGAGCGAATCTAACCAAGGAATAAAATTCTCCATTGAAACTTTACCACCCTGTTTAACCTCCTCGGGGGTTGATTTTCGAAAATAATCAAATCAACCCTATGCCTATATGTTAGTACCAGAACCTAAAATATCTACATTCCAAATTTCATCAAAAACGGTTTAGTAGTTACGGAGATACGTGCTAACAAACATTCACACAGACAGACTTTCGCATTTATTATATTAGAAGGATGTAATTGTCGTTTTGTTTGGGAAAATATTAATCTGATTCAGCTTCTTGTTTTATGGAAGCAGGCCTTAAAAACCACATTAATTATAATTTAGAATTAATGTTAAATCGCAGATATTTGAATCGACAAAATGGCAATTTCATATGTAAACACCTATTGTTATTAAATCTCACTAGAACTATTATTTAAGTGTCAAAAGCTCAATCCATGAAACATAAATGTGAACGAGTGGAGTCAATATTGACGCAGATATTATATTGTAGTGGGTTCAAGGTCGGAGTGGAGGTTACTTCTCGCTTGTTTGATTGTCTGTTAGTTCGTAACGATCTATTGAGTAGGTAGGTGTGCTGTGTGCTTTCCACCCACACAGTACCTACATGTCACGCTGATCATTCTCTGAAAACGTTGAGCCATCCTCTGGGTACCTTCCAGGTATACCTACCACACCAAATTAAATGCTGTCCGTTTGGACAGCATTTAATTTGGTGTGTCTTTGTGTCATGTTTAGCTATCCTCTGGGTACCCAGGTCTTCTACCTGGGTACCCAGAGGATGGTTTGGACAGCCTTTCATTTGGTATATTTTTATGGTAGGTACTGACAAACGAATTATTCGAAAATTCGGAAACCCCGCGTGTTTTACATAGTCTCAGAATTCCTCACTAAAAACATGTTTTTATCACGCACTTAAAAATATAAAATAATTCCACTTTCCACCTTCTGGCTCCATCATCAGACCCTTGTTACCAAGCCCAATCTATTGGACTCGTCGAAACGAATCATATGTGCCCAAACTCGGGTTTACTAGAAGCCACCGAAGAGTTCCACCGTCCACCTCCTGCCTCCATCATCAGATCAGCTCCAAGATACCAAATTATAGGATTGTTATTGGAAATACATATACATACAAAGTTTCATTTCGCTACGAGAATCAGAAGTAGGTTAAAATTGACTTCCAAGATTTGATTACATTGTTTTTTTGTTATTTAGTTAGTTACAAGTGAATATAAGCATGATAAAAGGCCGATATACCTACTTTAAAAATATAAGAGCTGCTAGTATATTGTATATTGTATATTGTATTTAGATAGCTACTTTTGCCGGTAATTTAGTTCAACTTAACCTACTGACATTTAAAAGCTTTCGAAATATATCCGACATGTCATTGAGATTGAGAACTATATTAAAGTATGTCAATTAGAACTCGAAATAAGAATAATGAAAAAAAATTATTTGCCAAAAAACAGTTTTACAATGTTTAAAAAAAAAAAGAACTTTAGTATACTTCTAAGTAATCGCATAGAAAAACTTATGTAGCTTTTTATATTTTCATTCGCCATTATTGCATTATTATCACGTATGTATTTCAGCACACAATACATTAAGAAGTATATAATGGTGATGTAGGTACTAGATACGTCGACTAGGATCGCCTTCCTAAACGTGTTAGGAAGAAAATCAATTACTTATATGATTATCACCGTCTTGATAGCCGTCACGTATGTTATTGTCTAGCTACCTGTCTATATACTCGTGTTTAAATAGGTGCAATGACCTCTGATATCGTACCTAAGCTATTGTGTTTTAGATAAATCCTACTCATATTATAAACGCGAAAGTTTGTGAGGATGTTTGTTACTCTTTCACGCAAAAGCTACTGAACGGATTTTGATGAAACTTTACAGTAATATAGCTTATACATCAGAATAACACATAGGCTACTTTTTACGCGGGTACCACGCGGGCGAAACCGATGGCAGAAGTTAGTTAATAAATAAAGTTAGTTGTACGAAGGGATCTCTGAAAATATTTTACCAATATTGAGAATGGACCGTCGCGTCAGTGTGGACATAACTTGACGACCTCTGTGGCGCAGTGGACGAAGGCACGCATGAGACTCGGTTGCGGGTTCGATTCCCGCCGCGGGACAAATGTTTTTATGGTCTTTAAATATTTGTCTCAGGTCTTGTTATTTTCTATATATATGATGTATGTATTGGAAAGCGTTAATTGGAAAGATGTACAACTCAATTCAACCTCTCATCCTGACTTTAAGAATAGGTATATCTTACTAGAGCTGTTCTCAGTTATGTATAATATAAACAATACCTACTCATCAGACTGCTTGAGAATTGATCACATAGATAGATAGATAGATAAATAGATAGATAGATAGATAGATACTTTATTTCATAGATGCTCAAACGGGAATACTCCCAAATAATATATCAGCTTAGTTAAGTATTACAAACTAGTTGTAGAATAGGCGGTCTTAAAGCTAATAGGCGATCTCTACCACATAGTATCTATGAGATAAATTCTCCTATATAATACATACATACATAAATAAATAAATAAACAATGCTGGACATATTTCACACAGCATCATCTAGCCCCAAACTAAGCAGAGCTTGTGTTATGGGAACTGCATGACTGATATACTACTTATATACATTTTTTTTTTGTAAATACATACTTATTATACATAGAAACACCCAGACCCGAGACAAACATTTGCTAATCATACAAACATTTGTCCCGCAGCGGGAATCGAACCCGCAACCTTCTGCGTCTCAGGCAGGCGTTCGCCCACTGCGCCACAGAGATTGTCAAACATATAGTCACGCCTGTTTCCCGGAGGGGTAGTCAGAGACCAAGGATTTCCACTACGATCCTGGCATACCTGTTTCGATTCATTCACCTATATAATACCTACATATACTTTTTTCAGAATGACATGTCATACATTATGAGACCCTCAATATACAGGTTGTCTCGATATGACTCTCAATACAGGGTGTCTCAATGTGACCGTTTGGATACAGCACTGTCCTAGATGATTCTTTTCTAAGACTTTTTGATTTTCAGATAAAAATTGTACAAATTAAAAAATAAGGTAACTGCATGAACGCTTATTTCATAGTACATAGTATGTATATTGTGTATTATATATGTATATTGCGTATATTCATAGTATGTGGTAAGTGCACCAATTAAACCCCTTGTAAACTTTCGTACAGTCCGTTCCATCCAAAGGTTGTCTGGTAGAGATCGATATTTAGTGATAAGACCGCTCATTGTACACATTGTTAAAGTTTGTAGTAGGTACTTAGCGAAGCTGATGTGTTATTTGGTGTGAAATAAAGTATTTTCTATCTATCTATCTATCTATGTTTTAAAAATACTCAGTAATTTTTTTGGATAAACAAATTGAAATTGACATTGTTGGTACTGCGTTTAAGAATTTTGGTAGCAATATACTCGTAGTTCCTGATACCCGCGACACAGGGAATCCCAGTGTGGTGACAGGTTGTCACGTGGAATGCTAACTACTTCCAAAATGCGGGCATGTGCCATAATTATGTAATGTTTGAACGT
The DNA here is from genome assembly GCA_958496245.1 of Perizoma flavofasciatum. Classification (NCBI taxonomy): domain Eukaryota; kingdom Metazoa; phylum Arthropoda; class Insecta; order Lepidoptera; family Geometridae; genus Perizoma; species Perizoma flavofasciatum. The sequence goes on along the minus strand of OY292446.1, from coordinate 6,006,626 downwards.
GTCTCTGACTACCCCAACTTGGGGTTTTTCCACAAATCCCCTGCGACAATCCCTGCGAAGGGTATTTCTGAACTTTCTGTCCAGAAATCTCCTTCCGGTACTCAAAAGGGAAGCAAAGGGGAAGGGAAGCCTGATTGGTAACCTCGAAGATCTTCTGGATGCGTATCTGGGTATGTCCATGGGGAAATGAAGTCGTGAGCGTGTTTGTCTGTGCATCTGAAGTGGTAGTGTTCACAAAAAGAGATCTTGACTTTTGTCGTTCCTTCTTCAGATAATAATAAATAATTTATGATTATCGCACCACTTTCCTTGAGGTAGGTTTCGGAGGTCGCCGCTTGAGGTCAGAAAGCTGGCTGTATTTGGTGTTGCAAGGTTCGCAGGTTCGATTCCCTCGTTATACGAAGCACTTATTAAGTGATCAGTGAAATTATCAAAGTTCACAACTATTTATGGTCCTACAAAATTAACTACCTATGTATCTAAACAGAAAACATGTTAATATGTTAAAAATAAAACAATTACAAAAATATACTTATAACTAATTAATCTTAAGTGCATGTATACGTTCCCATTCCAGGCGTCTAGACAAATACCACTTTCTGTTGACGTTAACGCCTGTGGAAAGATAAAATTGTATGGAAATGACATTTGCTACGGAAATGTCACGTGACATTTCCATGCAACTTTATCTTTCCGCAGGCGTTAACGTCAACAGAAAGTGGTATTTGTCTAGACGCCTGCTCAGAAACCTTCAGAAGTCACCCTGTAGGTAACTAAGACATCAAAAATGTGACACACAATAGAGGAAAAATTATAAGCAATTAACAATTTATGAGATTTGACATAGAAACTATGAACCATAAGCGCTAGCTGCCTGTCGAGTATGAACACCGCGTGATCGTTCGTACTTTAAATTGACCTCTCTTTCATAGCTAGCTCAAAATTTAATACTTAGCAAGGTTCTCTTTAAACCCTTCACTTCACCATCTATCCCAATAATTAATTTATGGGCCTACCTAATTACAGAACGTTGTCTGGTTGAGATCGCTAATTCGTAATAAGATCGTCCATTTTACAACATTGTCAAAGTTTGTGTCACTTATCTAAGTTTCTATCACTTTTTATTCCAAAAACTATAGTGAATTTGATTATTTAAATTGTGAAAACGGGAATTTGTATCACTTATTAAAGTTCGTATCACTTTTAATGAGCTAAAATATGATTTGGTGTGAAATAAAGGGTAGGTAGGTTTTTGATAGAACAAGATTTTGCGTAAATTGTATAATTATATTTTTGTATTGAGTAAATACATTGAATTCCTATTTTGATCGAAAGTTGTTTGAAAGAGATTTTGAGAAGAGCGATAAGGACTTTAATTTTAGTATGTTATTGTTTATTTCATAAAGCGTAAAATATAGTATTTTCACTCATTCATTCATAATAAACTCACATTCTACATAATAAGTAAAAAATAATATGTATTAAACTACGAGAAAAAAAACAGGAAACACTCACATTTCCAAGGAAACTTTTTCAAGAAAACTCTCCAAATACACTCTCCAATAACTCAAATACAAAATTACTATTTATTTAGTAAAAAATTAATAAGTTTTATATCGTGATGTAATGGCACGTGCGACACGTCTGAGTGCTGTGACACAGCGCGTCTCACTGAGCCGAGCTGAGATGAGCCGAGCTGAGGACACTTCATTCAACTTTACTCAATAATCATCTCGATCTCCGACTACTGTAGGTATCTGCTTAAGCTGCGCAGACGCAGAGCATGGGTACATCCGATAGAGCGACTCAATAATAATTCTAAGATCAATTATTATTATTATTATTTAGCCATAGTTGTGTTACTGCAGGGCGAAGGTCTCCCTTCCTTTCTTCCGACCATCGCGATCCAACGCCTTTTCACAGCATGTTGTTAGATGATTTGAAATGAGTTCAGCTCGTTCGATCGTCACCACACTAAAGCTGAATGAAGGATCATCAAAAAAATAAACAAACAAGAAGAGTAGTTCTTTGGCTAGTAGTTTTTTTTTCAAGAGTTCGTTCGCTGATTTTTCAATTCTTGGTCGTGCGCGAGAAATCGCCGTAAATTCACATTCACATTTTAAATTCACGTAGTTTTTGTTGAAGTTTCTATATGACCCTTGTGATTTCAATGAATCAAAACTCATTGACTGGGATCCACTCTGTAGTTTTTTTTTAATTATTCCCATCTGTCACCCTGCTCAGTCCCCCTAGGGTGACAGTGGGGAAAAAAGTTCAATCTGCCCCTCATCAGTAACAGGGGGACAGACAGAACTATTTATTCCTACCTTGCTCTCATGTGACTTGACCTACGACAAACATGTCCGGCCCAGTTCCACTTCAGGCAGCTTTGTGAGCAACATCAGCGATTTCAGTTTTGGAGCGCAGTATGTTGTTTCTGACGCGGTCTGACAGCTTCATTCCCAAGATGATGCGCTCCGTGGCAAAAAAAAAAACAAATTCGCGGCAGAAATAAATGGTACCTACCTACTTCTACGAATGAGCTCAAAGCACTAGTTCTAGAGTAAACTACCGCAGCGCGGGGGACCGGAGCCCTTCGCGTAGATAAACTACCGCAGCGCGGGGGACCGGAGCCCTTCGCGTAGATAAACTACCGCAGCGCGGGGGACCGGAGCCCTTCGCGTAGATAAACTACCGCAGCGCGGGGGACCGGAGCCCTTCGCGTAGATAAACTACCGCAGCGCGGGGGACCGGAGCCCTTCGCGTAGATAAACTACCGCAGCGCGGGGGACCGGAGCCCTTCGCGTAGATAAACTACCGCAGCGCGGGGGACCGGAGCCCTTCGCGTAGATAAACTACCGCAGCGCGGGGGACCGGAGCCCTTCGCGTAGATAAACTACCGCAGCGCGGGGGACCGGAGCCCTTCGCGTAGATAAACTACCGCAGCGCGGGGGACCGGAGCCCTTCGCGTAGATAAACTACCGCAGCGCGGGGGACCGGAGCCCTTCGCGTAGATAAACTACCGCAGCGCGGGGGACCGGAGCCCTTCGCGTAGATAAACTACCGCAGCGCGGGGGACCGGAGCCCTTCGCGTAGATAAACTACCGCAGCGCGGGGGACCGGAGCCCTTCGCGTAGATAAACTACCGCAGCGCGGGGGACCGGAGCCCTTCGCGTAGATAAACTACCGCAGCGCGGGGGACCGGAGCCCTTCGCGTAGATAAACTACCGCAGCGCGGGGGACCGGAGCCCTTCGCGAAGATAAACTACCGCAGCGCGGGGGACCGGAGCCCTTCGCGTAGATAAACTACCGCAGCGCGGGGGACCGGAGCCCTTCGCGTAGATAAACTACCGCAGCGCGGGGGACCGGAGCCCTTCGCGTAGATAAACTACCGCAGCGCGGGGGACCGGAGCCCTTCGCGTAGATAAACTACCGCAGCGCGGGGGACCGGAGCCCTTCGCGTAGATAAACTACCGCAGCGCGGGGGACCGGAGCCCTTCGCGTAGATAAACTACCGCAGCGCGGGGGACCGGAGCCCTTCGCGTAGATAAACTACCGCAGCGCGGGGGACCGGAGCCCTTCGCGTAGATAAACTACCGAAGCGCGGGGGACCGGAGCCCTTCGCGTAGATAAACTACCGCAGCGCGGGGGACCGGAGCCCTTCGCGTAGATAAACTACCGCAGCGCGGGGGACCGGAGCCCTTCGCGTAGATAAACTACCGCAGCGCGGGGGACCGGAGCCCTTCGCGTAGATAAACTACCGCAGCGCGGGGGACCGGAGCCCTTCGCGTAGATAAACTACCGCAGCGCGGGGGACCGGAGCCCTTCGCGTAGATAAACTACCGCAGCGCGGGGGACCGGAGCCCTTCGCGTAGATAAACTACCGCAGCGCGGGGGACAGGAGCCCTTCGCGTAGATAAACTACCGCAGCGCGGGGGACCGGAGCCCTTCGCGTAGATAAACTACCGCAGCGCGGGGGACCGGAGCCCTTCGCGTAGATAAACTACCGCAGCGCGGGGGACCGGAGCCCTTCGCATAGATAAACTACCGCAGCGCGGGGGACCGGAGCCCTTCGCATAGATAAACTACCGCAGCGCGGGGGACCGGAGCCCTTCGCGTAGATAAACTACCGCAGCGCGGGGGACCGGAGCCCTTCGCATAGATAAACTACCGCAGCGTGGGGGACCGGAGCCCTTCGCGTAGATAAACTACCGAAGCGTGGGGGACCGGAGCCCTTCGCATAGATAAACTACCGCAGCGTGGGGGACCGGAGCCCTTCGCGTAGATAAACTACCGCAGCGCGGGGGACCGGAGCCCTTCGCATAGATAAACTACCGCAGCGCGGGGGACCGGAGCCCTTCGCGTAGATAAACTACCGCAGCGCGGGGGACCGGAGCCCTTCGCGTAGATAAACTACCGCAGCGCGGGGGACCGGAGCCCTTCGCGTAGATAAACTACCGCAGCGCGGGGGACCGGAGCCCTTCGCGTAGATAAACTACCGCAGCGCGGGGGACCGGAGCCCTTCGCGTAGATAAACTACCGCAGCGCGGGGGACCGGAGCCCTTCGCGTAGATAAACTACCGCAGCGCGGGGGACAGGAGCCCTTCGCGTAGATAAACTACCGCAGCGCGGGGGACCGGAGCCCTTCGCGTAGATAAACTACCGCAGCGCGGGGGACCGGAGCCCTTCGCGTAGATAAACTACCGCAGCGCGGGGGACCGGAGCCCTTCGCGTAGATAAACTACCGCAGCGCGGGGGACCGGAGCCCTTCGCGTAGATAAACTACCGCAGCGCGGGGGACCGGAGCCCTTCGCGTAGATAAACTACCGCAGCGCGGGGGACCGGAGCCCTTCGCGTAGATAAACTACCGCAGCGCGGGGGACCGGAGCCCTTCGCGTAGATAAACTACCGCAGCGCGGGGGACCGGAGCCCTTCGCGTAGATAAACTACCGAAGCGCGGGGGACCGGAGCCCTTCGCGTAGATAAACTACCGCAGCGCGGGGGACCGGAGCCCTTCGCGTAGATAAACTACCGCAGCGCGGGGGACCGGAGCCCTTCGCGTAGATAAACTACCGCAGCGCGGGGGACCGGAGCCCTTCGCGTAGATAAACTACCGCAGCGCGGGGGACCGGAGCCCTTCGCGTAGATAAACTACCGCAGCGCGGGGGACCGGAGCCCTTCGCGTAGATAAACTACCGCAGCGCGGGGGACCGGAGCCCTTCGCGTAGATAAACTACCGCAGCGCGGGGGACAGGAGCCCTTCGCGTAGATAAACTACCGCAGCGCGGGGGACCGGAGCCCTTCGCGTAGATAAACTACCGCAGCGCGGGGGACCGGAGCCCTTCGCGTAGATAAACTACCGCAGCGCGGGGGACCGGAGCCCTTCGCATAGATAAACTACCGCAGCGCGGGGGACCGGAGCCCTTCGCATAGATAAACTACCGCAGCGCGGGGGACCGGAGCCCTTCGCGTAGATAAACTACCGCAGCGCGGGGGACCGGAGCCCTTCGCATAGATAAACTACCGCAGCGCGGGGGACCGGAGCCCTTCGCGTAGATAAACTACCGAAGCGTGGGGGACCGGAGCCCTTCGCATAGATAAACTACCGCAGCGTGGGGGACCGGAGCCCTTCGCGTAGATAAACTACCGCAGCGCGGGGGACCGGAGCCCTTCGCATAGATAAACTACCGCAGCGCGGGGGACCGGAGCCCTTCGCATAGATAAACTACCGCAGCGCGGGGGACCGGAGCCCTTCGCATAGATAAACTACCGCAGCGCGGGGGACCGGAGCCCTTCGCGTAGATAAACTACCGCAGCGCGGGGGACCGGAGCCCTTCGCGTAGATAAACTACCGCAGCGCGGGGGACCGGAGCCCTTCGCGTAGATAAACTACCGCAGCGCGGGGGACCGGAGCCCTTCGCGTAGATAAACTACCGCAGCGCGGGGGACCGGAGCCCTTCGCGTAGATAATCAACTCGCTTCGAGTGGAAGCGACGCGTGACCGGAGAGCTGACTCGGATCTTATCTGGGTCAACACATTAGCATCGCCATTCAGCGTGGCGATGCACTCACACAGCAACAGCGGACATACATTATATAATAATGCCTGTTTAAATAGATTATTAGTTCTGCTGAATACAACTATAACAACTAGCAACACGCAGGCATGTATCTACCAAATGTAATGTTTGAACATGCCTGTGACTACCCCCTTCCTGGTATCCTCAAAGATCTACTCACTGGGTATGTATCTGAAGATATTATGTACAACACTACGTACATCTTCTTCATATGCCGAGTCTTTTTTTTAATATTATTGTAATTGGGTCTGTCCCGTTCTAATTAATTAAATAAATCTTCTTGGGCAAAGAACCTTAACCTCTTCAGTTGTTCGAATCCTAGGCACATTCTTAACCTCTTCAGTTGTGCGAATCCTAGGCACATTCTTAACCTCTTCAGTTGTTCGAATCCTAGGCACATTCTTAACCTCTTCAGTTGTGCGAATCCTAGGCACATTCTTAACCTCTTCAGTTGTTCGAATCCTAGGCACATTCTTAACCTCTTCAGTTGTTCGAATCCTAGGCACATTCTTAACCTCTTCAGTTGTTCGAATCCTAGGCACATTCTTAACCTCTTCAGTTGTGCGAATCCTAGGCACATTCTTAACCTCTTCAGTTGTGCAAATCCTAGGCACATTCTTAACTTATGCACTTGATTATTGTTTTTTTTTCTTTTTACCTAGCTTTACTTTTATCAAGTCTTGCTATTCTACCTAAACTCGCTTGTTTTTTCCATTAAATACTACTTGGTAAATGATCAGATTCCCGCGACACAGGCCAGCCCTAGTGCGGGATCCATTGTGATAATGTAAACAGTTTTTAGTGGGTATTTTTTGTTTTTTTTTGTTTTTTTTATATGATGTGGTATATAGACGTGAGCGTGTTTTATTGAACGTGCCGTGGAGTGATAGAATGGATAATGAATGCAACAGCGATCACGTATTGCGTGGGTACTCAGTAGAGTAGAGTAGAGTAGAGAGTCCGCCGTGGCCTCGAGGCGGTGACCTAGCAGACGAGACCTAACTAATTATAATTAGTGCTTCGTACTGTAGGTTAGGTCGAATCTGCACAGAATAAATATCTATATGTATGTACCTATAGTGTTTACCATCACTATTTGTGGCAACTCGCCCATACTTCAGGCCGCTTCCAGCATAGTAACTGCGTGTCTTTACATATTTATGGTGATGTATTTCTGGTGTTTTCCAACACTAGTACTTCTACCCATCAACTTAAAAACCTACTGACTACCAGCATAGTGTCTACGTCCCAAAATAATAACTTGGTATCTTTACTTGGTGTATACAGACAGATCAACTCTTTATAGCATATCAGAAAAAAAACACAGGAAATCATACAACCTTCCTTCTTCCAGACAACCTTTGGATGTACAGGATAAAATGGAACTTATGTCCTGTACAATATAGGGAAAAACTCATGTAAACTCATCGATGGAAACTCCAGAAGACAAAAGCTCTATTAGTTATTAAATAGTAAACTAGATAAAAGTTTTTACTAACAGAATGTACTCATTTGTCTAAATAAATAAAACATTATTATTGTTAGGTTATATGTGGTAATCATTTAAAATACTTAAAGTTAAACTTAATGTATTCTACGAATATTTCTTAAATACTTTTCTAATTTTTTCGACATATTTTGTCAGAAAAAGAAAACGTAGATATTGAGAGGGAATGCAGGGCTCTAGCAGAGGTATTATGTTGGTCCGTAGTAGGTTAGGTGATTTGATTTGATTTATGTTATCTTGTTTATAATCGGTTTTCTATACAGATTAACAAAAGACGTCATTCCATAGACTATTGCAGTCCTATTGGGACTAGTGGTGCTAAATCTAAGATCTTGGTATCTAAGAACCACACTCGCGGTCACACAAAACAATTGCAAAAAAAAAACGCATTTCAAACAGATAAGCAGTTTGGGAGATAAATCTAACATAAAATCGGTTGTCCTGTCTGACTGACTGATCTATCAAGTTAGACGGGAATGGGGATGAAAGTGTGTATGGGAGTATGGTTTTTTAACACTGGCAACAGCTGGCTTCTTTAAGGGACACTCTGTATCACAATTTATCTGGATGAATAGTGAAGATAGATTGTACCTAACTTAATGCAAGATTATTTAAATAGTTATAAAACACAGTGGCCTCGATTCTGTAGTACACTAACTAAACTAAATTTAAACTGTCGCTCTCTTTTACTGATAGTGCAAGCAAGAAAGAGATAGCTATAATTTTAGTGCTATCAAATTGGTCAGATTTAAATTATCCATACAAATTTAGTCGTGATTTCAAAACATGCTGACTGTAAACACGAAGAAAAGCGGCGCGTAAACTGATTTGACAGCAGCACACAGCACTAAAATTGTAGCTTCTCTTTCTTGCGTACACTATCAGTAAAAGAGAGCGATAGTTTAAATTTAGTTTGGTCAGTGTACTACAGAATCGAGGCCAGTATGATGCCTGTTTTTGCCCAGACATAGGTACCTAACATTAAAGGAAACGCGTGAACTGATTTACATACCATAGCCCTACATAGCTAACTTTCAAAGGAAGTTACGCCTTTTTAAACAAGCTTGGTAATATTTTAGAAAGATTAAAGAAAAAAACTTGTTTGGCATGACAAAAAAAATGCTAATAAAATTGGATTGTGGGATAAGTTAAGTGGGATATAATAAGTTTTTTTTTTGTTTTTTTCTTTTTACTATGTGTCTGTGTTTATATTGTAAATTGGTGTTATGCACAATAAAGAGTTTATCTATCTATCTATCTATAAGTTATGAAAATAAAATATAAGTTATAGCCTACTTTTAAGTATAACTGAAACAGAGACGCCTTTACCTTACTAATCCATCCACCTTGCTAGACAGTTCAATGTCGCACTGAAAATGTATCAGCTCAGCATATTGCTAGGTAGGTACCTACTTAGCGTTGGTATTCTGCTGACCCTGCGCATTCGCAGTGACGTCACAGACCACAGAACCGAACACTACTCTCACCCAAATTAGTCAAAAACGATACTGATATTTTTTTTTAATAAAAATAAAATGCGCCATCTTGATTTCAAATATAACCTCATTACCATAATCAGCTTTCCCAATACATTTTTGAATATAAAATTCGTGTTCGTCATTATTGATTTCATACTAGATGGCAAAGGATGAATTCGGGGACAACGGGAAAAATAAATTCCCGTAGGTCCCCGATGGAGCCGAAGATCAAGGGGCATTCGGAATAACCCGAAATTAACTGTATAAATAAGTATTATAAATATATACTTTTTGAAAACTGATAATTATTTACTGATTACTACGTTCTAACTGAGACAAATAAAAACGAAAAAAAAAAATTACGTAAATAATTATAATAAATGACTATATACATAATTATATGATATTGAATGCCATAACCTACCGGTTTTACAAGTCAGATAAATGCGGAAGTTTACTAAAAACTTAGAAAAACTAGCAATGTTTTAAAAAAATAGATGACATACCAGTTTGGTTAGTTATAAATAAAATGTATATAGAGGTAGGTATGTGTCCGTTGATATATAAACAATCCTACTACTATTATAAACGCGAAAGTTTGTGAGGATTGATGTTTAACTAGCCTTTGCCCACGGCCTCGCCCGCGTTGTGTCCGGATAAAAAGTAGCCTATGTGTTATTCTGATGTATAAGCTACATTATTGTAAAGTTTCATCAAAATCTGCTCAGTAGTTTTTCCGTGAAGGAGCAACAACTTGTTATGCTCAAAGATCAACTCACTGAGTATGTACTAGTAGAAACTAGTATATACGTATCTAGGATGTCCAACAAGCCGAAGTCGTGAGCGTGTTTTTTGAAATAAAATTTTATATCAAAGATATAAATTACAATTTCAATTATTAATTTCATAGATGGGTATTATTACCTAAAAGATGAGCAACTTAAATACATATTTGGATTTTCTTAAAAGGTAAACATCTTCGAAAAAACCCCTCACAAAGCATATTTTTCTCCGAACTCGCTGTCAATGGACCTTCAACATACTTACTCTTGACCTACCTCTTACCTAGGTACCTGCTTAGTCTTAAGCAATGACTTAACCACAGGCGTTTATCTCAATACCATAAGATGACTCTGTCTTGGATTTTATAAAGGTTTATTATATTATATTTCTGGGAAATTTATTTTTCTAAATAAACCAAATATTGTTTTCCCGAAGCTGGACAAATGTTTGTATGATCTGCAAATATTTATCTCGTGTCTGGATGTTTTCTTTCCATGTGTAATCCTACTAATATTATAAACGCGAAAGTTTGTGAGGATGGATGTTTGTTACTTTTTCACGCAGAAACTACTGAACGGATTTTGATGAGACTTTACAGTAATATAGCTTATACATCAGAATAACACATAGGCTACTTTTTATCAGGGTACCACGCGGGAGAAGCCGAGGTCAGAAGCTAGTATTATATATTTACAAAAAATATATAAGTTTTATATCGGTCATGTAGTTCCCTTAACACAGGCTCTGCTTACTTCGGGGCTAGATGATGCTGTGTGAAAATAATCCAATATACTTATTCCTGAGTAGGTAGGTAGGTATAAACTTAGGTACCTACCTAATATAATTTATTTACGCTCGCAAATTAACAAAACGTTTTCGGCCATCATCCCATGTAGATAGATACCTAACTACCAACTAGCTACCTAGTTATTTTCAGAATTAAGTGTTGCTGATCGCGATGAACATTGCTCAGTATTTGAATGTGCTTAGGTACATAAGTAGATAGATTAGATAGCTTGTCAGTAGGTATATTGTGCCGAGCCCACCTTGAAACTAAATTATTCATATCATGTAGGTAGCTACGTATTGTGTTAATTAAAGGCGAAGTCGTGTCCTGTGTTTGAGCGACATGTAGCCAGTAGCCAGCGCACTTGACCGGTTTAGGAGATGGAAGGACTCATTGAAGATTGGACCAAAGAGCTGGGCCAACTTGCTGGGCCAGCCGGCTGGACCTGTGAGCGGAGCCAACGTGCTGGGCTAATAAATAAGCTGAAACAGCGTGCTGAGCTAGTGAGCTGGGCCAGTGAGCCAAATCAACTTCTGTGGCCCGAGTCAGCGTAGTGAGCCTGTGAACTGAGCCAACGTGCTGGGCCAGTGAACTGAGCCAACGTGCTGGACAAGTGAACTGAGCCAACGTGCTGGACAAGTGAACTGAGCCAACGTGCTGGACAAGTGAACTGAGCCAACGTGCTGGACAAGTGAACTGAGCTAACGTGCTGGACAAGTGAACTGAGCCAACGTGCTGGACAAGTGAACTGAACCAACGTGCTGGACAAGTGAACTGAACCAACGTGCTGGACAAGTGAACTGAACCAACGTGCTGGACAAGTGAACTGAGCCAACGTGCTGGACAAGTGAACTGAGCCAACGTGCTGGACAAGTAAACTGAGCCAACGTGCTGGACAAGTGAACTGAACCAACGTGCTGGACAAGTGAACTGAGCCAACGTGCTGGACAAGTGAACTGAGCCAACTTGCTGGACAAGTGAACTGAGCTATCGTGCTGGACAAGTGAACTGAGCCAACGTGCTGGACAAGTGAACTGAGCCAACGTGCTGGACAAGTGAACTGAGCTAACGTGCTGGACAAGTGAACTGAGCCAACGTGCTGGACAAGTGAACTGAACCAACGTGCTGGACAAGTGAACTGAGCCAACGTGCTGGACAAGTGAACTGAGCCAACGTGCTGGACAAGTGAACTGAGCCAACGTGCTGGACAAGTGAACTGAGCCAACGTGCTGGACAAGTGAACTGAACCAACGTGCTGGACAAGTGAACTGAACCAACGTGCTGGACAAGTGAACTGAACCAACGTGCTGGACAAGTGAACTGAGCCAACGTGCTGGACAAGTGAACTGAGCCAACGTGCTGGACAAGTGAACTGAGCCAACGTGCTGGACAAGTGAACTGAACCAACGTGCTGGACAAGTGAACTGAACCAACGTGCTGGACAAGTGAACTGAGCCAACGTGCTGGACAAGTGAACTGAGCCAACGTGCTGGACAAGTGAACTGAACCAACGTGCTGGACAAGTGAACTGAGCCAACGTGCTGGACAAGTGAACTGAGCCAACGTGCTGGACAAGTGAACTGAGCCAACGTGCTGGACAAGTGAACTGAACCAACGTGCTGGACAAGTGAACTGAGCCAACGTGCTGGACAAGTGAACTGAGCCAACGTGCTGGACAAGTGAACTGAGCCAACGTGCTGGACAAGTGAACTGAGCCAACGTGCTGGGCCAGTGAACTGAGCCAACGTGCTGGACAAGTGAACTGAACCAACGTGCTGGACAAGAAAACTGAGCCAACGTGCTGGACAAATGAACTGAGCCAACGTGCTGGACAAATGAACTGAGCCAACGTGCTGGACAAGTGAACTGAGCCAACGTGCTGGACAAGTGAACTGAACCAACGTGCTGGACAAGTGAACTGAGCCAACGTGCTGGACAAGTGAACTGAGCCAACGTGCTGGACAAGTGAACTGAGCCAACGTGCTGGACAAGTGAACTGAGCCAACGTGCTGGACAAATGAACTGAGCCAACGTGCTGGACAAGTGAACTGAGCCAACGTGCTGGACAAGTGAACTGAGCCAACGTGCTGGGCCAGTGAACTGAGCCAACGTGCTGGACAAATGAACTGAGCCAACGTGCTGGACAAATGAACTGAGCCAACGTGCTGGACAAATGAACTGAGCCAACGTGCTGGACAAGTGAACTGAGCCAACGTGCTGGGCCAGTGAACTGAACCAACGTGCTGGGCCAGTGAGGCAGGTAGTGCAGCGTGAAGATATCAAGAATGCAACAACTAATTGAGGAATTCAAATAAAATTCCTCAATTTCAAGGTAATTAATTCTTCTTTACAAAAACATCAAAACAAGTTTGCTAGCAGTTTGATAACATAACATAAAAATTTTGATAATTAAGTTAAAATATTATAAAAATATATCTTTATAACGAATTGTTTAAAACATGTTCAAAATAAAACAACACCTACAATAAAAACAAAACAATTTAAGCAGCTATTTATATTATTCTAAAACTAGTTTCCGCCCGCGGCTTCGCCTGCGTTGTATGTTGATAAAAGTATCATATGACCGTCTCCAGGCATCAAACTATGTTCACTAACTTTTGAATGAATCGAACCAAGGATTACAATTTTCCATACAAAGTTTTATACTCAATTGCACAACACCAAAGTGTAGTTTTGAAAAAATAAAAAATACTTTTTTCTTTATTTAGTTTATATATACCTACAAAGTTTTGAGCGAATCAAACAAAATAATATTTCTTTTCATAGAAATTTTACCAGCCTTTTTAACCCTCTTAGGGGTTGATTTTCGAAAATTAGATTAACCTATGTGTTATTCCAGAACCTAAACTATCTACATTTCAAATTTCATAAAAACCGGTTTAGTAGTTACGGAGATACGTGCTAACAAATATTCACACACACAGACTTTCGCATAGTCTATAAATATGGAAAAAAAATCCGCTTAGATAAATATTTCAATTAAAAGAGTGAATTTTACATATCCTTGAAAAGTAGATCTACTTTCAAAGACCTGTAAAATTCAGTCTTAACTACTTAAGACAATGCAAAGGGTCGGGGGCCATTATACAGAATAATTAATAATAATAATCAATAATTATCTTCTCTTTGCACAACTAAAGTTGCAAACAAGCAATATGGCGCGCCTGTTGGTAAGCGGTTTCCGTAACCTATGGAAGGTTACAACAGCAGAGTCAGTTTGTACCAATTACATAAGTAGGTACCTACCTACACCACTTGTAAGCAAGATACCTACCCACCTAGGTAATGGTGTGGTAATGTACATTACTGAATGACGTGGGGTCGTCCTTAAGTTCAAAAATATCTTTTTAACCATCAAAGCTAATGTTAACATAAGTAGGTAAATAAACAATTACAACCTACGTTATTGGCGAGTAAGCAGGGCTCAGTAGGTAGGTAGGTAGGTAGGTAAATCGGTATCTGACCACAGATATACCTAGGTACATAGGTAGACAGTGATTTCGTTGAATTCATGTTGCAGATGCATACGTACATTGACGACTGTAAAGATGAATGTATACAGGATGTCCCAGAACTAGTATGTTATCCCTAAGGGGGCGATTCTCGACATTTACGAGAACAAACAAAAAGAAAAAATCTGCTGTTTTCTGTAAAAAAAATATGGAAATTAGCTGTTTTATGTATAGTTTCAGATGTAAAACATCGGTGTTCGATTGAAGGTAGTCTTAGAGCTGGTCCAAAATACAGCAGATAAATAATTTTTCGATTTAAAATAATTTTCCTAAAGGTTTTATTTTGTAAATTCGACTTTATTTTCAGGAGTACTTGGTCACTTTCATGGTCGGAATCACCATTTTCTAGCATAAAATACTAGTTCTGGAACACCCTGTATTGCAGTAATAGGTTCTTTGGTACTGCATGGCCGAGCACATGGCTCTGACGGCCGTCATATTTGTTTTTTTGACACTTCATAGGACCAGTATGTGTACCTACCTACTACAGGGTTATCCAAAATCTTTGGTGCTCTAGAACTAAATTACCCCTAGTTTATTACGACTTCATTGGCGCATTGGCCTAGTAGCCGGCTGCGTCGCGAGGTGCGGGCTCGATTCCCGCTGCGGGACAAATGTTTGCATGTTCTGTAGATATTTGTTCTGGTTCTTGGTATTGTGATGTGGTACTCGTGGTCACTGATACTCACGACACGGAATCCTACGTCAGGACTATCTACCTTATACTTGACGACCACTGTGGTGCAGTGGGCGAAGGTCCGCCTGAGACGCAGAAGGTTGCGGGTTCAATTCCCGCCACGGGACAAATGTTTGTATCTGCAAATATTTGTCTCAGGTCTGGGTGTTTTCTATGTATATTATGTGTGTATTAACAAAAAAAATGTATATAAGTAGTATATCAGTCATGTAGTTCCCATAATACAAGCTCTGCTTAGTTTTGGGGCTAGATGATGCTGTGTGAAGGTGTCCAGCATTATTTATTTATTTATTTTACTTGAAAAAAAAAATGCTATTTCAACACTGCAGTGATTTGGGCATTAGAAATATGCAATAGAATGAAGAGTGAATCATTAATCTCTCTATGTATTTTTACCCTATATCGACGCGCAAAAACCTTTTATTGGCCTTCTGTGATATATCATTATGTCTTTCTGTTATATGTGCTGTTGGTTTTCCTAAAAAATAAAAAAAATTAAAATTCAATTTATTTGTATAAAACATATGTACACTCACTGGTAACACTCACTTAGATGATCTTTACCAGCCGAGAGGCTGCAGTGTGCAGTCTGAAACAGCATAGATAATTAATGATCATGCTGAGTTAATTAAATGATAGATTCAGTGCAGGAGCCTTTGAAGTATCTAATGTGTATGACACATTACTATACTAACATACCTACCTACCCTATTCATCTAAACGAATAGTAGGTACTGATAATAATGCTGGACTTCACACAGCATCATCTAGCCTCAGACTAAGCAGAGCTTGTATTATGGGAACTACATGACTGATATACTTTTTTTTTTGTAAATACACATACAATATATAAATAAAAAACAGCCACACCCGAAAGTTTTTTAAAAAAATAATAACATTTATTCCGTGGCGGGACTTATGGATCAGGGGATTTCTGGAACTCTTGTCCGCAAATCCCCTTAGCATCCCTTTGAGTACCGGAAGGGGATTGTCGTAGGGGATTTGCGGAATAAGCCAAAATGGAACGGATAGAACAACCAAAAGTGAAAGTCCTCCTATAATTCCCCTGCGAATCTTACGCCCATTTGGCTTTTTGTTCAGAAAACCCCTTCCGGTACTCAAATGGTAAGCTAAGGGGATTCGTGAACAAGAGTTCCAGAAATCCCCTGATGCATTTATTTACACTGTAATATTTTTAAATCAAATACAAATAACTAATTGTCACAGTCTCTAGCCAAGTAAGAGTAAAAGCAAGATTGTAGTATCACTAAAATTAATATTTTATAAAATCCATCGAGAAGTCTGTGGCTGTTTTTATTGTTTAATGCAATGAACTAAATAACTATTTTCGCAGTTTCTGCTGATCTATAACATGGCCCTTGTTGTGGTAAACACCTGTGACCCCCACCAAGCAGTAGGTACCTTATGCTCGCATTACATCGTTCAGGTTTGAAGGTTAAGAGTAGATACTGGTGAAATTATCAGGCACACGAGGCTTTTCATCCGTTACGTCTCAGGCGAGTGATGACCCTGCTGTTGCAAACGTCCATAGGTTACGGTAACCATTAACCAACAGGTGGGCCGCTCGTTTAACCCTTTAGTTGAATTTAAAAAAAGTCTTTTGTATTTAATATAAATTATATCGATATTCAATTCACCTATTGACACTTTAACACCATTAAACATCAGACTCCGCGGGAGCAGTAACAGCATCCTAAAAGCGATTGCAGAACAATTTGTTTGTCCTCTGCTACGGAAACTCATCCAGAGGACCAAATCACTATTAGTTATTAAGTACTAACCTAGTTTTTAAATTATACTAACAAAATGGACTGATTTGTCTGAAAAAATAAATTTATTATTAATTTATATAATATATTATAGGTTAGGTTATTATTAAGATTGTAGAATATTATTATTATTATTATTAAGATTGTAGAATATAAAGTACTATGAAAATTTTAAGATCAGGTTTAATATTACCTATACTTATTCATGTTAATAAATGTTCTGACTTATATGCCTGATGTAGGTAACACGGATACATCTGTCAGAGCAAAAAAATGGCGGTGCGTAAACAACCTTAATTAAAAGTCGATGGGTCATTGATAATATGTATCCCGAGATTTAGATTGAAATATTCATAGGTATTTTTTTTTATTCTAAAAACTATCGTGAACTTGACCGCCAAAAACTATCGCGCCGTGCACTACGCGCGACGCGGAAGGAGAAAGTCGCAACCACTCACCCTGATGAAGACTCTCGGAATGAGTCGAAACTTAGTCGGGGCCTTCACCGATAGTGCAGTACGTGAAAATTCGTGAAAATTTACAATATGAATAGTCATAGGTATCTATAACATAAGAAGACTTTTAAAAAATGCATGATGAACTGAATTAATATTTTGAAAAATAACATCATTTGAGATAACAAGTACCTAATTAAACAAAATGCTAAAAATTAACACAAAAAAATGTAGGTAAAAAGAAACAAACTATAATTTTGTACTATAATTTATATTTCACATCATAAAATATATTAAAAATCATATAACTTTACACACATTAATATTATGTACAAATTTATTTAAATGCTTGACTACAATCTTAACTAATTTACGCTTACAACAAAAAAACAGAAATAAATTAATATATTTCCTTTAACTATTACACACAAATAATTTATTTACTTATTTCTATAAAACTATGCTAGAATGTACACGTAAGAGTCAGGTTAATTAAATCTATTTGAAATAAAAAATAAAAATTGTGCGACATTTATAGTCTTAAAACTTGTTATGTAAAATTATCTAAAACTAAATTATTTAATGGCGTTCCGCGAATCAATAATGAAATTATTATTTATATCTGAACTGAACCACTAGAGGCAATTAGTCAAACACAATTACGAATTAAAAAAAACGTTTCCGCAATCTTTGATTTCAAACTAAATGTCAAAAAAACGTGAATCGGAGGAAAACGGGTAGTTTTTAATAACCCGTGCTAAGAAATTTGCTTACAAATTAATACATCAATTCCTATGGGAAAATATAGACAAACCATATAACAAGGTAAATAGTCAAAAATCTATAGGCTTTTGAGGCACCCCGTATAAATACTTCTGATACGCCTCGCAATGTTGGCTAGTTCTATTACTTATAAAACCTATAAAAAAAATTGTTTTTGCTATTTTTTTTATCAGAAAATTTATCAGTTTTATATAATCGTCTCCTGAGAACTAAGTAATTGCGATAACGAAATGGCAATGGGTAAGTCTCAAGTCAAAGTAAATGGTTTGTAGTTGAAGTGGTAAAATTTAGGACATTGATACGTGAGACATCGTCGCAGTGAGTCAAGACTGCGCCTCTTATGCCCAGTAGGTACCTACGTTTATTTACTGATGATAATGAACTTATAGTAGGTAATGTTATGGACGACCTCTGTGGGGCAGTGGGCAAATGCCCGCCTGAGATGGAAAAGTAAAGTAAATCACAAGGATCATTTAAAATCGTCGACTTATGAACTACCTATGTGAGTTTAAGATTTTATTTATACGTTTTTTTCTGCCGACTCCTCGAACCAAGCCTAGAATCAGGCAACAAACTTTTCTTTGAGAATCGGGCAACAAACTTAGCTTGGTTCTTTGATGATCATTCAGTTTGTGTCGCCAATCTCGTGGTTAAAGACAGTACTTTTTTTTATACCACCAAGGTGGCATACGGCGCGTTGTGATAAGCGGTTAACCACAAAAACTTGAAAAGGGGAGACCTATCAACGTTCTCGATTTCAAGTTTTAGACATTTTGTCTTGCTAAGTCATATTAAATGCCATTTGCATTGCCTTGAACTCATAGCCATTTTGCTAGTATAATGAGGAGTAGGCAATAGTTAAGCAACAGTGCGGAATGACGATTGTTTCGTGTCCATTTTAGCGTTTTCGTTAGACAGCAGTTTGCCCCTGGTCTTGCTAAGTGTTATCAGTGCGTGTTCGATTCCCGTGTCGGAATGCAGTTCATACCCAGGTTACCCATTTCGTGTAGCATAATGTCCTCTTACGGCCGCACTCATAGTCCAAGAATAAAGCATTTATTTCGAGTCTTATTAAAAAACTACAAGATCCTCACAAATTATTTAATGTGAAATTAAAGTCAAGAGATACGTCTTTATAATTATTTTTCAAAGTCAGCCTGACCCGACACATCTGACCACATCCTACTATAATATTATAAACGCGAAAGTTGTGAGGATGGATGTTTGTTGCTCTTTCCCGCAAAAACTACTGAACGGATTTTGATGAAACTTTACAGTAATATAGCATAAACATCAGAATAACACATAGGCTACGTTTTACCACGCGGGCGAAGCCGTGGGCAGAAGCTAGTTCATTAATAAAATGACTTTCAACTAAATCGACATCGGATGTCAAAATAAAATAACTAAACATACATTGTACAGAAGCGATTAGCTGCGATGACACGATGACAATGGACAATGTCATTTTTTTTAACCGACCACAACATCATTGGGTGTCATTGGACAGGTCTTTCGGCAGATAAGTGCATTTTTGTTCATTTTGTAAATTGTGTTGTTTTAAAAAACTGCGATGGACTTTGCAACCTGCCACGTGGAATGCTAACTACTCGCAAAACGCGGGCATCTGCCTGATGTAACGATTGGACGTGCCTCTGACTAACCTCACATTGTACCACAACGAACTTGTCATTGAGTATGTATCTGAGTTTGTCCATCATGTGGGGAATGAACGTCGTGAACGTGTTTTTATTTTCGAGATTCCTCGCGACCTAATCACCAATAATCAGAACAAAGATGGCGCGCGTTTTGGCGACATTTATAACATTATTTTTTTCATAACATTTAAGCTTTAATTTAGTGATGGCGTCACATAGTACACGTTATTATAAATATTATTATTAATAAAATTATTATTTATAATTATAATATTATATTAATAATAATAATATTGTTGCATGGTTTTTACCAAAAATACACGGAAATAAGACGGTAATATAATAACAGTTTTATTTTCATAGCAAACTGTAAATAGTTAGGTACATAATATACAATATTTAGCTTCCTTGTCGCTTTACATACCTACTTATAAAGATTTTAAGCAATTGTTTAGTAAAACAGTGGCGACGATTCTCTTGTACATCAACTAAACGAAATTTAAACTGTCGCTTTTACTGACAGTGCACGCAAGAGATGCCAAGAATTTTACTCCTGTCAAATTAATATACGTATTTATAAGTATTTTTCTTCGTATTTATACTCAGAATGTTTTGAGATGACTTGTATGGAAGACTTAAATTTGACAGCACTAAAATTGTTGCCGTCTCTTTTTTTGTTGGTTAGTAAAAGAGAGCAATACGACACTGTTTTTGTAATGTCCTCCAAAATATACAATAAATTACCATCTGACATTAGAAAATGCTATGACTTTATAACTTTTAAGACAAAACTTTTTAATTATCTGATAGACAATACATTTTACTCAATGAAATATTTTTTTCAGCACGATGACTAAATTACTATTATTTTGACATTACATATATTTCATCGTTTGATTATTCGACATTAATTTTATTGTATTGTAAATTAAATTTTCTTTTTTGCATGATATTAAGATAGGCATTTATAATTATTAAATTTAAGGTTAAATTTATTAATAATAAATGTTTTTGTACGCCTAAGAGCAAATCACAGTGCACAAAAATATTCTGTCAAAACTCCAATTACCTGTGTTTTAAATAAAGAATTTGAATTTGTTAGATCAAATTAAGTTTAGTTGGTGTACGAGAGAATCGACGCCAGAGCGTTTTCTTATTTTTATTTTCATTTCAACCACAATGCCCTCTCTTTTTGTCATGTGTAGTTATTCACATAAAATAGAATAATCAGTGTTAAGTTTATGAACTATCTTATGTTTATAAATAAGGCCCTCCTCAGGTGCGTTCCTCTCGTAGGTGTTAAATGAATCTAATCAAATTACTAAATAACACATTTACGTTATTATTTAGCCAAAGTTGTATAAACAGAATAGTCTCGATGAGGTCGGCGGGCGGGGCGCGGGCGGGGTGCAGGCGGGGTGCGGGCAGTGCGCGGGCGGGGTGCGGGCAGGGCGCGGGCGGGGCGCGGGCGGGGTGCAGGCGGGGTGCGGGCAGTGCGCGGGCGGGGTGCGGGCAGGGCGCGGGCGGGGCGCGGGCGGGGCGCGGGCGGGGCGCGGGCGGGGCGCGGGCAGGGTGCGGGCGGGGTGCGGGCGGGGTGCAGGCGGGGTGCGGGCAGTGCGCGGGCGGGGTGCGGGCGGGGTGCGGGCGGGGTGCGGGCAGGGCGCGGGCGGGGCGCGGGCGGGGCGCGGGCGGGGCGCGGGCGGGGCGCGGGCGGGGTGCAGGCGGGGTGCGGGCAGTGCGCGGGCGGGGTGCGGGCAGTGCGCGGGCGGGGTGCGGGCAGGGCGCGGGCGGGGCGCGGGCGGGGCGCGGGCGGGGCGCGGGCGGGGCGCGGGCGGGGTGCGGGCGGGGTGCGGGCAGGGCGCGGGCGTGGCGCGGGCGGGGTGCGGGCAGGTCGCGGGCGGGGTGCGGGCGGGGCGCGGGCGGGGCGCGGGCGGGGTGCGGGCGGGGTGCGGGCGGGGCGCGGGCGGGGCGCGGGCGGGGTGCGGGCGGGGCGCGGGCGGGGCGCGGGCGGGGTGCGGGCGGGGTGCGGGCGGGGCGCGGGCGGGGCGCGGGCGTGGCGCGGGCGGGGTGCGGGCAGGTCGCGGGCGGGGCGCGGGCGGCGCGGCGCCCGAGCCGGATGAAAAACACAGGTTCGGGTTCGATTCCCGCTGCGGGACAAATGCTTTGTTCTGTAAATATCTGTACCTAGTTCCTGATACCCGCGATACAGAGAATCTTAGTGCGAGGTCATTAATGTATGTATACCACAGCAGACTCGGAACTAATCTGCAGCGGGAAACGGACCCGCACATGTTGCGTCTTAGCCGGCTTACCGCCCACTGCGCCACTGAGGTTGGCAGAATTATTTAGATAGTGTTATTAGGGGGCCGGTATTCTCAAATAACGTGCAAAGAGTGCAAGCCGGCACGGTTTTAGAATACGGTAGAAAACTGCGATACAATCCATTGTTCTTTATCTGGGTATTTTAAAGTACATTATGTATAATGAAAAACTATTCCCGAAAGTTTTTTGGTAGAGATTGTTATCTATATGGATGTTGGACAGCAAATATATATATATAACTAAAAAAAACACGCTGACGACTGTCATCATGAAGAACCTCAGATACTCACTATGCTATATCAAGTAGGGGGTAGTCAGAGACTACAAATAATATATAGCAGCAGAAATATGACTACCAAAACTCCTGTCCCGAGTTCCTTATGAGTATCGAACCCGCATGTAGGTATTCGATCCCTTTTTCTCTCATACATGAGAGAGAGTATGGTTGCCGGTGAAATTACAGACACGTGAGACTTTTCATCCGTTTTGACTTAAGAGTCGGGAAAGTGCGGGTGATATCTCTAGTGTTACGTGACTTTATCTATGTATGTATGTATGTATGTGACTGCACGTCAGGTTAAAACGTGACTTTTGCCATTCCAGTCTATAAAGCACACATATTTAAACAACGCAACTACAACGCTACGAACACAATCGCCCCCTCCACTCGCGCGCCTTTATAACCGCGCACAACGTGCGGCAGCGCGTAGTGCACGGCGCGACGCGGAAGGAGAAAGTCGCAACCACTCACCCTGATGAAGACTCTCGGAATGAGTCGAAACTTAGTCGGTGCCTTCACCGATAGTGCAGTACGTGAAAATTCCCGTCTTTACAATATGAATAGTCAAGTTCACGATAGTTTTTGGAATAAAATATTTAAACAACTTTAAAAAAAAAAGTGTTCTAAGCAGTTACCGTAACCTATGGACTCACGCGTTGCCGACCCTGAGACATAATTCACCTGTAATTTCATCGGCACTCTAACCCTTCAAGAGAGTTTTATATGTGATCTGGTTCCGCCCTATATCTCGGTTATTACCACTCATCAAAATGTTGGAGTAACATCCTCCAGCTATAAGGTCGGCAGGCACGCCTGTTCATACAAACACAACACCTTGTGTATGAGTTCATACTGCTCGGAGTTCTGCACCATCCCGCCTCGGTTCAGCCTCATATTACAAACTAAACCTAACACATCTACTTTACTCTCTATAGTGAGTTGTTTTATACCATTCAGAATAGCTATCAGACATCCCGTCCTGCCTATCCCCGCGGAGCAGTGTACTATAGTCGGAGGCGAGAGCGTATCTACGGTTAGATCTACAGGAGTTGACACACTTACTTTTATCTCACAAGGTACAGGGGCGCTTTCTAACGGAGGAAATAGGAATTTTGACTCTGGTTTCGGACTATCACACTGGCACGACTCCGTATCACCCACAGATGAACGGTCAAAATCAAAATTACTATTTTTTAAAACGTCTAAACTTAAATTAAGTAACGCATTAACGTCTTTAGGGCACTTGTGGTCCGCCCAATTGTGGAACCAATAGTGGTATACTGTAACACTAGTATTTTCACTTTTGCCATTATTAGTTTCAGTTTTGCCAGAACCTGGTCCACTTTTACTAAAACCTGGTTCACTTTTACCAGAACCTGTTTCACTTTTGCCAGAACCTGTTACACTTTTGCCAGGATATTTATCACTTACACCAGTGTCTGTATCACTTTTCCCGACGTCCGTTTCACTTTCACCATCACAGCAATCACTTTTGTCAATTTTAACACTGCCAGTATTCTGGCTTTCAGAATCACTTTCCGCTGTCAGTTTTGTGACATTGCTAGCTTCGCTGTCACTATATCTGACGTCTAACTTGCGGATAGTGTATCCGGCCTTTTTTATCAGTCCTAAGTTCTTTATTAGAAACGCCTCTTTGCCTGCACTATCTACGTTGGGAATAGAAACTGTTTCATCAACGTCAAGCGGAAAATACTTTTCGCATTTTTGCCGGTTGTTTTCTATGAAGTTCGTCAGCATAACGACTTTTTGGACGCCGCAGCCTGTACGATGGACTTCCAGATCGGTGCTCAGGTGTAGGGGTAGGCTGCGTCGATGCTCGACGCAGTTCTGATGTACCATTAGCCAGAAGTCATACATAGTGTTCTGCAGAGGGCCTTGCGTTGCTATGTAGCTGTTCTTTGTGTATTCATGACCCTTAAAAGGAAATACATATAAGTTAGTATAAAGTGGTGAATTTTTTTTTTCACCACTTTGAAAAAAATCGGTTTCGATTTTCGGATTTGAAAAAATATTTTTGAATTTGATAGCCCAATTCTTGAGGAAGGTTATAGGCTATTTAACATCACGTTACGATCCTGATTAGCCGAGCAAAAAGAAGTAACAGCGCTGCCGGTCGTTGCGACGCGGTGGGTCGAGGGCCGAGGAATGCCGTGGCACAGCTATTCAGTAATATAACGGACAAATACCCAACAGACACATACATAGTCCTGTGCCCATTCCCTGTGTCGACGGTATCAGGAACTATGAGTACCGCTACCAAAACACCCAGAACCGGAACAAATACATAATATGCAGAACATGCAAACATGTGTCCCGCAGCGGGAATCGAACCCGCACCTCTTGCGTCGCAGCCTCTGCGCTTTCCTACATCTTATGCTCAGTTTGCAACTTTTCGCGTCCATTTTATTTATGACAACTATTAGTACAACTTCAAAATCATATATAATCCTCTGCATCCAAAGGTTGTCTGGAAGAGATCGCTTTTAAGCGATAAGACCGCCCATTGTATCTTTATCATGATGTGCTACTGTTTATTTTGTTTGTATCTTAAGGTGTACAATAAAGTATTTTCATTCATTCATACAACATGCGTAAGTGATTCACTTACAAATCAAGCAGGTCAATTCTAAATAGGTTCATAAAAATTATGATAGGGACCTTGTGATTATTATTTATTAATAATTTAGTTACCTTAACAAAATTGGCATTGATATATCCCTCAGTGGTCCCGACATCAGCTCTGAGAATGAACCTCGAATGCTCATTAGGTAGGATCGTCTTATACCGATTCTTGGTATGAGAGCCGGACACGATAGGTTTTTCCTGGAAATTCGTCGGCATATCCCAGAACTCCTGATGCATCTTCCTCAGCAACTTCTTCTGGTACTCCGAGCACGGCTGCGACGTGATCTCTGGTATCACCATCTGTGGGTTTTCAGAGTTCTCCTCGACCGTGCCCGAACAGCAATGCTGCTCTTCATCGCTGCGTTCGTGGCATTTCACGTTGGAGTAGCCGTTTTGGAAGACGTTGTTCAAATCTCTCAGCTGCTGGCGCGTTAAGACGCTCGTCGCGTTCTGCAGATGTTGCATGTTCGCTAGATACTTTCTAAAGTCCTCCGAGGTGCTCTGAGGGCTCAGGGGCTTAGTGGTGATATTTCTGGTGAACCCCGGTTGATAGTTTGCGTCTTCTTGCGAACCGAGCGCGTAAATAATCTCATTCTCCTGATCACCGCACACGTATGTCAAGTTGTGACTATATTCCGGCTCTGGGTATGAGTTCGACCATAGATTGTCGTGGGATCCGAACCCTATACCCTTTTCTGTCGATCGCAATCGCAACCGGCTCTTGTAAGACTTGGGCAGCAGATTCTCGGTGCTGAGCGATTTTCTGTGTTTATCTCTGTGTAGATCTTTGAGGTTTTCGTCCAGTACGGTCTCGTCTATCTCAACCTCCCTCGGTTCTAGAGGTACGTTGAGGTTTAAAGTCAGAGAGGTGTTCGAACTCCGTCTTTCGAGGATTCCCTTCCTGGGTTCTGTTTGTGCGTTGTCACTGCATCTACTCAGGTTACAGCTGGATCCGTTCAGATTGTAATTCGATACGCTAAGTCCTGCATTGATGGATAGCTGTGGGTTAGAATTGTTGATATTGAGAGTTAGGGAGGTGTTAGAGCTCCGTCTTTCTAACAGGCCTTTCTTCTGGCCGAGTTTAGGGTCTTTGTTGAGCGAACTGTTGCTGCAACTGCTGTGCCGGCTCAGATTCGACGAGCAAATGTTCAGAGTGAGACTATTGTTTGAGCCGCGCCGCTGCAACAGGCAGTTCTTGGAGCCGTCTTGCGGTAGACTGGCGTTCGACGAGCAAGCGACCCTCGTACTCGGCGTCAAGTGTTCCGTACTCATTGTAGAAACGTTGGAATCCCGTCGATCTAAGGATCGTTTGTGCCGATTATCATTCAGATTATAGTTGGATATGCTGGTCCTGACGGTGGCTACGTTGTGCGAGGAGGTCGCGCTGTTAAGGGAACAATTGGAGCTTTGAAGACTGTGGGTGCTTAACATCGCTGTGTGAGTTAAGCTCTGATTCGAGTTTCGACGATACAACTTCTTTGTAAGTTTCTCATCCTCCGCGCTAGGTTCGAAATCATCAGACGGCACGCCTTCAGGCAACGTCTTTAAATTAGTACTAGACACGCTAAGATTCTGTTTGTAGTTAAGCAGATTTGAGCCTAAAGACTGTCCGAATTGTCCATTGTCGTACGCTGTTCTGTTGTCGGCGCTGCAGATATTGATCTCTGGGGGACTGTCGTAATCAGTGGTGTTTTCATCGAAGGAGCCCATGGTTCTTGAACCCATTCTAGAAGTCCCCGGTTGATACAGCATGAGGTTGGCGTGATGTTCGCGTAAGTATATCCCGCTGTCTTGTCCCTTCATGAAAAGGCGTCGTTGTTCCGCGTTTTGTGTAAACCCTAGTTTCCCGCAGAAGTCTTGCTTACCATTCTTTTGCGCTAAGATTCTCTTCAGCTGTCTTTTGGGGGTGTTCGGTACTGATACTGAGTTCTGTGGCACTTCCAAGGTTTTTGTCTGGGGCAAAGAGAGATTGACCGTTTCTGATGAGTCTAGAGATGTGGCCTTGACTTTCAGTGTGGGCGTTTTGACCTTTTTTTCTTCAGCATCTGTGTATAGCTTTTCAAATTCAAGGAGCTCCTTTTCTAAGTCACTGTCGCGTTTGGTGAGATCTATGGTGAGGTTTCGTAAATTTTTAGTCTTTGGTTTCTGTGTTTCCACCGGCATGGTCGCGCCTTCTTCTGACGTGACGGTTATTTCGAATTCCTTCGGGGAGAACCGCGGCATGTCGATAAAGGCTTGTGTGTCGGAACTTTGTCGGAGACATTTCTTTTGAAGAAGTCCAGGTGATTCTGGCTCTACGTCGTTTTCGATTCCAACAGGTTTCGTTTCGTCGTCGAACTTGAAGCAAGGACGTTCGTTTGTCGGCGTCTTCTGGAACCTCTCTATGCTCTCACAAGACGCGCTTTCGTTTTTATACGCTTCATTCATTTGATCTTTCATTTGCTTTGCGATCGGTAACCCTAGATTTTGCTCTATGATCTTCGCGTTATCCGAATCGAGAGATATAGACTTTAGTCTCTGTCGCCTAGCTTGTGCGGAGTTTGGGTTTAATTCGTTAAGCTTTTCCCCTTTATTTTCAATATCTATAGGGTCTCTTTTTGCGCAGCAATCTACTACATCTTTATCTTGCGAGGTTTTATTGTCTCCTAAAGCCAGAATGTTTAGTTCCACGGTTTTGTAAGTATCACAGCTGTTGTGCCTCTTATACCTTCTTATTTCTTTGTCTGCAGGAGGAGTAAATTTTTCCTTTTCTATGGAGTTCCTTCCCCCGTATTTACTGGGTCTAGATGACGCTCTAGGAGTAGAAACTGCCTCATTGCATTGATCAAAAGTAAAGTAATTCTCTTTATTGTAGCTTAACAGTTTCGGACTGGGTCTTGCGCTTAGAATTCGAGGCGAACTAGGTTTTTCAATGCCGTTTCTGTTCACATAATCACCCAATGTTCTAGGGCTTTGCGGCACATCGCTATCTTTAGGGGCTTCAGCGAAGAATTTCGGAGATCTCACAGTGTCGTAGTAGACAGATCTCGGAGACGGCTCATTGAAGAACATAGGAGAGACCGTTTCGGGAGGCGTAAAGAAGCACGGGGAAGCCATTGTATCTAAGAATTTTGGAGAAAAGTCAAATTTGGGCACCGAAGAGTTCTCCTTCGCCGAGCTGCATTCTAAGACTCGCGGGGAATTTTGCATCTCGAGTCGTTCGGTCTGGTTGTCGTTGACTATGCACATGTGTAGCTTTGTGCTAACCGATCTGAACCGTCTCAAGTTGCTGGGAGACGAATCCTGGCTATTATCCGCAGATTTCTTAGGAGACATCATGGTTTCTTCTTTCTCGCTCAGCCGTCTGACTATTTCCTGATCAAAACCGAACACTTCCTTCTCCTTGTCGGATTTCGCGCTGTTCGGAAAGGGAGATTTATCGTCCTTTTCGAGACTAGGCGAGCGGGTCGCGGAGTATTTTTTAGCTCTGGACTCTTGGCTAAGATCCGCGCCTAAATCTGTTTTCAACTGGGCCAGGGGTCGCGCTATCGTCGTGTATTTGTAGTCGATCGGCCGCTTGTGCATCCACTGTTCCGGGAGAGGCAACCTCGGGAGCGCCTGACTCGTGCTGGGATTCGAATCTCCGATGTTGAGGTTGCTCGGATCCGTGTTCTGGGAGACGGTATCGAGAGCGGTGTTTCGGACGATGACGATCGTCGGGGGAGGATCGTCGGCCGGTTTGCCGTTGAGCGCGGCGAGAATGCGGCGCGGGGTGAGGAAGGAGCGCGGGGGTAGGAGGGAGCGCGGGGGCAGGCGAGCGGGGCGAGGAGGGCGGGGGACGCGCGCGGGCGGAGACACCCGAACTATGTGCACCTGCAACGAGACAACACTCTTGTTAGATAATACGAAGTTTTATATTAGATCCTTGTGATTTCAATCCATCCGGCCGGCTTCAGATAGTTGAAGTGTTTCTGAATTCATAGTAATAACTCACGATTTCAATCGGCATACATCACAAATTAGTATTTCAGCACACATTTCGGGTTTTTCAAATAAAACGAGTACCTAAATGTAATCGTGCGATTCATGGCTTTAGCTTTGGGCTATGGGAGCCGTTCACCAAAATTAATTTCTGGTGCAGATGAGTTGCACCGTCGCCCAGACCGGGCCAGCTCCCGAGTGTACTCT
Organism: Perizoma flavofasciatum; assembly: GCA_958496245.1. Lineage (NCBI taxonomy): Eukaryota > Metazoa > Arthropoda > Insecta > Lepidoptera > Geometridae > Perizoma > Perizoma flavofasciatum. The sequence continues at coordinate 5,977,660 of OY292446.1, read as the reverse complement.
ATAGAGTAGAGTAGCGCGGAGTGGAGCAGCGCAGTACTCACAGAGGCGTGCTTGGTGCGGGCGCGGGCGCGGGCGCGGGCGCGGGCCGCGAGTGCGACCAGCACTGCGGCGGCGGCCAGCGCGCCGCACACCCACCCCGCCAACCCCCACATGCCACACCCCTCACATCTGAAATAACAACGATTACTATTATTTAACAATCTATCCCACGGATAACTCGAAAGCCAAGGGGCTGGATGGTGGTGTTTAACACACAATTTATATAGGCATTTGAAACTGCACGACGCCCAGATCGACTTCAGAACTGATCTGTCCACTGAAGCTGCAGTACTCAGTCTCAAACACACCTGCTACGCCTGCTTCCTCGACTTATCGAAGGCTTTCGATCTTTTTGCGTATGACATGTTGCGGGAAAAGCTGTCCAGTGACACTGAACTTTATTGGGAATCAGTATCACTCCTTTAATTTAAATACTGGTTCGGCAGTCAGTGTAACCATGTGAGATCGTCGGGGCATTATCGGACATGTACAAGCTGGAGTAAGACAGGGAAGGCCTGACCTCGCCTCGTCTCTTTAACCTGCACACTGACCGCTGCTGAAGTTGGCTGCTCAATTGATGTGGTAATCGTGAACAACATTATCAGTGCTCTAAGGAAGCTGGTCAGAATCTGTGAGCGCCATGCGGAGGCCCATGAGCTCGGATATAATGAGTGCAAGAGTGAACTCATCGTGTTCAAGGCAGGCTCGAAGAGCTATGACACTGTCCCGCCAGTCACGCTGAACGGCAGTGCTTTTAAGCTTGTTTCACAATTTAAGCACCCGGGCCACCGGGTCACCGAGGCACTAACAGATGAAATAAAAATGGAAAGGGAGTGCAGGGCATTGTGTCAGAGCTAATATGCTGGCCCGTAGGTTTGCGCGATGCACTGGGCAGGTCAAAACAACGCTGTGTAGAGCATACTGCCAGTCGTTTTATACGTGCAGTCTATGGATGAGTCATACGCAGAAGTCGTATAATGCCCTGCGCGTCCAGTATAACAATGCCTTCAGGGTGTTGATGGGGCTGCCGAGCTTCTGCAGCGCATCAGTAATGTTTGCGGAAGCACGGGTAGATGGGTTCGCAGCGATAATGCGCAAAAGATCGGCGTCCATGATGCGCCTGGTGCCTGGTGCGTGGCAGTTCCAAAGGCTGGGCACCGACTGTATCTTCATGGAGCGCTGTACGAGAGAGCATGTTATGCACTCGTAAATCCAGTGGCTCTATGTACCTCCTACCTAGAAGACTGTTGTTTTTATATATGTAATTGTCTTCTTTTTATCTTTCTATATGTGTATTTTTTTCTATATGTGTTTATTATCGTGAAATAATAATTATAATAAACCTTTTTTAATAATGCCTTTTAATGATTCCTTTTTTAAAGTAATGCTTCGCAAAGGACTAGATACTAAGTCTGAGATATTAAAAAATAAATAATATTTCAAATAACTTGATCTCTTTACTCAATAGCTTGATGAACGAAAATTCATCATTATTTTCCGACTTTCCTGTACAAATGATAGACATATCCAGCATGTTTCACGTATTGACGGTCTGGCCGCGATGGCCGGGTAGCCAGCTCCGACGCATGAGGTGCGGGTTCGATTCCCGATGCGGGACAAATGTTTGCATGTAGGTATATTTTTCCGGGACTGGGTGTTGTTATACCACGGTAGTCGTAGTTTACCACACCACAGGGTATCCTAGTGTGGGGTATTATACAAGCTGACACAACAGACGTTGTTCTATCCTTGGAAGTGACAGATACGAAACGTCAATTCGGCAACTAAAATCAGTTTGTATGGGAGAAAGAAACAACGTTTTTTTACATATTCCGGGATTTTTTTCCAATTTTTCTTTACATAATAACCTAATTCGGACTATTACGAACATAAAAAATAAAAAAAATATCCAAATCGGCCCAGCCGTTCTAAAGTGATGCGCTTACTAACGAACACCATTTCATTTTTGTTTATGTAGATGATATAGATTCATTGCAACAGGTGTACAGCGTAGTGCCGAAGACATTAAGGTGGAGAATGCATGCGCGAGTGTTGAGGCAGGCCTAAGTATTTCCGGATATGACGTCACGATGACTGACCCTCACTGACTAACGCCATAAAATGACGTCGCCAAAACATGACGTGCACTTCACGCCTCGGTTCAATATCCGTTGACACGTAAACATCTATTTCCATACAGAAGGGTAAGCATGTTTCATTAAAATGTCATTCAAAAATAGACTTTATTCGTGGGCGCGGCAAAAAAACGTATATATTATCAATGTGCCAAAATTGTATCATTTTCAACCGACTTCAATAAATAAGGTTTGTGGGTTTTTTTTGTGTGTTCATGTTAAGCGATATCTTCGCCAATTGTGAACAGATTTTAATGATTCTTTTTTTAATGGGAATACCCTATACTTCAAGGGTGAGATTGCCAATCCTGTCGAAATGAGTGAGTCGTCACCATTTTGCTAATGTAATAAGGGGGCAGGTTGTAACGGTGGCCAAATGGGGAAAGAACCAGTGTGATGAAAGTGCAGACATATCTCCGTAACATCGCATCTACGCAGATTTTAAAAACACAAATACCCTAAAACACCTCACTATTAACAATTAAATTTAAGCCGTAAGTAACAAAAATGGTGGTAAATCCGAAATAAATGATTGACATTTTAAACCTTTTAAAAAAACCGATACTCCCATACAAACTTTCACCGCACATTTCTCCAATTTTGTCTTTGCTCTGAACTGGTAAAAGGGAAGCCAGGTTTAATTTTAAGGCCAATTTATTGTACATGACTTTTAGTAGCATGAGCTTTAAGCTGTTTTTCTTGGAACAAATATTATTATCATAATTTGAGATGGATCAGCTCGGTGGAAGATATTCCCCTTTGCAAATGGAAGGCACTCCACCGACCGGTATTCGGCGCCTCGCATGATGCTTTCATGGACAATAGAGACGTTATAACGATGAAGCATTGGATTCAAACAGGAAGTTGGACGATGAGGGAGGAAGTACCTCCTCCATAAATATATTATAAAAAAATATACTATAATGTATGTAAACTAAGTAGAGTTATAAATAAATAAATAAATGCTGGTCATTTTTCACACAACATCATCTAGCCCCAAAGTAAGCAGAGCTTGTATCATGGGAATTACATGACTGTTATACTACTTATATACTTTTTAAATACATACATACTATACATATAAAATGTTTGCAGATGATACCAACATTTGTCCAGCGGCGGGAATCGAACCCGCAACCTTCTGCGTCTCAGGCGTCTCATACTAGTTGCTTTATGCATTGGTACTGTCTAGATTGTGCCCACTGACACTTGTAGTGTATATTAATGTTAACTAGATACACAGGATTTTTAGTAAATAATCCTACTAATATTATAAACGCATAAGTTTGTGAGGATGGATGTTTGTTACTCCTTCACGCAAAAACTACTGAACGGATTTTGTTGACACACACACACACACACACACACACACACACACACACACACACACACACACACACACACACACACACACACACACACACACACACACACACACACACACACACACACACACACACACACACACACATAATCTATAATGGGATGACATTTCTATATTATATGATCCTTGTGATTTTAATAAATAAAAACCTATTGGCTTTGACTTTGACATTGAATTGACTTCGATTTTAGATTACAGTGATCAGCGTGTTTGTTTTTTATGTGATACATTTGTCTCCGGTAGAAGCTAAGCGCTTCAGTGTGGTACTTTATAGTTGATTGTTTTTTTTAGAATGTCATACTGGTATTACCTCTGTGGCACAGTGGGCGAAGGCCCGCCTGAGACGCAGAAGGTTGCGGGTTCGATTACAACCGCGAAACAAATGATTGTATGATCTGCAAACATGTCTTAGGGTATGGGTGTTTACTATGTATAATTTGTATATTATAAAAAAATATATATATACCTAAGTAGTATACAGTCATGTATCTACATACTAACGAAGTAGTAAAAAGTTACACGTACCTACCTATGTAGTATCTAGACGACCTCTGTGGCGCAGTGGGCGAAGGCCCGCCTAAGACGCAGAAGGTTGCGGGTTCGATTCCCACCGCGGAACAAATATTTGTATGATCCAGAAGGTTGCAGGTTCGATTCCCACCGCGGAACAAATATTTGTATGATCTACAAATATTTGTCTCTGGTCTTGGTGTTATGTATGTATTTACTAAAAAAATGTATATAAGTAGTATATCAGTCATGTAGTTCCCATAACACAAGCTCTGCTTAATTCGGGGCTAGATGATGATGTGTGAAAACATCAAGCATTATTAATTAATGCTGAGTAATGGAGAGAAGCGTCACTCATGACATCAAAGCTAGTTATCAGATACCTCATGCGCACTATCCAGTTCTGCAAATCATTTACAGAAGGCTGTATTGCCACATATACTTATCTATACTAATATTATAAAGAGGAAAGATTTTTTTGTTTGTTTGTACAGAATAGGCTCCGAAACTACTGGACCGATTTTAACTATTTTTTCACTTATAGAAAGCTAAATTATCAGGAAGTAACATAGGCTATAATTTATTTTCAAAATCCTTAAGAAAATTGCAAAAATGTAACCCAAAGTAGCAAAATTTTGCCTATATAATTCATTATTTGGCGTGCGCTGAGAAAACTATTGATGATACATAAAAATTATGTACTACATGATTAAAGTACTCATTATTACCTACAAAAAAGTCCGCGAGGGAATATATCTAACTATCATAGTTAAATCACAATAGCAGCTTTTGTGTTATAAAATTACCGGTAGCAACAAAAGTTGGTTACATTCATATCATAGTATTAATTCTTATCCAAAATAGTTTTATCATCAAGGGTATTTATGTAGCAGTCAAACACTTTTTGATTCATTCGAATCGGACATTTAATTTCGAAGTTATCACAAGTATAAAATCGAAACTTACTCGGGTGAAACCGCATGGCGCAGCTAGTCAATACATATATATACACTTATCAATGCTTGTCAATAGTGTTGTTATCAGCCCGCTTAGCACGAGCACTTAAGACAATGTTTTGTCTACAAAAGAGAGGGAGAAATTATTTTGTCTTCTCGGCGGTAGACAAAACCAATGTCTTGGGTGTTCATGCTAAGAAGGATGGACCACACAATGGTGCTGATTCTCTTTTAGGTGTAAAAGAGAATCAGTCGGTGAACTAAACTCAGTTTAAACTGTCACTCTCTAACCTAAACTAAACTAACCCAACAGACACATAAATAGTTCAGGGTTTCTAGACATATACCACTGTCTGTTAGAGTTAACGCCTGCGGAAAGATTGAATTGTATGGGAATGACATTAGCTGTGGAAATGTCATGTGATCGCTGCCAAGTTTTACCAAGACAAATTTGTGTTAGCGCAAAAGGAAAAGTAAGCGTGCGGTATTTGTCTAAACCCTTGACCCCACCCTTTTTATCAATTTATTTTAATTAATAGTGTAATTTTGTTTAAATGTAATATTTTAATCTAAATTTGTAAACAGAATTGACTTGTCTTATATAAACAACCAATGTTATAAAATGGTTAAATAAATGAAACCTGAAATAGGATTCCCTGTTTCGTGGGTATCAGGAACAACGAGTAATATGGTACCACAACAACCAGACCTAGAATAAATATCTGCAGATCATGCCAAGATTTGTCCCACAACAGAAATTGAACCTGCACATCTTTCGTCTCAGCCGGCTACTCGCCCGCCGTGCCACCGAGGTCAATGAACTTAGTAGAGTCTGTTGACCCCTTTATTGAACCACAAGACTAGATTACAGAATTTAAGTAGGTAAACTAATTATAATCTTATTAAAAAAAAAACTCTCATAACTGTATTCCCCATGGTCATCCTCAGATTCATACTCAGTGCATAGATCTTTGTATAGAAGTAGGGGGTAGTCAGAAGCATGTCCAAACATAACATTTGGCACATGTCTGCATTTTGCAAGTAGGTATATTTGATTAGCATAATATAATTGAATTGCATGTGTTGCTCATTTCAATTTAAAAAGACTGGATATTTTGATTTTATTACAAAAAACAAGAGGATAAAGAGAATGATGAAGAGAATATACCAAACATGCAAAATTTGTTTGTTAATAATTCCTTTAATCAGGAAGCAATAAAACCCAAATGTGTGTCAGGCAACATACAATGTAGGGTTCTGTAGTTGCCCATAAACATTAATATATTTACTACCAGGGTATCTAGACTAATACCCCACACTTACTTTTCCTTTCATGCTAACACAAATTTGTCAAGTTAAAACTTGGCAGCTGACATATGACATTTCCACAGCTAATGTTATTTCCATACAATTCAGGTAAACATGACCTGAATCGACATCCAGGATTAGCTCCAGATAAAGGAACTCTTCAACGGTCAACAGCACATACACAAAATGTTGTGTACACAATTGATTATGATACTGGTTTTAAGTTTTACCATGACTTGGTTGCTGTACTCAGGGTAAAAAGGTTGTTTTTGAAAATGTTTTTTTACTATTAATTTATTTAATGCTATATCATCCTCAACTGCAAAGTAGCTTTTCACATCTTTGCCTGAATTCACAAAAGGTTCCATGGAACGCTGCACAACATTAAACATTACAACACAGCCATGACAGGCGGGTCTGTCCAGATATACATTTGGCCGATAATTGAGCAATCACGAATACTCACAAAGATAACGCAGAGATAAAATATAGAAAACATAGTTCTATTTTAAGCACTGACACATGCGACTCGACGTCCGAGAGACGAGCACACGTACCAACAAGAATATTATAATAACATTAGGAATAACGCGTACATTTCCATGTTGATATCGAACGACTGCTGCATAACTTCCGACCTAGGCCGGGGCTGCGGCAAGGTTGAGGAAACAGGCAAGGTTTTGTACACTAAGCAAACCTTCAAAATATAGCACAAAACCACTCTGTATTGCATTCGGTTTAGAGGAAGTCACGACTCAAAAATAAGATTTACAGTCACGCAAATGAAATGAAAATGCATGAGTAAGGTTTATTTAGGTTTAGAACTGCTGTTTTACCAGTAATATTAGCCCAAAATACTATACCTTTCATTTATTTAGCAGAGGCAAGTTCAGTCCGATTTTACCATCGTTCACGAGTTACGGCACAGGTTCGTCACTTAACTAATTACAAAGCACAGACACACGTCACCAATACACTATTATCACTGAATTGGTCGATTTCCGTGAATTATTACACGTTTTCAGCGTATTTGGTCGCCCTGCGAGTTTTGACATTACATGGCTTCGCCATTTTTCTTTCTGGGACAACAAAAGCAGGGAGTGCTGCCAACTCAGAAATAAAATCTCCCAAAAATGTGCATTGCATTAAGTGACTATTTTTTAAAATTTAAAAACTTAAAAAATATTATAGTTTAATACCTGTTGATCAGCAACAAATCCTTATCAATTGCCACTAAATAAACTAAAGAATTAGAGCACTCAGAACTGAATAAAAAATGCATGTTTAATTTACCGAGCATGTTTAATTTACACGAGTGTTCTCTGAGAAGGCATCATTGTTATAAATACAGAGTGCATTGTGATGTCAGGTTATACACCACTCTAGGTATATCGATTCTTAATGAATCATGACGATTGCTCACATTAGGTAGATATTCACAATTTCATAACTCCTGAAATAATTATAGCAAATACTGTTCTACGTGATTCGTACCAACTGAATAAAAAATAAAATACTGCTGGACATTGTTCACACATCATCATCTAGCCCCAAAGTAAGCAAAGCTTGTGTTATGGGAACTACATGACTGACATACTACTTATATATTTTTTTTTCGTAAATACATATATATTATACATAGAAAACACCTAGACCCGAGACAAATATTTGTAGGTCATACAAACATTTGTTCCGCGGCGGGATTCGAACCCGTAACCTTCTGCGTCTCAGGCGGGCCTTCGCCCACTGCGCCACAGAGGTCGTCTAGATACTACATATGTAGGTACGTGTAACTTTTTACTACTTCGTTGTTTATTTAGTATGTAGGTACTATAAATAGCCTACCTAGGATGGTTCTAGGGTTGCATGCTGCCATGATGATAAACAGAGATTGCTAACTGCCAACACCACATCATCCTCTTTCATAAAAAGTATAATCAATCAAGACTATTTTCCAGGCTTCTGATTAGTTTTCAATAGCTGGCGTAATTTCATAGCACCTACCTATATTCGTAGGTGATGAAATAAAGCAGTTATAAACATACTTCGCTATGGTAGAACCTATTCGCACCTTTTTTATTTACCTATAAAGGACCTATAATGTGTTTTACATTCTATAAAATAAACGTTATCTATTTCTATGAATGTTTCGCTATCTCCCGAAAAGCCAGCAGCTCTCAAACCTCCCCTAGCAGTAGAAGCCACCCTTTGTCCACGGCACATGCGCCCCCCGCGATCGGCGACCTCGTATCTAGGGCACTGGGGCATCGACTGAGCTACGCCTAGGTCACTACTGGGTCGCGATGCAGCTCTCTATAGTAACATGAATAACTTGATACTGGTCTCATTGTGACACTGGCTCTGTTTTAGTCACCCTAATTCAGGTAGAACCCAGTACGAGGTACGAAAGTAATTAAAATATAAAATTCTGAATGTTGCATAAATCGATATCTAAACTAGGTTTATTTTATATTTGCATGTTCTAGGTACTTATAAAATTTAGTAGATAGCATACCCACGCTGTCTTAAAAAACACACCTAATTATTGCACACCAAATATTTCAAAATAAATAGTACAAACTTTAACATTGTTGTACAATGGGCGGTCTTATCGCTAATATATAGCGATCTCTACCATACAACCTTTGGATGGAACAGACTGTACCAAAGAATACAAGGGTTTTAAGTGGTGTACCACATACTAAGAAAACACTATATTATTATTTTACTTACCTACATAATTAATTACTACACAGCATAATACCTAACATACTATCATTCACTATTCTATAATACATAACTAGGTAAGCCAGAAACAGGCAACAGCTAACGACTCGAGGATAAGTAATGTTCCTTGACTAACAGCAGTTCATTCCATAAGCGGACAGCCTGCACTGTAAAGGAATTATCATAGTAGGAGATGTGTACAGGAGTCAAAAGTTGGAGAGTTTCAGAATAGCGTAGGGATCGATGTGAGAGATGAATATATTCGAAACGTTCTTTGAGATAGGAAGGTATGGAGGGATTGAAAATAATGTTATATAACAGTTTAAGATATGAGTATTCCGGCGAAGGAGTATGGGCGACCACTTGAGCTTACTGCGAAACTCAGAAACGTAATCATACTTACGTATGCCAAATATGTACCGTATCCCGAAGTTTTGCAGGCGCTCAAGTTTATCCAGCTGCGGTTCTGTGAGATCTAAATAGGAAGCATCAGGAAGCATAGTCCAGTATTGGAAGAAGGAGAGATTCTGCGACCGAAATTTTGGTAGAAGTCCAAATATATTCGCTTGATGGGCTATTACAATAAGTCGTTATATAACTAGTCAAATAGTGATCAACTAAATAAAACAAGTTTAATTAATTACAAACATTATTTTATATTAAATAACTGGTAATAGGTACCTGTTCCTTACAGTTAATACATAAGTCATATAACGTATATTAACAAATCAACATTAATATAAATACCTATATGATATAAATTGTATTAACAAATCAACATGAATGCAGCTAAGTTTGTAGTGCACGGCGCGACGCGGAAGGAGAAAGTCGCAACCACTCGCCCTGATGAAGACTCTCGGAATGAGTCGAAACTTAGTCGATGCCTTCACCGATAGTGCGGTACGTGAAAATTCCCGTTTTTACAATATGAACATTTAAGTTTGTTCCAAATTCAGTGAATGTTCAATCGTTAAAGCAGCATAATTTGGAACAAAATACTTACTTTCATGAGTAAATTCATAGTCAGATGACCCTTCAGTTCTTACCTACACCGAATAATAATACAATTGAGTGGTAGAGAACTGATATTCCAATCAAATTGCTTATAACTAAGTTATGACGACTCTCAGGCTTGGGAGAATAGCCAGCTGAGACGAAACACGTGCGGGTTCGATTCCCGCTGCGGGACAAACCGGCATGATCTGCAAATATTTGCTTTAGGTATTGGTGTTGCGGTAGCATAGTGACCGCAGTTCACGACACAGGATCTCCTGGTGTGGGTAAACACCAAACAATTTTTTGAGTTTTACTTAGTCAGCAACTTACCAGAATTCATAATAGAATAATTCAGTTATTTACGTACTTATTTATATTTATTTCTTCATTATTCCAGAAAAAAACATCTAGAGCAAAAAAATAAATATTTTACCAAAAAAAGTGTATTCTTTTTAATAAGTAGGTACCTACGTACGCATACCTGATCTAAATTTGGGATTCACTGAAAAGGCTTAGTTTAATTTTCACAGCCCCCCCCCCCCTGTAATAATCGCTAGCTAGCAAAATTTGAATTACCTATCTATACCTACCTACATTATTGTTTAAGCTAGTTTTACAAATTTGTCCTAAATAATCTTTGGCCCATTGAACAAACCTCGACTATTTTTATGGAATTATAAATTAAGCGATAAAAAAATAATACTAGCACAAATTAGTTGGTTCAACCATGGATTCGAACCCACACCCGCACTCAGTTAAAATAGAAGCAAAACTTATTTAATGTTTTGTTCCAGTGATCACAATGTTTATCTAGTTAGCACACAGCGTCTGTTGAAGCTGGAAACACCTCGAATCGTTCCTGTTAATAAAAAAAAATATTATAAAATATGTTTAGTTTTGACGAGTTCATTGGGCGCGGAACGACTGACGCGACGCGACAACGCGACAATGTTCCTCACGTCTGACATGTCAAATCATCATCACAAGACCGAATTTGAAAAGTCAAATCGGGTTATTCCCGTTGTCCCCCGACTTTCGGCCCCATCGGGGGACAACGGAAATAATAAATTCCCGTTGTCCCCCGATTCACCCTTTTGCCATCTAGTATGAAATCAAATAAGGCGAACACGAATTTTATATTCAAAAATTCATTGGGGATGCTCATTATGGCAATGAGGTTAAATTTAAAATCAATTGGTGTATTTTATTATTATTTAAAAAAAATATGATTATCGTTTTCAACTAATTTGGGGATGCTGATTATGGAAATTAGGTTCATTTTGAAATAAAAGATAGTGCACAATTTTATTTTTTCAAAATATTAATATGGATATACAAAATATTAATATGGATATAACAAAATCAATTCCATAATCAGCACCCTCAAATTAGTCGAAAACGATATCGATATAAACATTTTGAAAAAATAAAATTGTATTTGCCATCTTTGATTTAAAAATGAACCTCATTTCCATAATCAGCATCCCCAAATTAGTCGAAAACGATATCCATATTAATATTTTGAAAAAATAAAATGGTGTGCGCCATCTTTGATTTCAAAAAGAAACCTCATTTCTATAATCAGCATTCCCAAATTAGTCGAAAACGATATCCATATGAATATTTTGAAAAATTAAAATTGTGTGCGCCTTCTTTGATTTCAAAATGAACCTCATTTCCATAATCAACATCCCCAAACTATTCGAAAACGATACTCATATTTTTATTAGTAAAATGAAAATCCGCCATCTTTGATTTTAAATTTAACCTCTGCCATAAACAGCATTATCAATGATTTTTTTTATAAAAAAAATCGTGTTCGCCATGTTTGATTTCATACTAGATGGCAAAAGGATGAATCAGGGGACAACGGGAATAATAAATTCCCGTTGCCCCCCGATGGGGCCGAAGATCGGGGGACAACGGGAATAACCCGTCAAATCATCATCACAAGACCGTATTTGTGCCTTACTGATAGTAACTATGTGCAAGGGAAAATCATTTATTTATTTTTAGTAGACACACAAACAGATAAAAATGAGAGAAAAAATACATATGAATTTACGATTCAATCTCAATTTCGCCACGCAAAAAATAAATCTCTGCTAAGCCGTCGCCTCACGGAATCGACACTGGACGTTTAACTTGTCAAACGTTCGTCACCGAGTGACTTTTTTTGTCGGTGTCCTAAAGTGTGGCCCCTAACGGGCGAAGAAAGCAAGAATCGTATACAATAGGCCTGTCACGGCCGCAGTGATATAAAAGCTATAAACAGTAAATAAAAAATAGTTGAGTTCTCACCGTTCAGAATGTGGATATGTCGGGTCGGTCGGTGTGAGAGAGCGCGTCGTCCGCCGTCATCAGCATGTTGAAGGAGAGGAACATCGCGGCCGCGGAGGCGACGTGCCACAGGTCGTGCGAGTCCAGCACGCGCAGCGCCGTGCACTGCGCGTTGCGACGCCGCGACAGCGCCGGACTCTCCTACACACGCAGCGATCGATAATGCTTTATTAGAATGTGGATATGTCGGGTCGGTCGGTGTGAGCGAGCGCGTCGTCCGCCGTCATCAGCATGTTGAAGGAGAGGAACATCGCGGCCGCGGAGGCGACGTGCCACAGGTCGTGCGAGTCCAGCACGCGCAGCGCCGTGCACTGCGCGTTGCGACGCCGCGACAGCGCCGGACTCTCCTACACACGCAGCGATCGATAATGCTTTATTAGAATGTGGATATGTCGGGTCGGTCGGTGTGAGCGAGCGCGTCGTCCGCCGTCATCAGCATGTTGAAGGAGAGGAACATCGCGGCCGCGGAGGCGACGTGCCACAGGTCGTGCGAGTCCAGCACGCGCAGCGCCGTGCACTGCGCGTTGCGACGCCGCGACAGCGCCGGACTCTCCTACACACGCAGCGATCGATAATGCTTTATTAGAATGTGGATATGTCGGGTCGGTCGGTGTGAGCGAGCGCGTCGTCCGCCGTCATCAGCATGTTGAAGGAGAGGAACATCGCGGCCGCGGAGGCGACGTGCCACAGGTCGTGCGAGTCCAGCACGCGCAGCGCCGTGCACTGCGCGTTGCGACGCCGCGACAGCGCCGGACTCTCCTACACACGCAGCGATCGATAATGCTTTATTAGAATGTGGATATGTCGGGTCGGTCGGTGTGAGCGAGCGCGTCGTCCGCCGTCATCAGCATGTTGAAGGAGAGGAACATCGCGGCCGCGGAGGCGACGTGCCACAGGTCGTGCGAGTCCAGCACGCGCAGCGCCGTGCACTGCGCGTTGCGACGCCGCGACAGCGCCGGACTCTCCTACACACGCAGCGATCGATAATGCTTTATTAGAATGTGGATATGTCGGGTCGGTCGGTGTGAGCGAGCGCGTCGTCCGCCGTCATCAGCATGTTGAAGGAGAGGAACATCGCGGCCGCGGAGGCGACGTGCCACAGGTCGTGCGAGTCCAGCACGCGCAGCGCCGTGCACTGCGCGTTGCGACGCCGCGACAGCGCCGGACTCTCCTACACACGCAGCGATCGATAATGCTTTATTAGAATGTGGATATGTCGGGTCGGTCGGTGTGAGCGAGCGCGTCGTCCGCCGTCATCAGCATGTTGAAGGAGAGGAACATCGCGGCCGCGGAGGCGACGTGCCACAGGTCGTGCGAGTCCAGCACGCGCAGCGCCGTGCACTGCGCGTTGCGACGCCGCGACAGCGCCGGACTCTCCTACACACGCAGCGATCGATAATGCTTTATTAGAATGTGGATATGTCGGGTCGGTCGGTGTGAGCGAGCGCGTCGTCCGCCGTCATCAGCATGTTGAAGGAGAGGAACATCGCGGCCGCGGAGGCGACGTGCCACAGGTCGTGCGAGTCCAGCACGCGCAGCGCCGTGCACTGCGCGTTGCGACGCCGCGACAGCGCCGGACTCTCCTACACACGCAGCGATCGATAATGCTTTATTAGAATGTGGATATGTCGGGTCGGTCGGTGTGAGAGAGCGCGTCGTCCGCCGTCATCAGCATGTTGAAGGAGAGGAACATCGCGGCCGCGGAGGCGACGTGCCACAGGTCGTGCGAGTCCAGCACGCGCAGCGCCGTGCACTGCGCGTTGCGACGCCGCGACAGCGCCGGACTCTCCTACACACGCAGCGATCGATAATGCTTTATTAGAATGTGGATATGTCGGGTCGGTCGGTGTGAGCGAGCGCGTCGTCCGCCGTCATCAGCATGTTGAAGGAGAGGAACATCGCGGCCGCGGAGGCGACGTGCCACAGGTCGTGCGAGTCCAGCACGCGCAGCGCCGTGCACTGCGCGTTGCGACGCCGCGACAGCGCCGGACTCTCCTACACACGCAGCGATCGATAATGCTTTATTAGAATGTGGATATGTCGGGTCGGTCGGTGTGAGCGAGCGCGTCGTCCGCCGTCATCAGCATGTTGAAGGAGAGGAACATCGCGGCCGCGGAGGCGACGTGCCACAGGTCGTGCGAGTCCAGCACGCGCAGCGCCGTGCACTGCGCGTTGCGACGCCGCGACAGCGCCGGACTCTCCTACACACGCAGCGATCGATAATGCTTTATTAGAATGTGGATATGTCGGGTCGGTCGGTGTGAGCGAGCGCGTCGTCCGCCGTCATCAGCATGTTGAAGGAGAGGAACATCGCGGCCGCGGAGGCGACGTGCCACAGGTCGTGCGAGTCCAGCACGCGCAGCGCCGTGCACTGCGCGTTGCGACGCCGCGACAGCGCCGGACTCTCCTACACACGCAGCGATCGATAATGCTTTATTAGAATGTGGATATGTCGGGTCGGTCGGTGTGAGAGAGCGCGTCGTCCGCCGTCATCAGCATGTTGAAGGAGAGGAACATCGCGGCCGCGGAGGCGACGTGCCACAGGTCGTGCGAGTCCAGCACGCGCAGCGCCGTGCACTGCGCGTTGCGACGCCGCGACAGCGCCGGACTCTCCTACACACGCAGCGATCGATAATGCTTTATTAGAATGTGGATATGTCGGGTCGGTCGGTGTGAGAGAGCGCGTCGTCCGCCGTCATCAGCATGTTGAAGGAGAGGAACATCGCGGCCGCGGAGGCGACGTGCCACAGGTCGTGCGAGTCCAGCACGCGCAGCGCCGTGCACTGCGCGTTGCGACGCCGCGACAGCGCCGGACTCTCCTACACACGCAGCGATCGATAATGCTTTATTAGAATGTGGATATGTCGGGTCGGTCGGTGTGAGAGAGCGCGTCGTCCGCCGTCATCAGCATGTTGAAGGAGAGGAACATCGCGGCCGCGGAGGCGACGTGCCACAGGTCGTGCGAGTCCAGCACGCGCAGTGCACCTTCGAACTCATTAGCGTAACTAATGAGTTCGAGGGTGTAATTGATCGCTTACACCCGCGTATCACGAATGCGAGGAAATTAAAAAAGTCTCATAAAATCTATAAGAGTTCGTTGCTAAAAAAATTGAAAATTTGCACCAATATATCTCGGGTGTAATTGATCGCTTACGGCAGCCCTCGTAAAACAATATACTATTACGGGCATATGAATCATAACAGGAACTAGCGCGGATAAGTTCAGTTAAAAAATCACAGCAGTTCCAAATAGGAACTGTTCAAAGTAACTTCTGCGAATGATCGATAAATATTCATTTACTATGCTGGATATAAGCCTCCTCCATCTTGTGGCTTGTATTGTTCTGAGCTGATCGCATCTAGTTTTTGAGACTTAAGCCTAAATTCTTAGTCGGGGATTGAACAGTCCCCCAAAATCCATCATTCAGCCTCATGGCAAGGTGCATAAAGGTTGATTTCGCGCTTAAATTTTCACGTAGGGCCTGAATAGTCCCCTAGGGTAGCCCCTATTTGACTATAAATTCGGGCCTTAGTCTAACACCGTATACATTTCCAATGCTCGCATTGCTTTGTTCAGGTTTGAAGGTAAATTTTGAATAGTACAACCTATGCTAGACCCTCAAATTATTGTATTAAGTGTCCTCCGTAGAGGACGATCTTTTTTAGTGATCCATCTGATATACTTGCCAGAGTCCCGACAATTGTGTCGGGAAGTGTAATGGTTATAACGTTCAAACTCTGAGATGATACCACTTGCGCATTTCCTTTAGTTGTATGATTCGATATAGCGCCATCTGTTGGCAGCATGTAGCTATGCATTTATCACATCGCGAGAGATGTCGCCACTACTCACCGACCACCGCGTGTTTCCGTTCAGGAACTGATGCAACGCCGCGAACCACGCGATGTGGGCGCACACGAAATATACCTGCAAAATATTAATACTCATACTATTTTCTGTTCCAATTTTAATTATTTATTTATTTATTTTATTCGGAAAACCAACAGCTATAACACAATGTCCTTAACAATACTTAAATAGAATCAGGTAGCCAATAATAGGTCTCCACTGATAGCACCAGATTAGGATAATTAAATGTGAACATTAAGCTTTTCCCTACACGTAACTACCTACGACATAGACAGCTCAACCAATAATTAAGATAAACTTAAGGTACTGAAGTATAAATAGGCTATTTTAATTAAAATTCATAACTGTCCTACAATCATTTACTTGCAAAATTTGGTGCTTTTATGTCATTGCATGTCAATGAATGTTTTTTATTTCATTTAAATTTGGCAATAATATTAATATTTTTACCAAATTTAATCAACTTTTTATAGAACTATAAAGTTTATATTAACTGACCAAGTATTCGCAGTAGTTCCGGTGACCAGTGCCAATTCAGAATTACTGTGAATTTTTAATTGAATTTATTCGCATTAGTTCCTGGTTTGCTTATTACGTCAGTAATGGAAAAACTGAACAAAAATATTTATGTTTGCACACAATATTTTCATGGTCAAATTGAGATCGAAATGTCCAAAGTGACAGGAAAATTCAAGAGTCAAAAGTGGCGTGAAACGTTACAAAATACAAAGTGATAGCGGGTTTCAGAAGTGACAGGAAACAATAAGAATACAAAAGTGACAGAGAACATAAAAACAGACAAAGAATGGTAAGGAAAGTGGCCACTATTTTAACTCTTTTACTAACCGATAGCACATTCCTTCGAACTTTTGTCTATTGAACATGCGCTGACTTCGTCACTGTACGTACAGTTTTGCAATATCTGCATTTCCGTGCATGAGCGTGCAGACCGGAGACGAGGCGCATCGCGGCGGCAACGCGCCACTCCACATCATAATTGCGGCTCATCAATATCTTCCCGTTTCAATAAATTAAGTGTGTGTGTGTAATAAAATATGTTTTTTATGTAGTACCTTACAACAAATGGTCCTCCGAGCCGGATGTTTCTTACACCGTTTCAGAGTATAGCGAAGCCCACGTAATTTTTTCAAATGGCATAATCGATTGTTGCTCTACGGTTTCCCCACGAACTTCCCCGTACGAAGATGGTTCCTCACCCAAGTATGCGCCAGGATCCTCTCGCGGTGTATAATCTTCATGCAGATATAGAACATAGTGTAAAGGATCGCGTTACCCATCAGGATGGCGAGCAGCTGACGGGCGAAGTCTTCGTTACGCTCAACCGCACTGGAAAACAATAAGTTCCAAGCGTTCATTACATACAGTTACAGTACATAACGTTCAACCGTTATTAGATTATTGAGTGAAAACATGATAATTTCAAATGATTAAGGATTTTTGGAAGTTGTTTCTCAATTGTAATTCATACCTAAAGATAGCGAAGGTCCAGTTGGCGACATTGGCGAGTGCGAGCAACACGGCGCGAGCGCGCAGCGCCGGCCACAGCGCCCGCGCCCCGCGCGACCGACACGCGCTCCACGCGCGACCCATCACCCCGCGCTCTGACACAAAATATGTTACTAACTGTTTCTATATACCTATGTTACCATGTGTCCCATCACCATTCGTGACAACTAGCCCAATCAGACACCTATTTAGCGAAATGGTCAAAGGCCCGCCTGAGATGCAAATATTTGTTTCGGGGTGTTTTTTATGTAAAATATGTATATATATGTAAATGATGAATGATGATTGATGTTGAAAATGTCAGCATTATTTATTTATTAACCTCAACAGGTCAATTACAGCATAACATAGTGTCCATGTATCCCTGCATAGTAAATCGTATCTTTATATATTTTTTATCGTGTTGTCTTTCTGGTGTTTTCCATCACTATATCTCCATACCGTTAGTATGTACTCACCCATCCGGAAGCTGCCCGCATAGTATATCTTAAGCGTGAGCACGAGGCAGGTTGTCAGATGCAGTATCGTGAAAAAAACGGAGAAATACACGCTCGGGAACAGAATTCCGAACAAACCTGCACAAATAAATATTAGTATTTAAATATTACTATTAACTATCTGTATCGACTACAGAAGAAATGCAACAAATACTTAGCCAGTTGGAGAATGAAAGCCGGAAAGTAGGACTCACAATGAACACTGTAAAAACTAAAATGATGAAAAATGACACACAAGAACCAGTAAACATAAACAACAACAATATTGTATTAAGTATATCAGTCATCTAGTACCCATAACACAAGCTCTGCTTAGCTTGGGGCTAGATGATGCTGTGTGGATTGTCCAGCATTATTTATTTATTTATTTAATAAGTAAAAGAGTACACTTATCTAGATCAAATAATATCACCAACTGACATAATGTCAAAAGAACTGGAAGTAAGAACAGCTAATGCGTGGAAACGATACTGGTCTTTTAGGGAGATAGTGAAAAATAAAGAAACGAGTACCTATTTACTTCAAGATAAAACTATAATACCTGTATTATGCCATTTCTAACATACGGGTGCCAGACCTGGGTCCTAACAAAAGCCCATGTCAAAAAGTTAGAAGTCTGTCAATCCGCCATGGAAAGAAGTATGATCGGTAAAAGGAAATTAGATAAAATAAAAAAATAACCACTGAGAAGACGCACAAAAATAGAGGATGTTACTCTTAAATTAAAGGAACTAAAATGGAGATGGACAGGACATACAGTAAGGGGAAAGGAGAAATGAAGTAAAACGTTGATGAACTGGTTCCCAAAATACAATAAACGGAAAAGGGGGAGACAGTTCAAAAGGTGGGAGGACGAGCTAAAATATTGCAGGGAAATCATGGACAAGGAAAGCGAGAGATAGAGAGGAATGGAAGAGGTTGGAGGAGGCCTTTGCCAAAAAAGGGCAAACAGATCATCGGCATGATGACATGTAAAATATTAAATATTGTATTAAGTATATAATTTATCTGAAATAAAGGGCTTATATTATTATTATTATTAACTATCTGCGTGTATTTAAGCATTTGCGTTAAACAATACATATTAATAGTCATATAATTTATTTACCTTCGGAACGCAGGGAATACTTGGTTTTGTTACTTGGTACAATAAATTCTTTAGCGGCTGTACATAGACCTTGTCAGATCGTAAATAATTGTAAAATAAAAATAAGACATAATCAAATCAAATAAAATTATTTGAGAGAAAACAAAATAATAAAAAAATTGTAACAATTACTCAAATTACGTTCAAACAAAAAGTGTTGTCCTGCCATTGTATTGAATTTCTACTAAAATCCTAAATATATGAGCGGCTATAAAGAGGCCTTGTCAAACAAAGTAAATTAATATTATTATGATAGAATTAACCAATAACTTAAAATGAAATAAAACAGTACTGTCAGCATCTTATTTTAATTTTGGGTTTTTCCAGCGCAGTGACAGACGTAGTCCAAATATTTTTATCGCATAGGCAGTCACTGCATTTATAATAAGCACTTCTTGTTAAACTAGTCTTGATACATCTTTTAAATCGTCTTTCACTTAAATCTAGTATGTCTTTAGATATTTTATTGTAAAAACGTATACAATTTCAGAGATTTTTTTTTTACATTTTTGAAGTCTACATTTAGGGAAGATCAGCTTGTTTATTATTTTGGCTGTACCCATTCTGTGCATTTCCGACACTTCTTTTCCCACAATACACAAATGTTATCTGGAAGAGAATGCTTTTAAGCATTAAGTTCACCGTTGAACAATTATTATGTGCAATAAATATTTTTTATCTACATATATAAACTAATATTCATTGTTATAGCGAATAAGTAACAATTTCAAAAAGTTCTGTAAGCGAATAGACTTAATCTATTCTGTACGAGTGTAAACTCGGCCAGCCAGCGATTAAGAAGAGAATTATTTCGTGTTAATTAATATCATTTAAGTAGGTTGATACATTATTATTATATTTAACTACCTTCCATAGAACATATTGGCTATTCTATGCAGGCTGTTCATACTTTGTTCGTTTCTTAAGTTGTCTTTATATGTGAAAACTTTTAAATGGCATCCTATTTTTATAAGTTTATCAATTAGTTACATGTCATGTTGGTTTTCTTAAATAGAAAATAAATAAATATACTGATAAAACAATAGTACCTCTATACTGTTATACAAGGCACATAAGCGCTCAATTACACGCGTGATATATTTGCGTAGGAGCGAGCGAGGGTGTTCTCGGGTGTTCGAGGGTGTTCGAGGGTGTAATTGATTGCTTACACCCGAGAATAATAAGTTACTATTCATAACTTTTCATCACAAATATAATGTAAGGAAATTATATGTAAGTAATCGAGCATAATTATTGTTTCATAACAATTTTAAAATGTATAAATTATCAATTTTCAATAATATATACGTTCCCAACTCGGGAACCGAAAACTCGGGGGTTCCCCTTCTTGTATTATTATTTTTTTAACACTGGACTGTATAGCCAGTTCCATTTTTTATTGGGAGTAATGATGTTTGACGTGGCTTGGTACAAATCGCAGTACATTTTGGTATTTTTTTGGAAAATTTGAGAAAACTATAGTGAATTGAAAGCTCGATATGATGATAACGGATTTATCGTTTACCATAGTTTATTTAAGTTCTATTGTCTTTTCCTTGCAAAGTGAACTTCGTCTAAGGTTGAGATCGTGTAATAAAAAAACCGGCCAAGTGCGTGTTAGTCCACGCGCAGTGTAGGGTTTCGTAGTTGAACCCTACACTTGACTCTTACAAAAATTAGCACTTTAAAGCTTAATATTTCGCAAAATGATTTTTACACACCCCTAATATTATTGAACAACCTATCCAATGACACCCTACACCACGAGAAAGACGAGAAAAAAACATCCCTAATTTATGTGTTTAGGAGAGTACCATATTTTTTTTTATTTTACCATTTTGTCCACATGATTAATATGTAAATCCATGACAAATAACAGCTTTATAGTACAAACAGTCTCTGAGACGGACAAACGGACGGACATGGCGAAACTATAAGATTTCCTTGTTAACTACCGAACCCTAGAATGGATTATTATGATTGTAGGAATTAGAATTGGTAGAAAAATAGGATTAGTAGGGTAGTTAGATTGTATGGGTTGTAGGATTATATGGATAATAAGATGATATGGATGATAAGATGATATGGATAGCAGGATGATAAGGATCGTAGGATTATATGGATAGTAAGATGATATGGACAATAAGATGATATGGATCGTAGGATTATATGGATAGTAAGATGATATGGATAATAAGATGATATGGATAGCAGGATGGTATGGATTCTAGGATTATATGGATAGTAAGATGATATGGATAGCAGGATGATATGGATCGTAGGATTATATGGATAGTAAGATGATATGGATAATAAGATGATATGGATAGCAGGATGATATGGATCGTAGGATTATATGGATAGTAAGATGATATGGACAATAAGATGATATGGATCGTAGGATTATATGGATAGTAAGATGATATGGATAATAAGATGATATGGATAGCAGGATGGTATGGATTCTAGGATTATATGGATAGTAAGATGATATGGATAATAAGATGATATGGATAGCAGGATGATATGGATCGTAGGATTATATGGATAGTAAGATGATATGGATGATAAGATGATATGGATAGCAGGATGATAAGGATCGTAGGATTATATGGATAGTAAGATGATATGGATAATAAGATCATATGGATAATAAGATCATATGGATAATAAGATGATATGGATAGCAGGATGGTATGGATTCTAGGATTATATGGATAGTAAGATGATATGGACAATAAGATGATATGGATAGCAGGATGATATGGATCGTAGGATTATATGGATAGTAAGATGATATGGATGATAAGATGATATGGATAGCAGGATGATAAGGATCGTAGGATTATATGGATAGTAAAATGATATGGATGATAAGATGATATGGATAGCAGGATGATATGGATCGTAGGATTATATGGATAGTAAGATGATATGGATAATAAGATGATATGGATAGCAGGATGGTATGGATTCTAGGATGATATGGATAGTAAGATGATATGGACAATAAGATGATATGGATAGCAGGATGATATGGATCGTAGGATTATATGGATAGTAAGATGATATGGACAATAAGGTGATATGGATAGCAGGATGATATGGATCGTAGGATTATATGGATAGTAAGATGATATGGATAATAAAATGATATGGATAGCAGGATGATATGGATCGTAGGATTATATGGATAGTAAGATGATATGGATGATAAGATGATATGGATAGCAGGATGATAAGGATCGTAGGATTATATGGATAGTAAGATGATATGGATGATAAGATGATATGGATAGCAGGATGATATGGATCGTAGGATTATATGGATAGTAAGATGATATGGACAATAAGATGATATGGATAGCAGGATGATATGGATCGTAGGATTATATGGATAGTAAGATGATATGGATAATAAGATGATATGGATAGCAGGATGATATGGATCGTAGGATTATATGGATAGTAAGATGATATGGATAATAAGATGATATGGATTCTAGGATTATATGGATAGTAGTATAGTACATACCTATGCTCATGATAAGAGCCAGCAGCATGAAGGTGGAATGCGCACTCGGGATCAGGTCCGAGTGTCGGTTCTGATAGAGTTTTATCATAACCAGCACAGCAATCACATACATGAACGACGAATCTGTAAATACCGACACAATACTATTATTAAAATCAACAGAATAAAAGAACAACACCTCAGATCTATACTCAGTGTGCAGTTTTGTGAGGATACCAAAGTCAAAGTCAAAGTTGTAACGGTGTAGAAATTCTAGTTCAACACCATCACACCTAGCGCCATCTGTCGTCACCAAAGTGGGGCAGGGGATAGTTCCTATGAATCCTCATGGTCGATTTGCATCTACAGCTTTGGTCGTTTAGTTCCGCCAAATTTGGTTAGATGGCGTTCACGTCGGTGCGTCTATTTTTTTTTGTTTTTGTCAATTCATGCTATTTAATCTTGTTAAAAGAAAATCATTATTGTAATTGTCTTATATTCAGGAACATTTTTTTAAACAAACAAAAACATTTTTCTTTATTTTTTGAAATAAAGCATTTTCCTGCTTCAATTTATGTGTGAAACGAAACGAAAGTGATTAGGCATGGGATAAGGGTTTGTGGAAAGTTTTGACAAGATCGGACTCTTTGGGAGGTTCTTGAGTCTTGTTTTAATAACCAGATTGCATTCAAATTTTTAATATAGATAGTTTCGGTCATCCAGGATATTATGGTTTTTGCTTTCAGTGTTAGAAAAACAGTTTTGCTTATGAACAGTTTGGTGTGACTGTAAATAGGTTTATGAAATAGCAGGACTCGAGACTTCGTTGGTATTGCAAGACTAAGGCACATCCTTATAGGTGAGAAGAAAAATGGATAACCACACTTGGAAACTGGCAATGAAGTGATTCGGTCAGATTGTTTTTTTGAAAGAGTTCTAGTGTGATCTCTTGAAAAAAGATCACACATCTTGCTGTGGTGTTTGCAGTTAAGCGGTGAGTAAACATTGT
The DNA here is from genome assembly GCA_958496245.1 of Perizoma flavofasciatum. NCBI lineage: Eukaryota > Metazoa > Arthropoda > Insecta > Lepidoptera > Geometridae > Perizoma > Perizoma flavofasciatum. The sequence continues at coordinate 5,953,700 of OY292446.1, read as the reverse complement.
TAGCGTTTGGAACAAGAACATCGATATTTGCGAGATTCCAAAAACCACGCCACGTTTTTGCATCATTTTTCTCAAACCTAATTCTGGCCATTATTGTGATTGTTTCAGCATGGAGTGACAATAAGTAACAAATTGGATTAGTTCACATAGGAAGCTGTGGAATTTGTTTATTTCTGGAGCAGATTCACCTTAAAATATAGTAGACGCCGAGTAAGTTGATTTTGCAAATCGGTATTTATCAGGGAGTAGTTCAAACATCTCTAGACCATCCCTAGGCCATTCAAACTAGGTCAATGCACTGTTTGGAAACATTTATTTATTTCTTTGGTAACTTTCAGGTTAAACTCGGTCGTTCAGCAGGGACATCATTTGGTGCCACATCACACAAAGTGCTGTTTGGATGAATTTCAGTCACAGGTGATCCATGGCAGTTGAAACTCCTGTGGTGATTTATGAGCAGTTTAGACAAAGACTAAAATCTCAGGTGAATTCTTTCCTAATTATTTGATACAGCTTCATGGACAAGCATCGGACGTCCCCACATCAATTCATGGTTAAATATATGGGTGTATAGGTATATAGGTTTAGTATTGTGAGCTATTAGTAGAATTTTGGAGAGAGAATAGTTCAGAGGCAAGGTTTATTCTTTATTTGATTTAGTAGGTTTTCACAGGTACCCAACGTACATAATAAGCATATAATATTAGTTAAAAGGTATTAATTGTAGACGGAACTCTGTTGTTAGTGTGTGTTCTGTATAATCTATCTGAATCACTTCAAACGGTGTAAGATAAAAGTTGCATTGTGGTCACCGAGCTTCACTCAGTCAGACTAGCACCATTTAAGTTAGGGCAACTCTCTTTGTGGCTAATTACTAAGCATTTTTGTTAAGTCTCTTCAAGGCTACTTCATTTTTCGGTGGATAAATTGTCTAGGGTTAGCTTCGCCACACAAATACTAATATAGTTTTAAGTTTGCATGATAAGTTTAGTTTACTAACATAGCAGTTAAGTTAGGGCAAATTCTTTTTGTGAGCTACATTTACTGAGCTTTCCATTTACTAAGATATTGTCAAGTCTCTTCAAGACCACCTCACACCTTCAGATATAATTTATTTTCCTCGGTAATTTTAACTAGATGTAAACATAAAATTTAAATAAATTGTTGATGTTAACCATAAACACACTTTTCATTTGTGCTACAGGACTTTTCGAGTTTCAGTCCTCCAACTAAACCAAAACTCGTGGCGCCCTCTTCTGAGCCCACTTTCTACATCCCACGGCTAGCTTAGGGCATATCACCTCTTGATAACCAAAAAGATATCTCAATAGGTTACAAAGTCAAAATTCATTTATTCATTAAAATCACAAGGATCACTTGAATCTTCGATTTTACCTACAGCCCGTTCCACCGCGACCAAGCCAGGAAAGGAAACCAATAGAGGGTAGTCAGTGACATGTCCAAACATTATATTGAATTGCTGAGACGCAAGAGGTGCGTGCTCGATTCCCGCTGCGGAACAAATATTTGCATGTTCTACAGATAGTAGTTGCTGATAACCACGTCACAGGGAATCCGATTATGGGGTTTCTAATTTTGCATGTGACTTAAATATTTAGTCTTATGTGACAAATTATGACACTATGACCAATGTAAAATGACATCCTAAGACCTGATTATGTTTTATTTAATTTTATGTGAATACTGACATCTGTTTTAATTAATTTGTAGTTCTTAGTGATATAATTTAATTCAATCTAATCTAATTTATTCTTTATATGTTTTTCTTGATTCGAATCTAATTTAATGAATTTGACAATGTTTTTGACTTTGTACCTACTAATTTAATATTTTTCATATTTTGCATGTTTCTTTTCAAATGTATTATTTTCTTGACATTTCGAGTATATTGAACTCAAATTGCAGCGCGCTAACGGGGTTCATGTACCTACCTATTTCTATGTAATTTTAAGACCTATGAATATGTACATGAAGGCAATAAATGAATATCAATATGAATATGAATTTATTATTATTTAGCACAATCGTAATAACTGCGTTTCCCGCCATTAGAAGTGAGTGACGTAACCAAACCATAAAAAAATGATAATAGGAATTAGTAGGAAAATAAGATCAGTAGGGTTTTCCTACTACTATTATAAACGTGAAAAATTTGTGAGGATGGATGTTTGTTACTCTTCCACGCAAAAACTACTGAACTTATTTTGATAAAATTTTACAGTAATATAACTTATACATCAGAATAACATATAGGTTACTTTTTATACAGATACCACGCGGGCGAAGCCGTGGACAGAAGCTAGTAAGATTATATGTTAAGAACGATACTAGGATTATATGGATAGTAGGATTTACCTACTAATTCCTTTCCTACGATAGTATCATCAATTAAAAAGTGGTAATTAGTAGGAAAATAGGATTAGGTTAGTAAGATTATAAAATATGGATGGTAGGATAATATGTATAGAAGGATTATATGTACAGAAATCAATGTGTAACCAAACGCAAATCAATAAGAAAGCAAGTAGATTATAAATACGTGCTATACCCATCCTCACCGAATTGGAAGTTCATCTTGTTGGGGCAGAGATGGTAGCAAGCTGAGAGGAACCCCTCCATGCACAGCGCGAACCCCATCGAGTACAGCAGCCCGTAGTGTTGCGGAATACCCATGTCCTACAGACATACTGACATTACATGACTTAGACTGATAAAATATTAAGATTACAGGTCCTAGAGTAATAGCATGTTATCATTACAAGTCCTAGATTTCCATGCACAGCGCGAACCCCATCGAGTACAGCAGCCTGTAGTGTTGCGGAATACCCATGTCCTACAGACATACTGACATTAGATGTCTTAGACTGATAACATATTAAGATTACATGTCCTAGAGTAATAGCATGTTATCATTACATGTCCTAGATTTCCATGCACAGCGCTAACCCCATCAAGTACAGCAGCCTGTAGTGTTGCGGAATACCCATGTCCTACAGACATACTGACATTAGATGTCTTAGACTGATAACATATTAAGATTACATGTCCTAGAGTAATAGCATGTTATCATTACATGTCCTAGATTTCCATGCACAGCGCGAACCCCATCGAGTACAGCAGCCCGTAGTGTTGCGGAATACCCATGTCCTACAGACATACTGACATTACATGACTTAGACTGATAAAATATTAAGATTACAGGTCCTAGAGTAATAGCATGTTATCATTACAAGTCCTAGATTTCCATGCACAGCGCGAACCCCATCGAGTACAGCAGCCTGTAGTGTTGCGGAATACCCATGTCCTACAGACATACTGACATTAGATGTCTTAGACTGATAACATATTAAGATTACATGTCCTAGAGTAATAGCATGTTATCATTACATGTCCTAGATTTCCATGCACAGCGCTAACCCCATCAAGTACAGCAGCCTGTAGTGTTGCGGAATACCCATGTCCTACAGACATACTGACATTAGATGTCTTAGACTGATAACATATTAAGATTACATGTCCTAGAGTAATAGCATGTTATCATTACATGTCCTAGATTTCCATGCACAGCGCGAACCCCATCGAGTACAGCAGCCTGTAGTGTTGCGGAATACCCATGTCCTACAGACATACTGACATTAGATGTCTTAGACTGATAACATATTAAGATTACATGTCCTAGAGTAATAGCATGTTATCATTACATGTCCTAGATTTCCATGCACAGCGCGAACCCCATCGAGTACAGCAGCCTGTAGTGTTGCGGAATACCCATGTCCTACAGACATACTGACATTAGATGTCTTAGACTGATAACATATTAAGATTACATGTCCTAGAGTAATAGCATGTTATCATTACATGTCCTAGATTTCCATGCACAGCGCGAACCCCATCGAGTACAGCAGCCTGTAGTGTTGCGGAATACCCATGTCCTACAGACATACTGACATTACATGACTTAGAGTGATAACATATTAAGATTACATGTCCTAGAGTAATTACATATTAACATTACAACATCATGAAATATGTAAGCATCGTCTTATTGCAGTGATCCCACTAAGGGTAAAAAAACAAGCCCACTGGTAATAAACACTAAGCATGGCATGTGCCCACGGGTAAATAGCAATATCTTATTATCAGTGGCACAATTAACAATTCGGCTGATGGTAATGTAACACAGGTAGCGCCATCTAGTCCGGTGTCGTGTAAGTGGTTACCTTGTGGTTATTGCGTGTTCGCTGTCTCGCTCGCACCTGCAGCAGGAATACGCCCCCGAGCAGCACGTAGCCCACGTTGGAGTAGACGTGGTTGAAGTCGGAGAGGAACCAGAGCGGATGCGCGCACAGGAAGTTGTAGTAGCAGAGATCCTGGTTACCGGTCGCAAATACCATCTGGAGGAAATATATTGTTCTGATGACCTCTGTGGCGCAGCGGACGAAGGCCCGCCTGAGACGCAGATGGTTGCGGGTTTGATTCCCGCCGCGGGACAAATTTTCGCTTGTTCTGTTAATATTTGTCTCTGATATGGGTGTTTTCTGTCTAATATGTAAGTATTTATAAAAAAATAAGTAGTATATCAATATATAATATAAAACAGCCATTACTGATGAGCGGATCAACGCACAGCCTAAACCATAAGTCCTAGAAGCATGAAACTTGAAGGGTATATTCCTCTTATGGTGTAGGGGTGCACCCCAAAAGGGGGTGAAAAGGGCTGAAAACTTTTCTATAAAAAATCGTGATTTTTGATGAACCTATCAGTTACCTACCCTACGCGAGTAAAACCGCGGGCATCGGCTAGTAGGTCATGTAGTTTCCATAAGACAAGCTCCGCTTAGTTTGGGGATTCATGCTGAGCAGGCTGGTGCGATTATGGGCAAATGAAGGTCTATACTTAAATAAAAAAATAAGGTACTTGCCTGTTGATAAGTGAACAGTAGCTGCACCACCGGTAAAGCATATACCACGGCTAAGGTCAACGCACCCCAGAAATATCTGAAATAATAAGTACTTTAAATATCCTACTTATATTATAAACGTGAAAGTTTGTGAGGATGTTTGTTACTCTTTCACGCAAAAGCTACTGAACGGATTTTGATGAAACTTTGCAATAATGAAACTTATACATAAGAATAACACATAGGCTACTTTTTATCCGGGTACCACGCGGGCGAAGCCGTGGGCAAAAATAGTAATAAAATAAACTTTAAAAAAAATGCAACGCTGTACAATCAGTGATACCAAACAAACTAGCCTAAGAACGTGTTATTCCCATTTGCCCCCCGGTCTGCGCTGCGGTCCCATCGGGGGACAACGGGAATCCAATGTACCTGTATTCCAGCAAACTAAGTTCTTCATTCATTCATAGTCGTTAGTTGTGCAATGAAGTTAGTATTCACTGATTTTTTTTTAAATAATGTTTATGTAACTAACTGTGTATTTTTTTAATGGCAACCCTTTAAAGCTATTAAAAATATACAGTTTAAATAAATAGATCAGGGGATTTCTGGAACTCTTGTCCAGAATTCCCCAATGCTTCTCCTTTGAGAGACGGAAAGGGATTTCTGGACAAAACGTCCATCCCTATCGCAGAGGATTCTGGAATAAGTGATCAGTATGTACCTGTCGGATCTCCTCGCGAGTGTGTCGGGTGGCGCCCGCGTCAGCCGCCCCACCGTCAGCGCCCCCTCCTCCCCCTCACCCGCACCCCGCCCCACGAGGGGGGCCGCGTCCCCGCCCGCCCCCGAGCACTGCGACGTCGAGGGAGCCACCTCCTCCTCCTCCTCCACCAACACCTCATCTAACAACGAATTTTCATAACTTTTGAAATTATCATAGTTTTTTAACATAAATTTTACTAAAAAACGGTAAATATCACAAAACATGGTAAATTTCCCATTTTTAATAAAAATCTGAACCTCTTCAGCTGAAGAGAGATAACGAATATTTAGCTGCTCTAACAAAATAGTAAGCTTGAACTTTATGTATAACTGCGCCACGGCCGCCCCCGACCCACCGCGCCGCATCGCCCGCCCGTGCTTTAACCTCTTTTCTCGGAGGCTTGGCTCCTAAGGGTCGTAGCGGAATGTTCATACCCTATAACCTTCCTCATGAGTTGGGCTATCGAATGCAAAAATAATTTATCTAATCCGACTGCTAGTTCTAGAGATCAGCGCGTTCAAACAAAGAACAAACGAACTCTTCAGCTTTATTATTCATATTAGAGTTTTCATTTATAACTCCTTACTAGACGAATACCACTTTCTGTTAGCGTTAACGTCTGCGGAAAGATTTTATTGTGGTAATATCACGTGACAGCTGACAAGTTTTACCAAGACAAATTTGCGTTAGCGTGAAAGGATAACTAATAATAATAATAACGTTTATTCAAAGACAACATGATCCAGAAGTGTTAGTAAGCTTAATTAATTACTAATACAGATTGGCTTATTCCACAAATCCCCTGCGACAATCCCCTGCGAAGGGGATTTCTGGACATTTTGTTCACATATCCCCTTTGCTGGCCCTTTGAGTATCGGAAGGGGATTTGTGGACAAGAGTTCCAGAAATCCCCTGATCCATAGAATAAACTAAGCTTGAGGTATTTGTGTAAACACTCTAGATAGATTTATAACTTTATCTTTTACCACAAATTATATTTACAAGAATTTATATTTTGGGAAAAAAATCACAAGAGTGTTTATTTTTGGAATAATTATAAATTGTAGGGAGTACGCCCGCACTAGTTTAAGGTTTTGTATATATATTATCTGTGACCGGAAAAGGAACGACATTAGAATGACTCCGGTCCTCGTTCTAGCTCCTTTTTCGGCCGGCAGTTGATTTCGGTACACGATGGTGTCGGTTGAATAAATGTACTTTTTATACATACTACACTGGCGCCTAACTTGCGGCCACAACCAACGCGTATATAAGAAAATAAGTTGTTTTCCGCGTCCCGTGTTGTGTGAACCCCCCCAATGAATAAAAAGTTCATCTCGAAAAGTACGTGCGAAGTTCTCCGCTCTGACTAAATTACGTGTGTGATAAGCGAAAATGCCTAAGACGCGTAGCCGAAAATCTGCGGCACGCGACGTGGATGAGGATTCCGCCTCCTTCGGGAGCGCTGCGGACCTCGCCCCGGTATCGACCGCTCCAGCCAACGTAATGCTGTCGCAGGAGCAGCTTTCTGCTATGTTCGCCATGCTTGCCAGGACGCAGGCTGAAGCTAACATGCAAGTGTTGGATCGTGTAGACCGGCTAATAGCGTCGAGTACGCCACAGAATTGTGAGACACCGACGCCGACGCCATCACCGACCCATGCGCAGACGCCGACGCCGACGCCTACGGCAACGTACAGTGCCTCCGTCATAACGACGCTGCCGCCGAACTTCACTGGCTGTACTTCCAGATTTAACGGCTCCTCGCGTGACGCCGATAGTCTAGAGGCGTTCATAGATGCCATAGAAATTTACAAGGAATGCGTGGGGATGAGAGAAGATCACGCGCTGCGCGGGCTACCTCTACTACTGGAAGGGCAAGCCGCGGTATGGTACGTGGGTGTGAAGAACACTACCGTTAGTTGGGCTGACGCCCTCGAAAAATTACGCTGCGCATTCGGCCAGAGGAGGCCGGCCTATCAGATATACAAGGAACTGTTTTCGCGAGAGCAGGGGGAGGACGAACGAGCGGACGTGTTCGTAGCCAACGCCCGCGCTCTTCTCGCTAAAATCCCAGATGGAGAATTATCTGAAAAGGTTCAACTAGATATGGTGTTTGGCCTCCTTCATCGCAATCTCCGAAAGAGGATGCAGCGTTCGACATTCGAGACCTTCGAGCGTTTGTTAGAAAAAGCGCGGGCGATCGAAGAAAGTCGAGGAGAGCTTGCGCATAATGTGAAGAAAGAACCAAGCGTCACAGAAGTTTGTAATTCGCGCCATAATAATTCAAACTCGATGGTGACGCCGTACAGCAGCGCCCCCAATTTCAAAACGACCGCTACCCGAAACCGTAGCGACACGCAGCAAGCTTCCGGCTCTTTCGGAAACAGTCGTGCCTGGCAACAACGCGACAACACCCGAAATCCGAGGTTGGCGCGCTATTCGTCGCCGGCTCCTGTAGTGCGCTATCCTGCCACCGAGGGCGCTGAAACGCAATCACTTCGTTCGCGTCCGCAGGAACTTCACTCCGCTCCCATTTCTTCCGCACCGCGCTCCGCCGAACGATCTGTGGAGCGAACCGCTCACTCACCCGGTCGTTCTGTCAAATTCTGTGCGATCGAAACGTCAACTTCACGTCATCCGTTCTCTCCAACTTCATGTTCTATGGCCGTCGAGAATTGTTTACGTTCTCCGATCATTACCGATTCATTGATCCAGACTCGTGAGAACTCATCGCGTGCTTGCAACAGCCGCGCACGCCGCCGCCGCCGCGCAGCCGAAGCCCGCGAGGCCGGTGCCGCGCCCTGCAATACGGCGCGCGCGCCGCGTGGTGAGGAGGCCTGCCACGCCGCGGCCGCTGGCGCCGCTCCGATAGAGATTCCACGCGTAGGTCCGTACGCTGAACAATGTGAGTACTATGACGTGTGTTTCTCTCAGTGCAAAAAGTGTATGGATGTAAATAATAGGGACACTAGTGTTAATAACCTTTATTGCTATAAGTGTATAAACAGTGCCTTAGATTTAAGTAGTTTAACAATGCCCGAACAAGTAAGGGACTTGAGCCGGCCTATTTTAGAGGTTCAGATCAATGGTTTAGATGGTACAGCTTTAATTGATACTGCAGCCAAGCGTTGCATTGCTGGGTGTACTCTCTATGCACTCCTTCTAAAACAGGGTTTTGCTTTTCATACTACAAACATGCTTATAAAGCTTGCAGATGGTAGCATGCAGGACACAGCGGTAAAACTAGCGGATGTTAAGGTTACAATATATAATACAGGGCTTATGGTTCCAATTACATTTGTGGTTTTGCCTCTCGCTATCAATAATGATACTTTGCTGGGGATTGACTTCATAACGCAAGCAGGGTTAGTTTTAAACTTTTCTGCTAAGACTTGGCATCTCGCAGACACACCTTGGAATGTTCATCGCCTCAAGTGTGAGGATGCTGTTACTCGGCCTGTGGCATGTTATTCTGCTGATGTCCTTCGGAAGGATGAAGGGACTATGCTGGCTGTGCATGAACGGGCAGCCTTAGCAAACTTGCTCATGTGCTATGATGATGTTTTCAGTGAGAAAGGAGAGTGTACCCCATTTGCTGAGCACCATTTAGAAACCGGAGACCATCTGCCCATTGCTGTACCGCCCTACCGTCTCACGCCTGCTAAGAGGGCTGTTATGGAAGCTGAAATCAACAAAATGCTGACGGATGGTGTTATCGAAGAGTGTGAGTCTGCGTGGGCCTCCCCAGCCCTATTAGTACCAAAGAAGGATGGTACCTTTCGCTTTTGCGTGGATTACCGTAAGTTGAATGCCATTACTAAGACTGACTCCTACCCACTGCCGCTGATTGATGATCTCCTGCAGTATACGAAGAAAAACTGCTATATGTCCACAATAGACTTGCGATCAGGGTACTGGCAGGTGAAGCTTGCAGAACAGGACCGAGACAAGAGTGCTTTTACTTGCCCACTAGGAGTCTACCGCTTCAAGGTCATGCCTTTTGGAATGTGCAATGCCCCTGCTACCTTCCAACGGTTGATAGATAGGTTCAAGGCCGGTGCCTCAATGAAAGACCTAACCTTACTCTGTTACCTTGATGATTTGATTCTAATAACAGAGGGCAGCTACTCAAAACACCTAGAGGAACTTCAGACTGTATTTGAACGGCTGAGAGTTTTCAAGCTCCGCGCCAACCGGACTAAGTGTATGTTTGTTCGCACTAGTGTCAAATATCTGGGCCATGTGATAACTAGAGATGGTGTGTCTCCAGATCCTGATAAGGTGTCCGCCATCAGCAATATGAAAGCTCCCAACTCCATGAAACATCTGAAGAGTTTCCTACAAACCTGCTCATGGTTCAGAAAGTTTGTGCCTGGTTTCTCGGAAATTGCTCAACCCCTAACACAACTTACAAAGAAGGATGTAGCCTGGACTTGGGGAACTGACCAAGAGGCTGCTTTCCAGAAGCTTAAAGAGTTGTTGACCTCAGCTCCCATTTTGAGTCAACCCGATTATAACAAAGAATTTATACTCAGGACTGATGCCAGCAATTACGCTTTGGGAGCCGCCTTACTGCAGGGGGAGTCGCCTGCCGACGAGCGCCCCATCGAGTACGCGTCGCGCCTGCTGATACCGGCTGAACGTAACTACACCACCACGGAGCGCGAGGCGCTGGCCGTTGTGTGGGCGGTGGACAAGTTCCGGGGGTACATCGACGGACACCGGGTGCGCGTCGCCAGCGACCACCAGCCGCTGAAGTGGCTGCTCACCCTTAAGTCGCCCACTGGTCGACTCGTACGCTGGGCCATGAAGCTGCAGGCCCACGACCTACATTATGAGTACACCCCAGGTAAAGCCAATGTTATTGCCGACACCCTGAGCCGCCCACCCTGCGAGGACGAGACCCGTCCCGCTTGCGGGATTTGTACGGTCGTTGTGGAGACCCCGCGCTGGGAGGCCTCCTCTCTGAGAGAGGCACAGATGGCTGACAACGAAGTTGGAAAAATTATAAAAGACTTGGAAGGGACAGAGGAAGTGGCCAACACTAGATGGGCTGAGCGAGGCTACTGTATGACACAAGGGGTGCTGTATCGTTACAGTCACGATGAGGACAATGAGGAGCCCCAACTTGTGATACCAGACAGCTTGCGAAAGGAAATCATGATAGAATGTCACGACAAAGCTACGGCCGGTCATGGCGGCATAGAAAGAACGCTAAAGCGCATCGCGCAGCGCTATTATTTTCCTGGAATGCGACGTTATGTGACGGAGTATCTTAAGACCTGCATAGAATGTCAAAGGTACAAGCCATCGAATGTAAAACCAGCTGGCCTTTTACAGACGCCTGTTCCAGCGCAGCGTTTCGAGGTACTCGCCGTGGATCTCTTCGGACCACTGCCGCGCGGTGAACTGGGTGAGCGATGGATCCTGGTGGCGGAGGACCCCGCCAGCAAGTGGGTGGAGCTGTTCGCGCTGGTGGATGCCACGGCCGAGGCGTGCGCGCGCGCGCTCATCGACGAGGTGTTCCTGCGCTACGGCGTGCCGCGCCGGCTCGTCTCCGACAACGGGGTGCAGTTCGTCGCCGACGTCATGAAGCACGCTTGCGCTGCGCTCGGCGTCACGCAGAATCTGATCCCGCTCTACCACCCAGAGGCGAACCCGGTCGAGAGGAAGAACCGCGACATTAAGACCCAACTCGCCATTCTGGTTGAGGGGCATCATAAGGAGTGGCCAGAAGCATTGCCCGCTATCCGTTTTGCCATGAATACGGCGGTCTGCAAGTCGACTGAGAGGACGCCGGCCTACCTCACGTTCGCACGCGAGCTCCGATCCCCGCTGGACGCTCAAGCTGATATTCGGGAGGTGGTAAGCGCCGTCAACTACGTGCCACAGATCACGCCGTACTTACTCAAACTTGCGGACTCTATTGCAGAAAGCAAAGAGACCATGGAGCGGCAACAGGATCTTAGAAAGACAGTCAAAGATGACATGCGCCAAGAAGGAGAAACCTTTGTTGTGGGCGACTTGGTACTCCTACGAACGCACGCGTTGAACAATGCCAGCAAGGGACTGAGCGCGAAGCTGATGCCCAAGCAAGACGGGCCCTACGTGATCGTCAATAGAGTGAGCCCTACAACTTACATCTTGGCTCATCACCGAAAACAGGACGACATAGTCGGGAAATACCATGTCTCTCAGCTTAAGCGGTATCATGCTAGGGATGATGAACAATCTGAGGTGTGTCAGCCAGTAGCCCCAAAACGTAAACGTGGGCGACCTCGTAAGAATTTTTAGTCTACCTTAGTTTGTATGTAACCAAGTACTGAGTAGTTTGATCTAACGTGGGGTCCACCAGTAGATCAAAAGGGGGAGTATGTAGGGAGTACGCCCGCACTAGTTTAAGGTTTTGTATATATATTATCTGTGACCGGAAAAGGAACGACATTAGAATGACTCCGGTCCTCGTTCTAGCTCCTTTTTCGGCCGGCAGTTGATTTCGGTACACGATGGTGTCGGTTGAATAAATGTACTTTTTATACATACTACAAAATCCATTTAGTTTACCTCAAGTGTGGGTAGCACTTTATAATACAAATAAGTATAATTAGTTATGAAATTGTAAAAAAAAAAAAAAAAAGTTTATTTCAAGTCACAGAGCTCATATAATAAATGTTTTAGAATTTTGTTTGGATTGCAATTTAAGTACCTATGTAATTTATTCTTTTTGTGTATTACTTTTTTTTTGTTTTTTTCTTCCAAAATTTTAAACCCCCTGTTATGTTTTCCATCGTTTACTGCTGCGCCCCCTAGTGACCTGTGACGATAAAAGAACTTCAAAGGCGCGGTGGGTGAGTAGCCGGCTGCGTGGCAAGAGGTGCTGTGACGGTTCCCGCTGCGGGACAAATGCTCGCATGTCCAGCAGATATTCCCGGGTCTGGGTGCTGTGGTAGCACGGTACTCGTAGTGTCTGATACCCACGACACAGGGAATCCTAGTATGGGGTCAGGACTATGTATGAGTATGTAGGGTGTTTTTTTAAACCTGTCTAAAGTAGAATCCTTGCAGACATACACATCGATTACAACGAACCGCATTACAATCTGATAAGCCATTTCATCGGAAAGAAATGCTAATAGACACACGACCAATCGATTACAGAAAACGCATATACGAACTCCTCACGTTACGGGCAAAAAAATAACAGTATTTTTTAACATCATCATCAAAGATTTTTTTTGGTATTGGTTTGAAATATCTGGAGCTTGCAACCTGTCACGTGGAATACAAACCACTTGCAAAACGCGGACATGTACCAAATGTTACGTTGGACGTATCTCTGACTACCCTCTAACTTGGCATCCTCAAATATCTACGCGCTGAGTATGTATCTGAGGATGTCCACGGGGAATACTGTCGTGCGCGTATTTGTTTGTGTTATATTTGACATCTTACCGTATTCCCTGTACCGGAATGGAACGGCCACCGTCAGTACGAAGGCTGCTACTAGCGCCACTACGCAGAGCAGGACTAGGGCTCCGATTATGTACTCTTTGTATGATACGGTGGCTATTATCTGAAATCTGGAACAGAATATAAGTCAAGATAGGGTCAACTTAGATTACGAGTCAAAGTTGAGTCAAGGTAGGGTCAATTTAGATTACGAGTCAAAGTTGAGTCAAGGTAGGATAACGTCAGATTAGAGTCAAAGTCACACAAAACTAAAAGACAAGTAAAGTAAGTAAGACAAGTAAGGTCAAGTAAAGTAAAAATAGAGTCAAAGTCAAGATGTCCAAGTCAAACTGGAGTCAAAGTTTAGTTACAGTAAAGTAAAAATAGACTTAAAGTCAAGATGCCCAAGTAAAGTCAAATTGGAGTTCAAGTTTAGTTACAGTAAAGTAAAAATAGAGTCAAAGTCAAGATGTTCAAGTAATGTCAAATTGGAGTCCAAGTTTAGTTACAGTAAAGTACAAATAGAGTCAAAGTCAAGATGCCCAAGTAAAGTCAAATTGGAGTTAAAATTTAGTTACAGTAAAGTAAAAATAGAGTCAAAGCCAAGATGTCCAAGTAAAGTCAAATTGGAGTTAAAGTTTAGTTACAGTAAAGTAAAAATAGAGTCAAAGCCAAGATGTCCAAGTAAAGTCAAATTGGAGTCCAAGTTTAGTTACAGTAAAGTACAAATAGAGTCAAAGTCAAGATGCCCAAGTAAAGTCAAATTGGAGTTAAAGTTTAGTTACAGTAAAGTAAAAATAGAGTCAAAGCCAAGATGTCCAAGTAAAGTCAAATTGGAGTTAAAGTTTAGTAACTAGAGACATCATATTGGAGCCAAAGTTACAGAAAGATATGATACAGAATGGTCAAACTTTTTTTTTTTTCACGTGAATATTTTTAACATTAAGTACGCCACTAAACCGCCGAGCTTGTACGAAGAATTTGATGGGGATGAATGAAGCGAAAGTGTATGCAAGGATCGTAGCAAGGGAAATCCGTGGTATCTGCCTACCCCTCCGGGAAACAGACGTGACTATAATCCTACTATTATAGACGCGAAAGTTTGTGAGGATGGATGTTTGTTAAACTCTTTAACGCAAAAACAACTGAAGGGATTTCGTTGAAACTTTACAGTAATATAGCTTATACATCAGAATAACACATAGACTACTTTTTATCCGGGTACCACGCGGGCGAAGCCGTGGGAAGAAGCTAGTGTTAGTATGTAAATATTATTTCTCGGTTTCGTGTTTGCATCATACTAATATGCGGCATTTTGTGATAGGTTCAAGTGAACAAGTGGATAGATCAGGTTGATTAGTGATATGTACTTGAACGTCTTCAATCTGTCTTCGCCTATCGCCGTCTCGCTCGCACCCGTGCACTCTGCATCGCTCCCTTTCACAACGAACACCACGTAGAAACCGCGAGGGAACATGGATTGCTGAAAACGATTATTAATCATCTAAAAACTATTGATGATACATAAAAAATATGTACTACATGATTAAAGTACTCATTATCACCTAAAAAAAAGTCCTGGAGGGAATATATCTAACTATCATAGTTAAGTCACAATAGCAGCTTTTGTGTTCTAAAATTTAATTAGATCGCGGGTAGAAACAAAAGTTGGTTACATTCGTATCGCAGTATTAATTCTTATTCAAATAAATAGTTTTATCATCAAGGGTATTTATGTAACGCTAAAATACTTTTTAATTCATTCGAATCGGACATTTAATTTCAAAGTTATCACGAGTGTAAAAATGCAAGACGCGAACCGCCGCCGCGACGTTCCCTGCTCTGTAGAGCGGGCGTCGCGGAGGAGCGGGAGGGGTTACGTTCCCTGCTCTGTAGAGCGGGCGTCGCGGAGGAGCGGGAGGGGTTACGTTCCCTGCTCTGTAGAGCGGGCGTCGCGGAGGAGCGGGAGGGGTTACGTTCCCTGCTCTGTAGAGCGGGCGTCGCGGAGGAGCGGGAGGGGTTACGTTCCCTGCTCTGTAGAGCGGGCGTCGCGGAGGAGCGGGAGGGGTTACGTTCCCTGCTCTGTAGAGCGGGCGTCGCGGAGGAGCGGGAGGGGTTACGTTCCCTGCTCTGTAGAGCGGGCGTCGCGGAGGAGCGGGAGGGGTTACGTTCCCTGCTCTGTAGAGCGGGCGTCGCGGAGGAGCGGGAGGGGTTACGTTCCCTGCTCTGTAGAGCGGGCGTCGCGGAGGAGCGGGAGGGGTTACGTTTCCTGCTCTGTAGAGCGGGCGTCGCGGAGGAGCGGGAGGGGTTACGTTCCCTGCTCTGTAGAGCGGGCGTCGCGGAGGAGCGGGAGGGGTTACGTTCCCTGCTCTGTAGAGCGGGCGTCGCGGAGGAGCGGGAGGGGTTACGTTCCCTGCTCTGTAGAGCGGGCGTCGCGGAGGAGCGGGAGGGGTTACGTTCCCTGCTCTGTAGAGCGGGCGTCGCGGAGGAGCGGGAGGGGTTACGTTCCCTGCTCTGTAGAGCGGGCGTCGCGGAGGAGCGGGAGGGGTTACGTTCCCTGCTCTGTAGAGCGGGCGTCGCGGAGGAGCGGGAGGGGTTACGTTCCCTGCTCTGTAGAGCGGGCGTCGCGGAGGAGCGGGAGGGGTTACGTTCCCTGCTCTGTAGAGCGGGCGTCGCGGAGGAGCGGGAGGGGTTACGTTCCCTGCTCTGTAGAGCGGGCGTCGCGGAGGAGCGGGAGGGGTTACGTTCCCTGCTCTGTAGAGCGGGCGTCGCGGAGGAGCGGGAGGGGTTACGTCTATGAGGAAGGTACCCGCGCGGCTCAGACGCATCACTTAGTATGTATGTACATAATATGTTTGTTACAATTGTTAGTGCTATTACAATATTAATTACTTTTAGTTGACGATTTGAAACTTTGACCATTTAATTTTAAGAATAATAATAATAATAACACTTTATTGAACTCCATATGAATAATTTACATCAAAATATAATTTTAAATATTTGCATGACTAATTTTAAGGTAGAACATAATTGAAACATTTAATATATTTAAGACCTACAACTGTAACCTACATTATGTTGAAGCAAATATTTAATCTTTATCTTTACTTCTTCACGCAAAAACTATTGAACCGATTGTGATAATAAAGACCATTTGATTTTACCCCTATCAAGACTAAAAATGGTACAAAACAGTCCAAACTTTAGGCTAATTAAAATATTTAATAAAATTCCAAACAATATTAAAAAAGAACAAAATGACACAACTTTTCATAATAGTCTAAAATATCTACTCCTATCTAAATGTTATTACTCCGTTGACGAATTCTTATGTGACAAATTATGACACTATGACCAATGTAAAATGACATCCTAAGACCTGATTATGTTTTATTTAATTTTATGTGAATACTGACATCTGTTTTAATTAATTTGTAGTTCTTAGTGATATAATTTAATTCAATCTAATCTAATTGTACCTAATTTATTCTTTATATGTTTTTCTTGATTCGAATCTAATTTAATGAATTTGACAATGTTTTTGACTTTGTACCTACTAATACAATAAATGAATATGAATATGAATATGATGAAACTTGATAGATACATAGCTGTTACCTATAGCTGTTACTTTTTATCCCGATATTCCTACGGAATCGAAACTTACGCGGGTGAAACCGCGAGGCGCAGCTAGTCAATAATAAAGAGGCAGTGTGGTGAAAGGATTATAGTGCAGAGTATTGTACCGTCAGTGTGATGCCGCCTTTGCTGGTCATTGTGAGATGGTATCCCTGGTACAACACCTCTTTTTCATCATCAAACACCGGACACTGAAACATAAAATAATCCTATCCTATAATATTATAAACACGAAAGTTTGTGAGGATGGATGTTTGTTACTCTTTCACGCAAAAACTACTGAACGGATTTTGATGAAACTTTACAGTAATATCGGTTTAAAGAATCTTTATTTCTCAAAGAACATAATTATAGTTCACTTATTATATGAGAAAACAAAACTTTAAGTACATACTCATAAGTAAGTATCTACTTAAATATATATCTTAGCACGAGAGCGCTTACCTACCTACTAATATAATAACTTAAGTACCTATCAACTAAGATAACAAAAGAGAAAAACAGAGAAAACGAAACAACTTAATCCAAAACAACACAAAGTAGGTACCTAGGAACAAGACGTATCCATTCGGTATTTGCAGACACAATTGCTAGTATAATATAATAGCAAGTAATAGAAACCCGGCTGCAGCTTCAGCGTGGTTCTATTATCTTAATATTCCTTTTATATCAAAATCGATCACGCCGTTTATGCTACAGGATAAGTTAAATTATTTTTGGTTGGTAGGAAATCGAATATGGCGTTTTGTAGCCGCCATATAAGATTTCTTTACTTTTTACATATCCTACATTAGCCCCGCGATCAAGACAAATCCAATCACACCTCATTATAAAAATCTATCAATTCTGTAGGATGAAAGGGCACCTGCCAATTCTTACAAAAAATCTGTAGGATTAAACGGCACCTGCCAATTCTTACTAAAATTCTGTAGGATGAAACGGCACCTGCCAATTCTTACTAAAGTTCTGTAGGATGAAACAGCACCTGCCAATTCTGACTAAAATTCTGTAGGATGAAACGGCACCTGCCAATTCTGACTAAAATTCTGTAGGATAAAACTGCACCTGCCAATTCTTACTAAAGTTCTGTAGGATGAAACAGCACCTACCAATTCTTACTAAAGTTCTGTAGGATGAAACAGCACCTGCCAATTCTGACTAAAATTCTGTAGGATGAAACGGCACCTGCCAATTTTGACTAAAATTATAATTAACTTACAGAATTGTTCTGTATAGAGACGGTAGCACACAGCTCGTCATCCGCGTCAATCAGTAAAATCACACTCTTAGGTATAGTGTAGTTGAATCTGAAAATTAAAGTTATATTTAATCATAGTCAAAGTCATTCCTCGTTCCAGATGTAATCACATAGTTAAACTCTGCATAGCTCTCTTCAGTGCCCATAGCGCTACCTTGACCGTATGTGTGAAGCCATTAGTAACTCAGGGTTACTAAGTAAAGGTCAATTATAGAATATTGTTACTAACATGGGTAACTTTTGTAAGTGGTGACCCAAATTATCCGAGATGTTCCAGGGATTTTGGTCGAATGAGAAATAGTAGTATTTTGGGGTACTCGGGGTCACGTTAAATGTTATTTCCTGAAACAAACATTATCTTAAGTAATGAGAGTAATCTCGGGTTATTTATTTATGTATACATACTATGTATTTCGATATAAGAGTATTTTAGAATCATTATTTAGGATTGATCGTTTTTTTCTTGAGTTTTTTTTATTCGATGCTCAAAGGTTGTATGGAAGAAAATGCTAATGAGCATTAAGTTCGCCTATATACTTGTTTTATCTTGCATTTTTTATGTTAGTTATAAAACAGTATTATTTTCTTGAAAAATAGATTTCATTACAATCATAGGCTATTCAAAACTTTTTGTACCATCTATTATACAATTTTAAACTTAGATAGATAGATATATAGTTTTTTATTCGACACATACAATACAGCACAGACAAGTACAAATGAAAAGAAAGACAAACAATTAAAGAAACTTGAATGAACGAATGTGTGATCGAGTGAATGAATGAGTGTTACCTTATTAACTTCCATGTAGAAATCAGTGACTCGTCTCAGTTTGATAGCGACCGAGGTGTTTTTGGGGTTTTCTGTGGCTATGTGTATTGTCGGACGATTTTCAGTTTTTAAATCTGCAATTATCCACAAATTTAGTTTAAAAGAAACAAGTAGAAAGAAAAGAAACAAGTAGTAGAAAGTCAAATTCAGGTAACACGAGTATAATTCTAGTATCAGTCATAATAATGATAATGCTGGACATTTTTCACACAGCATCATCTAGCTCCAAAGTAAGCAGAGCTTGTGTTATGGGAACTACATGACTGACTACATATATACTTTTTTTGTAAAAAAAAAAACATTTCATATACAGGCAACACTGATAACACCTAAGGTCTATGGTTTGATGCCATGCATCGGTGGTTGACTGTAATGGATTTGGTAGTTCAGTCTATGGAATATATTATCTATGGACACATTTTTGTAATAAGCTTTTGATTAGAATGTGATTAAAAAAACTCAAATGTAAGTCACAGTGTTTTATTAAAATATTAAGCATATAGTATTTGTGTCAAAAATAATCGTCGGTGAGACATATAAGTATATACCAAATGTTTTTTATATAAATATGTGTCAAGGTAACGTCTTTTATAAATTTGTCCCATGATGGCGCGGCGGGCGGGTAGTCGACTGCGATGCAAAAGGTGCGGGTTCGATCCTCGCTGCGGTACAAATGTTTGCACTTTCTGCAGATATTTATTCCGGGTCTGGGTGTTGTGGTACAACCAAACTCGTAGTTCCTGATACCCACGATACAGGACAGAGAATACCGTGGGGTCAGGACTGGTATGTCTGCTGGGTGTTTATATATTTATTTATTTATTTGTCTGCCTGTCTGTCTATTTGTGAATGTGTCTGCTTAGGGGTTTTATACACGAGCGGCACATTGCCAACGGAAGACGCAACTGCAGACGTCGACACCAGTCGGCGGCAGCCGTCGACTTGTCGCGTCCGCCATTCAGTCAGTAGACTGCAAATAGCTTCGGTGTTCGCACGCGGCTTTGACGGCATTGAAGTAGGTAAACACCTCAAATACCTACTTATCTCAATGTCATGACGATTCTTTGCTCAGCTGGCATGCTTTTACGTATTATGGTATCTTGGTTAGATATTGAATTTTTCAAAATAGCTATTAGCTCATCAAAAGTCCTTTAGTCCACCATCGTAACGTAACCATCTTTCGAAACAAGGAAAAAAAAATTAATGTAATTCTCTTCATCATAACAAGTTAAGAAAACATCATTCAGGTTCCTTCTAGCCCTTCGTATCGAATATACCGCGAACCGCGGTGCCAAAACTTCGGTATATCTATAGAAACGTATCGCCTATCGTTGGCTTATCTAATTGAAATTTGGTTCTCTGAAATTGCTTTGTATGACTTCAAGGATAGTTTTTAGACAAGTTTCAACACCACAAGTCACTAGGCTTAAATTTTGGAAAAGGTTTAATACATAAATTATATAAACACAAAGAGAGCCGACGACGGACGCCGTAGATATTCGACGTTGACGTGGCGACGACAGCCGTCAATGCGTCGGCATCAGCCGCCAAAACATCCACGGCTGCCGCACAGATTTTTTTTTTTGATCCTAATGGCTGCCGCCGACAGCTGCAGTTGCCTCTGTCGTTGGCGACGTGCCGCTCGTGTATAAGAACGCTTACCGGGCCCCGCGTCGTGGGGGCAGAGCGTGCGCGCCATATTGTTGTACAGAAGCGCATAGCTGTTGGTTTCTGGCACCACCAGAGGGAGCTCCCACGCTGATAACCCTGAAAGAACATTCACAATGAGTTGCTGAATCAGGTGTAGGAGATCGTACGCGCGGATTAGCGTGCCGAAGGGGATAGATACATTTTATAATTAAAATTATAATTAGAATTACATTATTACATGTTATAATTAGAATTAAAAATATTTGGAAATATAATTTTAATTCTAATTGTTAATATGCTTTTTATTTTATCATATTATTTTATCTGTTTTGTATAAATACCTAGGTTTTTAAATAATTAGTGCAATTGGGTCCGTCCCGTTCTAATTAAATTAAATAAATAAATTTCGGCTAGATTTTATTGCTTTTACTTTACGCTGATTAATAATGCTAAATGAATTCTGATGAGCAGCTCGTCCGCTAGCTGAATATGCACTGACTAGGTAAGCCGTGTGATGGCTCGTGGAAGCCTCACGCGACTGTTTACTCTAGTTTAGCTAGTTAGGATAATTTGTTCGACTAAGCCGATGTCTATTGAATACCTAGTTAGTTCATAGTTTAGTCAATATTGGCCTAGTTACTAGATACAAACAAACACACACACACACATACACACACACACACACACACACACACACAAACACACACACACACACACACACAACGTTACGTTAACTGCTTACTAACAGGTAACAATGGCATAACTAACCTAAGCACTTTAAGCTGAACAAGAATTTTGACCCTAAATGGAGGATCATAAAAAAAACACCAAGTAGAGTTACATGATTCTTCTAGGTTTGGTCGCGTGTGAGGAATCCATGTAAATTCACTTAAACATTTTAAATTCACATAGTTTTTAAGCTGATGTTTCTATACGATCCTTGTGTTTTCCTTGAGAATAAAAACCGGGTGGAATTTAGAAAACCGTCTCATGAATTTCGATAAAATAAGCACAGGGGGTGGAATGGGTGGGCTCCGCCATTCCCAAACTATGGAATTGAATAGTTTCCGAGAAATTACGTGTTGAAATGATTTTTTTTACCTAAATTCGTGCGACGGCTTTCTAAATCCCAACCAAAAAACCTATTGACTTCGACTTTTATAGTTCATAGTATATTTATAATGAAACATAGTTAATAGGGTGATAGGCACATGTTATAAACATGTCCACTGTATTTTACCACTGAAACATATGTAAACCACAACTGGCTTTTATTAAACTACCCTCTGCTTACTAAGTCAACCTTATAAATGTAAGAAGGTTTGATAAGTTGCCCTCATTTAGGATACAACCTGTAAATTTAAATATAAGGGATGAAAAATGATAGCTGACCTTTCTGCTGAGTAGCCGTTATGAAGATGGGATAGTCCACAGTGTCATTAGTAGACACATGCACACGGGTTGGATAACTTGTCAATAGTTCAGTGTCCTGAAAGTTTTAGAATAAATTAGTTTAGTAGGTACTACAATTTTTTTTTATAACCACTAAAAACACATTCATAGTGGTGACCCTATACTAGGATTCCCTTTGTTGTTGGTATCAAGAACTATGGCACTGGAAAAAATATCTAGATCACAGCGGGAACTGACACATCACCTCTTACATTGCAGCAGGCAACTCAACCACCACACCAATGAGGTTGTTGTTTTGCTTAAGTATTATTTTATGTTATTTGGGTATTCTTACCTCATAGAAGTCCATTATATGTTCAGTTGCATTGTTCACATTCACAGTTACTCTTGTGTCATATTTGTAGCTAGAAACAGAAAATTCATTGAATCTAAATTCATAAAATCCCTGTAAAATTTACTGACTGACTTAAAATCAATACACAATCTAAATTGCAAGTTTTAAAGCTGTACCAACTTCTAACACAACAAACATGCTCTACCGGTCCAAATATGGGCTGGTTAAAGAAACTGTATCGTGAATAAGTAAGGGAGAATGATGGACCTGGAATGGTCGAAAATCGACAAAAGTTTAAAAAAAACAGAAAAAAAAAGTTTTTATAGCCTTGAAACTTGGAGGTTAGGTTTGTTTTGTAGTGTAGTGTTAGATAAATTAAGAAATAATTTTTCAAAATTATTCTTCTCTTAGATAGAAACGAGAAGATGAAGTTTGTTCTATAGAGCAGCACTAAGCTGAGACAGAGCCGGTTTGGCACACACGTCTCAGATGGAATTAACCGATTAGCATAATTTTTCCTCTGTCTCACTGTCACTGCAAAAGCCATAATCATGAAGTGAAGTGTTTATAATAATAATAATTTGTTTTTATTTGATCTAAAATACTATTACACAGGTGCTTAAGTGCCAACTAAGTTACGAAAACAGTTCAATACATCATTAAATGTAGGTATTGCCTATGTTAGTAGGTACAAAACAGCTTTTAAACAAAATTTGTAATCCAATAATACCTATTAATTATATTACCTGACTTTTGCTTTGTTGTGGTTTCAAATAAACTACATTTTATTCTATTCACATGCCATCCTATTATTTTCGAGTGATTGCTGTCTGTCAATGCAATCACTGTCTGCAACAATGCACCAACATTAAGGGTGACAACTTTACTTAAGAGGCCTGCGTTGGATGAATTGCTCATACAAATGTAATACCATAGTCATTTGTAATTAGAGCTTATTTCAACCATATTATGTTAATATTTGGATTCAAATAGTATTTATCTATGTACCTTGCTATATATTTTTTCAAAATACTTACCTAAAATTAAATGTAAACAAATCGCATTTTGGATATTTTTACTTCATACATGACATGTTTTCTTCTTATTTGTTTCGTATTAAGAACAACAATACCTTACATATTGTTTGGTTAGATACATAGATTATATTGTCTAGTTACAGAATAAAAACACAATGTGAAAAATACAACAAGTTTTCATTCATCTTTTTTGGTATTACGAAACACCACCAATTTGTAACAAATTCTGAATGGCTAATATTGCTATCGCGCGCACGGTCAAAAAGAGATAGCTATATTTTTGGATGCACTTTGAATTTAAGCTATGACCAGATCCTTAATGCATTCACAAATGAGTTTCAGCATGTCAACATTTTTTATGACAGACTGTCATCAATATTTAATAGTTAAGATTATATTTAAGTTTTAATCTAAGATAGTTAGCATTTTGATACTGTACACTCACCATTTTTTGATATAAATAATACTAGTTCTAAGGGGTATCACGAAACCAATCCAAATTTTTAAAGCTGACTGTACTAACTTCCCTTAGTCACGATAAGGTTAGGGGAATCCCCATTTCTAGGATCATCATGGAAAGTACATGTTTCAGACAAGATAGAAGGCGTGCATCAACAATATTGATGCAGACAAAGAGTATAGTTTACTGATATTATTACAATAATAATAGAACTACGTAAATAAAAACAAAGTAGCGACCCATAATCTGGTTTACTCACAAGTCATAAATGAAGTTTTTTTTCGGAGAAATAGGTTCACTGGTATTCGCACAGAAGGCTGCTTCGAACAATAACAAACTGATAATGATTTTGATCATTGTTGTCACGTTTTATGGCATTTAATAGCCGTTCGAATCTATAAAGTACGAATTCGGTCGGACAAATTCTTCTTGGAAAACGGAAAACTGATTTGATTTGACACTTGTTATCAAAACAAAACAGTGAGAGACATTTACTTAGTCGTTCGGAAATGATTATCACTCGATATTAGTGGAGAACTTGAGAAACTGACTGTGTAAGGATTCCTAAATGTTTATTGCTTGATGATGGTTTGATGGAATTCTCTATGGTCTAAGTGTAAACTCGGAATGTTCCTTACTGTCATATATCAAAACCGTGTGTCAAACCAAACAAAAAAAAACAAACGCGATTTTCCCATCTTCACATGGTGCTTGTTGTTTTGATTCAATTCTAAGAAATTAAAATGAAAGTCCCTAAAAAGGGAAAAGATAAGACGAAGAAAGTGAATAAAAACGGTGTGATTGCTAAACTCAAACCCCGTTCAGTTAGAAAGGAACAGGTGTTGGTTGTAGCGCAAGAAATCAAGTATGCTAGATTGCTTTCGGGAAACGAGAAAAAAACCCGTGATAGAGTACTAAAGGCCCTGAAAAAGTGGCTTACGAACTGTTTTGAGAAGGGCTACCGTATGTATAAAGCTTTTTAGTACATCCTTAATAAATTTAGCAAAAAAAAAACGTACTTTATTCGTGTAACTATAACCTAAAAATTTGTAATAGTGGTGATTTATTCTGATTTATTATAAAAAAAATCTATTCCCTGAATGAAACTATGTGATCCTGTCAGGCTTATTATTGATGTAATTTGTTAATAATGTCCAGTATTATTTAAAAAAAAAAAAAGCTTTGGCACTTTTTATGAACATCCATTATTTTTGTCCAGAATTCAAGGAAGATGATTTCCTGCGTGTGTGGAAGGGGCTCTTCTATGCTGTGTGGATGTCTGACAAGCCCTTGGTTCAGGTAAAACCTAGATTACAAATTATTTGTACCCAACAGGGGTGATAATTCACCCAACCAAATTCACAATTATGCTTCTTTTTAATGGCTTTTATGCTTTTATTGTAAACTAGTTGCGCCCCGCGGTTTCAGCCCTGTAAGTTTCGATTCCGTGGGAATATCTGGATAAAAAGTAACAGCTGTGTACTATCAAGTTTCATCGCTGCTTCTCGAGAGAAAGGTATTTGGTATCGAACAATACAAAGCGAGCCACCTCATATTCCATGGTTTGCCGACATTAATTTAGATAGGAAATATATTGTAATTTCGCATAGACTGCGCTCTGGACATATGCCACTGAATAGTTTCAAATTTCTAATGCAGAAAGTAAATAGTCCCAACTGTGAAGCCTGTGAAGTTAAGGAAGACGTATACCACCTTTTAGAGGAGTGTGTCCGGAGTGCATCGATGAGAGAGAATATGATTAGGAATTTTAATGTTAACCAAATCGACATGGGCCTGTTTCAGGGCATGTTAGCTGCGCAAACTTCAAGTGCAGCAATCATGCTCTACCGGTCCATATACGAGCTGGTTCGTAAAAATGTTTAGTGTAGTCTACGAGGGTACAATAGAACTGACATCGTCGAAAATCGATGAAAGTTCTTAAAAAAGCAGAAAAAAAAAAAAAAAAAAGTTTCATCGCAACTATTGTTTCTACCGGTGATCTAATTAAATTTTAGAACACAAAAGCTGCTATTGTGACTTAACTATGATAGTTAGATATATTTCATCAAGGACTTTTTTGTAGTTAATAATGAGTACTTTAATCATGTAGTACATAATTTTTATGTATCATCAATAGTTTTCTCAATGCACACTAAATAATTAATTTTATAGACAACATTTTCCTACTTTGGGTTACATTATTGCAATTTTTTTAGGGATCTCTAATTTTAAGAAAATAAATTATTGCTTATGTTACTTCCTGATAATTTATCTTTCTTGGTGAAAAAATGGTTTAAATTGGTCCAGTAGTTTCGGAGCCTATTCAGTACAAACAAAAAAATCTTTCCTCTTTATAATATTAGTATAGATTACGTCTGATAGGTATTACATGGTTTATTCCACCCTTCAATCAAACAAAAATAACAATTTGGTCTGAACTTAACAATGAATTGAAGGGGATAATTTCACATGAATTAGAGAATTTAAGTACAAATGAAACAGCTATCTAAAAACTGTTGCAAAAAATAAGCTATTTAACTATTTAAAAATAACCCAAGGCAACTCCTTGGGTTATTTTTAAATAAAACAGCAACAGAGCAAGTTGTGTTCACTTTTCAGCAACAGAGTGACCACAACTGGAACAAACTGCCAGAGGATGTTGTTTCTGCTACTTCTGTTCACACATTTAAGACAAGCTTGATGACTGGCTACCAAAGAACAATTCATTACTAAAAAAAGTGAAACAAACTTAAAACAAAGACTTTTGATCCAACATTGTATGACATAGACATATCCTATCCTATCCTACTAATATTATAAATGTGAAAGTTTGTGAGGATGGATGTTTGTTACTCTCTCGTGCAAAAACTACTGATGGGATTTTGATGAAACTTTACAGTAATATAGCTTATACATCAGAATAACACATAGGTACTTTTTATCCAGTTACCACGCGGGCGAAGCCGTGGGCAGAGGCTAGTCGTCTATAATTATATAAATAAATCCCTACTCTAACCAAAATACTAAATAATTCAGGAGGAGCTGTGTGAAAGCATAGCGGAGATACTTGACCTGTTCCCTGCCTCGGAGCTGAAGCATGCGCTCCTCATGGTGAAGGCCGGCTTCAAGACCCTCGCCACCGAGTGGTTCGGGATCGACCAGCACCGCATGGACAAGTTCTTGATGGTGAGTTCTTCAAGAATCTGTAAATTCCAACAGCTTGGCAAATCCTAGTGTTCGGGCCAAAGCTAATCAACACTGTCTTAGTTGATGAAAAGTTACTAAATAAATTCATGTTCTGCGCATAGACGACCTCTGTGGCGCTGTGGCCGAAAGAAAGCCCATCTGAGACGCAGAAGGTTACAGGTTCGATTACTGGTGCAAGACAAATGTTTGTATAATCTGCAAAAGTTCGTCTCAAGTCTGGGTGTTTTCTTCGTATAATATGTATGTATTTATGAAAAAAAATATAAGTAGTATATCAGTCATGTAGTTCCCATAACACAAGCTCTGCTTAGTTTGGGGCTAGATGATGCTGTGTGAAAAATGACCAGTATTATTTATTTATTTATCCTGTAGCAGTAATCGAACCCGCACCTCTTGCGTCTTAGCTAGCTATGCTATGCGCCCACCGCGCCATCGGTGTCAACCTCGGGGTTGTCATCAATAGTATTGCTTATAACTGAAAGCAACCTTTTGATGGGAAGGTAAAAGTAAATGATAAAAGTTGGTTTTGGATAGTTCAGAAAGTGATTGCTTTCGAATAACATGAATAAACTGCTGTGCTTCAGTTGGTCCGTCGCTACCTGAGGGGCAGTCTCCGATGCCTGAGCCGATGCGGCTGGACCGTGGGATGCTGCGAGAAATACGCCAAGATGCTCTCCGGGAGCGATGGTGAGATATCTCAACCCCCCCATTCTGTATCTCGCCCCCCCCCCTATTCTGTATCCCAGCCCCTCCCCCCTTTCTGGATGTGAAAGTGACTCTGTAATTAGCATTTCACAAGTTTGTCCCCCCTGTATTGATAGTAACTATCAATACAGGGTGGCAGGACAAAATACGGATGTCCTTTGTGAGCGAAAGCCCGCCTGAGACGCAAAAGGTTGCGGGCTCGATTCCCGCCGCGGGGCAAATGTATGATCTGTAAATACTTGTCTCGAGTTTGGGTGTTTTATATGTGTAACTAGCTGTTGCCACACTTTCATCCCCTTTATCCCCCCCTAAAAGTGGTAATTTTCAAAAATCATTTCTCAGCACCACATGCTTATGTTATAAAATAGACCTATGTTTCGAATTTCAGCTTTTTAGACTTAGCAGTTTTGGCTGTGCGTTGATAGATCAGTCAATCAGTCAGTCAGGACAAACGTTTCCATGAGTATAGATTGCATTTAATACCAAAAAATATATAAGTAGTATATCAGTCATCTAGTTCCCATAATACAAACTTTGCTTACTTTGGGGCTAGAAGATGTATGCTGTGTGAAAATATTCAGCATTATTTATATATTTTTATCCTCGAAGTTTCCTCACAAGCTAGTAGAAGTCAATCGCTGTGTATAGCCCTGTAAAGAGTACCACGACAAACAGCATTGTGTCAAGTGTGTCTGTTGTCAGGTCTGTTCGCGCTGAAGACGCCGCACCACGCACGAAACGCTGCATCCATGCTACTGCATATCGTGGATTGTTTCTTAGAAGAATTGGCCAAGGTAATCTATCTATACTAATATTAAAACTGAAGATAATAAGGCCGAGGGCGGCCTTTATCGCATCCTTATCACTTCAAATAATTCACATCCAAAATCTTGAATAGAACTATCGCTACGGGTCGCTCGGCGCGCTTATATATCCCGTTAGGCGTTTCTTCCGGAATATTCTCATAGGTGGGCGTGGCCTGCACGCTGCCTTGCGCCTCAAACATTCGAGAAACTACCACCTTTTACTAGCGCGGTTAGTGACAGACGATAATAGATGGCGGTAGAACAAGTAGTGCGTCCAGTTTATAAGAGATGGCGCTAGCGTACCGTAGTTAGCTAGCCGCGTATATCACAATATGTTTGTAAGTGTTCAATGTTCGCAGGTGTCTGAAGGTGAGATATCATGCGAGAGTGTAGCGGCGCTGCTGCGGCCGTTCATAGTGTACACGTGTGCGGGTGACCTGCCGGCACTGTGCGCGGGCACGCGGCGGCTGCTGACCGCGCTGCTGCGGCAGAGCCAGCAGGGGCTGCACTACGCCGACAAGACACGCGCCTGGCAGAAGGTAACGTCACTCTGCATATTCCGCTGAACGGGGATTATTAGATTTATTTATATACAACGAGTTACATTATACTCCTGTTTGCACAAAGGGGAATTGTTTCGACCAAGCATGTGAATACTTTGACGTGTGCGAATTTATTTATTTATTAATTTATTAAAATCAACATTGGATCATAATAATATGTTAGTTATAAATTTCTTATTCTAAATTAGTCACACAAACAACAAGTGAACAATAAAATACATAAATATAATTGAAAATGAATTGCAAAGGTTTAATACATCGTATTTGAAATTCCCATACAAAAGTACCTATGTTATTATCTTATAAATTTGTGACAACCCTACGTGGTTTTTTACTATTTGAGTAGGTATATCCAGCTGTTTCGTACACACAACAGTAAGCACTCCCTACCCGCCTTAGTAAAATATACTGAAATAGGGTTGCCTCATGTTGTGTCTAATTACATTTTGGAGATAAGTTTAAGAGGCATTTCATTAATGAAAAATTTCGAAATCTCTAAAGTCGTTGAACAAACATTGTCCGCCATGACGGGTGGAAGACCCCCCTTTCGGGCTTATAGGGACAATTTCTTACACCCTGTATAGACTTCCTATAGTCGCCGTGGGTAATAAATGTGAATTTATCTTTCACAGATGGGTTGCCCCGTCGGGGGGCCGGATGCTCTCGAGCCGGTGTCTGATGATGAAGAGGATCCTCAGGGCCTGGGGAACGGAGACGCCGGGAGCGTCGAAGAGGACGATGAGGGGTGAGTAGCTGAGGAACAAAAGGTCGCGGGTTCCCTTCCTGCGTCGCGACAACTGTTTGTATGCTGCTGAGTTCCGCTGTGTACGTTTACCTCTAGGTGCAGAGCAGGTTAAGTTTACCCCAGGCGCAAAGGGGGTTAATACTACTACCCTAGGTGCAATGACCTACATTTACCCCTATGTGCCGTCATTTTACATTTACCCCTGAGCGCAGTCATTTTACATTTACCCCTGAGCGCGTCATTTTACGTTTACCCCTGAGCGCAGTCATTTTACATTTACCCCTGAGCGCAGTCATTTTACATTTACCCCTGAGCGCAGTCGTTTTACATTTACCCCTGAGCGCAGTCATTTTACGTTTACCCTAGCCGCAGAGCAAGTTATATATACACCTAAAGTGTAAATTGGGTTACTACTACCCCTAGATACTATGAGTTACATTTACCCCTAACTGCAGCCAGTTTACATTTACCCTAAGCATGATGATAGGGGTACATGAAGATATAAATATTAAGAAACCCTCTAAAGTTCAATATAACAATGTGTAAACTCTAATATATTATTTTATTTATGAAACCGTCAGTACAGTTTTTAATTTTACCCCTTTTAGGGAGAAACCGCTGGACCCTCGCGCCGGGAGAGTGGACGTGGAACTGCCACTGCTGCCCGTCCCGGCCACGTTGATAGCGGACATGCTGAGGGATTTGCTCGGGACAAGTACATCAAAAGCGCATAAGAGGATCAAGATCTGTCTTAAACGGTAAGTTCACGGTCAGGGGGCTTACCTTGGCACTTGATTCTAATCGCAATTTGGGATTAGGATCGTATTTGTGCAATTCACAGAGCTCTGTGGCGCAGTGGGCGGAAGCCCGCCTGAGACGGAAGGATCTCCTGTGTCTGTGTTCTCAGAAACTACGAGTTCCATGCTACCACAATACCCAGATACCAAACAAATATCAGCAGAACATGCAAACATTAGCTCCGCAGCGGAAATCGAACCGACATGGCCCAAATATTGTATTAACTTTTTGTTTCTAGTTTTGAGACGCTAGCGGCCGGCGAGTACCCGTTACAAGTTGAAGCCCCGGACTCCGATGGCGTAGTGGTGCAGAAGCAGAAGCGCTCAGTGCGGGCGTTACGCGCGCTAGAGGCCAAAATCAAGTCGGACACCGATGAACTTAAATTAAGAGGTAAAAAAACAAACATGCTTAACATTTTGAATTGTTGAAATTCCAAGGCAGGTGTAAATAAATGGGTCAGGGGATTTCTGGAACTTTTGTCCACAAATCCCCTTCAGATACTCAAAGGGCCAGCAAAGGGGATTTGTAAACAAAAAGTCCAGAAATCCCCTTCGTAGGGGATTGTCGCAGGGGATTTGTGGAATAAACCAAAGTCAAATCAGTATACGAAAGGTCAAGTCGGGGTCAAGGATAAGTTTCAAAAAGCCAGGTCACCATCAAGATCACGTTAGTATTCAATAGGTCAAGCTTTTATTTTAAAAGGTCAAGTGGGTAGTCTAAAGGACAAGTCAGTATCGAGGTCAAGTTAATAACTTATTCAAACTGTAAAATTGTAAAGTATTGTGAAGGGCAAGTTAGTATCTAAAAACTTGATAGTTTTTGTTTTTTTAATACTACTGCCCTTCACAGAAGGTTCTTCCCTTTACCTCCCTGGACGAGCCCTTCACAGAAGGCTCTACTCTTAACTTGTTCCAGGTCTGAGTCGGAAGCATCGGAAGCGTCTCCTCAAGAAGACCCGCCTCGGACTGAGCATAGTGGAGGACATGCAGACTGTACATAATCCTACCAACAACAGCAAACAACCGGTAAGTCCGTCCTAGCAGCGGCCCTCACCGACCGGCCTCCTGATTACACTCACAAAATGGTTATGGGGAGCAACTAATTTTGAGAGATTTTAGATAAAGACGACCTCTGTGTTTTTTTTTTGATAAAGACGCTTGAGACGCAGAAGGTTGCGGGTGCGATTCTTGCCGCGGGACAAATGTTTATATGATCTTCAAATATTTATCGCGGATCTGGGGGTTTTCTATGTATATAAAATAAAATGTATTTAAACAGTATATCAGTCATGTAGTTCCCATAACACAAGCTTTGCTTACTTTGGGGCTAGATGATGCTGTGAGAAAAATATCCAGCATTATTTTTATTATTTACAGAATGGCGGATGGCTCGTGGAGACAACTAGCAGAGAAGTAGACACAGAAAAAGATTCCTCGAACAAAGAAAATCAAAATAATAAAAATAAGAAAGGTAAAGGCAAGACTCAGAAGCGAAAACTGGAACCGCAACAAAATGGTGATGTTGCTATAAAGAAACAAAAAGTAGATGATAAAAAAACGAAGAAAGGTGCAAATGTTCCTGAGAAAGATAAAGTGAGTGATCCTAAGAAAGATAAAATAAGTGTACCTAAGAAAGATAAAGTAAGTGATCCTAAAGTGAAGGTTAGTAAAGTGGAGAAGAAGTTTCAAGTGAAAGACACAAACGAACACACAGACATCCAGAAGGATGCAAAAATCGTCAAAATGGGTCAAAAAACGGTAGAAAAAATCAAAACCAAGAAAGATAAAGTAGAATCACCAAAACTACTCATCAACAAGCTGAAAAACTTCTCAAAACAACTACAAAAAGATAAAAGTATTGAGAAAGATAAAAATAATGTTTCAACTCTGAAAACTAAAATAAACATGGACAAAGATAAGAAAATACTCGATAGAAACACAAGGAGAATCTTAGAGAAGGTCGCACACAACTCGGACACACCAAAAAAGGTAAAGTTTGTGCTCAAAAACAACTCGATGCAGAAGCCCGTGGACTATTACAAGAGTGTCCGGCAGAGCCCGAGCATACCGTTTGACAGCTCGAGGCAACCTACAAAAACCAACTTGAAGCCATCCACACCGTCTCCCATCAACCCGTTCTTTAAGAAGAAACTCCGGATGAAACATTAGAAAATAATTCTGATATCATCAGTAATAATAGGACTATATTGTGTACGAATGGCCGATGACATCTTAAAGAAAGAATTTATTGTATCCCAAAAAAACTACTTCGGTGGGACTCGATCCTGCTACCTGACTTTTTTACGCGGGCGCTATACCAACTAAGCCGTGAAGCGTTAGTTGCCCTTTACCTACGTGAAGCATCAGCACTTTGAGCTGGGACATCCCAACCACTTAAAGCAGGTAACGATCTAGTGGCTTAGTTGGTATAGCACCCACGTACCAAGCGAGAAATCGCGTGTTCGAGTCCCACCGAGGTTGAATTTTTGGAATAATATCCCTTAGGTGTGAGTTAACAATTTAAATACAAAATGACCATATTAATGGAAGTCGATAGAGTTATATCAAGACCGTTCGTCATGGCACTCTTCGGGTAGGCCTATGTCTGTAGACTTGATGACGACGCTACGAAAATACTTCAGTAAACTGATGATACTTCAGTACTTCAGTAGAGTAGAAAAATACTTCAGTTAACTGAACTGTGATTCAGATTTACATAGAATTCACTTTAGTGAATGGATGTATACATTTTTTACCATTTATATTGTAAACCTGAAAAGCATGAACAAATCATTGTATACATTGGTTATTGTAATCCTGAATCCTGAATAGAGTTTAGGACCGAATTCATAGTCGAATAGAGGATCCCCTAGGAGACTGTTCTAAGTAAAAATTCAAGTGCGAATTCAACCTTTACGCACCCAGACATAAGACGAATGCTGAATAATGGATTTTGGGGGACTGTTCAACCCCCGACTATGAATTCAAGCTGAGCCTGGACACAGTTTTAGTGTGACGTCACGCCGCGCGCTCGTTCACAGACACTCTAGCACAACCTGTAAATATATTGAACGTGCCAACTTTATTTAACCGACCTATGGTGTTTCGCATTTTATCGCATAAAACCCCGTATTTTTTTATTGCGTTGACTTTCAAATTTCAGCTTGATACCTCCACGCTTTATTGAGAAAAATAGTCATGCATGACTGACTGACAGAAAGAACGGACAATGAAGAGATCCTAGAAAGGTTCAGTTTTATCCTTTGAGGTACAAAACCCTAAAAATCTCGTAAAAGGTTACAAAAGTAATCTTTCGGCAACGCTGCTTAAACATTTTCTACAATAAAGTTGAGCCGAAGTAAATTTAAAGATAACATTTTAAACAAAAATTCTTTAATTTCCAGTAAACCGTTTTTTCTATTTATTTCTACTGGCATTTGTACGCAGTGTTCACGTTATATCAAACCTTTTTTATTTCAAAAACTATCGTGAATATGATTATTCATATTGTAAAAACGGGAATTTTCACGTGCACTAAGTGCACGACGCGACGTGGAAGAAGAGCGTCGCGATCACTCACCCTGATGAAGACTCTCGGAATGAGTCGAAACTTAGTCGGTGCCTTCACCGATAGTGCGCGGTACGTGAAAATTCCCGTTTTTACAATAGTAAAACCTTTTCAATTTAAAAGATAGATAGATGGAAAATTCTTTATTGCTCAACGAAAAAGTACTGTACATGGGCAAACTTAATGCTAGAAAGCATTCTCTTCCAGCTAAACTTCGTGTAATATTTATGAATTTTAACAAAAACGTGCATGGAATTTATTTTCTGTCATAATTTTATATACAGGTTCAATACTTGGCTGAAATGTATGGAACAGTTGATTTTTTTTCGCGTTCACAGTGTTTGTTCCATAGTAAAAGTTGTTCATATTGATGGGTACTTTCACCTCCCAAAGTTTTCGGGAATAGTCTTATTACACCCTGTATAGGGTGTAGGCGTCGTCTTGATGTACGGAGGCTTATGTGTAGCAATGGACTTCTATGAACTGTTAATGATACTACCTGGTAGAGTTAGTTACCAACCCATTTTATGACATTTTACTTTGTTATTAATAAATACTATGTCTATGACTAGCGAATAGTATGTATGTATGTACATCCATACAGGCTGAGGTAACAAGTAATCAATTATTATGAGAACATTGCCATGGTCTTAGATAATAGATGGATCTAATATTGGCAATAAGTAAATGGAACTTATACGGAGACAAAGGGAAAAGAATCCGTTGAGCCACACTGCGAGATGAAGGAATAATCTGTTCATACTTGTATGTTATTCATTACATATCTTTTGTTCGTATAGTCGAGCTTTATAGTTTATTTCTTCTCAGAGAACGCACTAGATTTCACTAGTAAGCTAGAATTCGCGTTAAGTTTCTAATTTAGGACAATTTGTTAAGTTTCACTGAAGTATTGCTCTATTGATGAAATAAAATGATTATGATTTTAATTGGTTTTTAATTTATTTTCGTCCTTTGGTTTTATTACTGCCGCAAAAGTCCTTGAGAGTGATTATGCCCACGGTTTAGCGGCTGTTTACCTTCTGAAAATTAGCTTAAAAAAATAAATAAAATAATGCTGGACATTTTCACACAGCATCATCTAGCCCCAAACTAAGCAGAGCTTGTGTTATGGGAATTACATGACTGATATACTACTTATATACATATTATACTTAAAAAACACCCAGACCCGAGACAAATATTTGCAGATACAAAGATTTGTCCCGTGGCGGGAATCGAACCCGCAACCTTCTTCGCAGTGGTCGTCAGCTTGTGTTGTTCTAAGTCATGAACAATACTAACGCTAAATTTAATTTGAATCGGTTCAGCTTATTAGAAACAAGAAACATCCAACTTTCGCATAACACCGCTGAAGTCTGAAATTTTCGGTTTTGATATTTTTATGCCATTGGGATAGATAGTTTCACTGCGCTTCTGTTCACCAATACATATAGTGAATTTCAACCAATCACAAACACAAACAGTTATTCCAAAACAAGATTGACCGCGTAAGTCTAGACATTTAATATAAAAATAAACAGACCTCACGTAAAAAATAACGTAAGCGTTATTTTGCATAATCGGAATGACTCTTGAATAAAAACAAAAGTTAAATAGCCCACACAAAATGTTTCGGCTAGTTGTGATTCCATGAGATGATGTTTTTTGAGATTTTTCGGGAAAATTAGCTATACATCATCAATAAAACTTTTAAGGGACTTCTTCAGGATCATTCTCTATACAACAACGAAATAATCATCAAAATCGGTTAACAATTGGCGAAGATGTCAAGTAAAAACAAGAAAACAGTATTTTTGTTCTGAAAAGTTATGAAAATTTATCTACGCGGTGTTTAACTAGCCAATTTCTACTCGCTGAGTTTTTTGTTAATTTACGCAAAATAAATATTGGGAGTGATGGTTGTAAAACAAAAAGACACAACGCAGTATATAATATGAATATGTTATATTTCGCAGAATATATTTACAATTTTATTACAACTAATATACACAGGTGGTCATGGCTTAGAGCTAAATATTTGCACTACGTCTTACCATAGACAGCATCTATGCTGTCTATGGTTTTAGGCATTTACAATATGGCCGACTATGTCATTTCAAGAATCTATCACATAAAAACATTAAAAAAAACTACGCGAATATTAGGTAACGATTTTCATCAACCTACTTGTCTTATTAATATCACTTTTCAAACAGAACAATCGTAAAAAATAATGTACTATTGTTTCTTGAGAAGGTTATTATATAGACAGATTCTTAAAATTCCTTATCAACAATTTATACATATTTGTATCCTAACACGAAAAGAGATCACTTTGTACCGTGAACTACTTTTGATACTTATTTTAATTGAGTGTTTACGGAGCTTACAAAGAACATAAACGGAAGTATTGCAAGAGTTAACAACCTGTCCGAAGATAGGCACGAATGCGGGAAGCAGAGCCGATGTTCACACCGATCACAAAGATTGCCGTAAAAATCAATACCTTGGCCAGAAAAAACCAGAGTGAATTTTTAATAAATTGAAATAATTTTTCCGTTATAATGAATGCACTTTTACTACCATCCTAAAGAGCTGGGTCTCTTCAAGGCAACAATTAATAGGAATCTTCTAGAACCTTCCTACCTACAACTTCTAGTTCTAGAACCTTTTCTCGGTCCGAGGACATTCATGCTCCATCGTCATCTATATCATCATCAGTTGGTATTATGATCAAATGAAAATGTATTCAAGATAATTCAAGAAATTAATAGCTTTTAGTTTCAAGAGTTCACTCATAGACAAATCATTTTTTTTTTTTACTTCGACTGGCCAAAAGTCAAAAGCAGCATGAATCTACTCTGTTGACAGATTTTCTTGTACTTTTTACTATTCACAACATTATTTTAACTATATTCAGCACCTGTATGATAAATTTATAAACTTTAAGCCGCCTTGTCAACTAATAGTTAAAATATTGCTTGGTTCGTATCTCGACAGACTATTTATGGAAGTAATGGCTTAATATATAATTGCTACGGTTTATTATCATTAAAAAAAAAGGAGCGACTAATGTATATATTTTTTGTAAATATTCTACCATAAACATTGCCTCTCTGAACATTCAAAATATACTGGTATTCTCTATTCTAAATTCATTTTGATACTTACAAATTATTCTCGCTACCACAATGGTCTATTTAATATTGAAATTCGTGCGAAAGCCGGTTAGATCATCCTGTCTAACCCTTCGGGTAATAGGCGTTGGTTTATTGTAATAAAACTTATATACTCAGTACTTGTAATATTAGACCTATTTCCTAAGAAAAAAGCCGCAAAGTTATGGCATTTTATAGGAATATTTGTTTCTATTATATTAGAAATTGTTGTATATTATCTCAATTTATTTCGCGAATTTAGTTATTAATAGTCTCTTATAATACAGGATGCCCAAGAACATGATGTACTGAAGGAAAGGGAGAGTAATTCTACACATAATAGGTAAAAAAATAGTATTATGTTCTGGGACTCCCTGTATAAATACCTGACATCTGTTATTGACATACAAACATAACGACAACAAGAAAATAAGAATTTTGGTTTCGAAGCGATATTTTAAATGAGTAGTTTATTCCATCATAGTTTAATTTTTCAATACATTTTGATTGTTAGGCCAAAGAATGTCTTACAAAAAATAAATTCTACATTGTGGAAGATCATTTTGTACGTTTCGGATCTTTTAAACTACATTAACATAATTTTTACAACATATTTACATTAAATGCATTCATTTATATTAAATCTAATTTAACTCCATAAAACTGTAATATATAACAGCGTAATTATATTACAAACATTATTGGCACTGCACATTTATTTACAGGATTATCTGTAAGAATAATTGTTAATTTTCATTGATCATTTGTATAGAAGTAACATGATCGTAAAGCGCTTCTAAAGCTGAATATCTATAAAGTTGGAGTCTTTGACGTTTCATCTGCAGAGCTGCTAAGCCAGCTCTTAGTTATATGTAAGTTACTTTTATTTTTTTAACATACTTAAGAGGTCGAAAAAATTTGGTGGTGGAAGGTAATGTTTTAAAATTAATGGAATCTGGGCTGAATTGTGTTTACTGGTATTCCCCTTTTTTATTCTATGTAACCAATATATAACATAGAACTAAAAAACAATAATAATTATAAATAATATATTATATTGTCTAGTCTCAAGATGAAATATCTCCTTTCAAAGATTCGCTATATTTTTATAAGAAAAACCTAAATTTTAAACACTAACAATGATACATTTCAAACTTTGGAATGTCTATTTTATAGTAATTTTCACATTCATGGTTTATATATACATATATATCATTAAGAATTATATATATATATAGTTTTTATACATTTTAACCCTAACATTATGTCGTTTGTTGGTCTACTGAATTTTAAATCAAATTATTTATTTACAGTTATTTTATTAATTCATTCAGTAGTCAATGGACTACGCTTTACTATCGTTATAAAAGTCAGTGCCGTGCGAGTATTAAACTAGCTTCTGCCCGCGGAACCGACTGTTTTTATCAGATATTTTATGATTTTGTTTAAAAAACGAATATTAGTAAAAACTTTTCAAACAATAAAGTAATATTTTAAATTAGACTCATTAGATAGTGGCCTCGATTAACTTGTAAACTAATTAAACTTAATATAAACTGCCGCGCCCTTTACTGATGGTGCACGCAAGAAAGAGATGGCAAGAATTTTACTCATATCAAATTAGTTTACGTGCCACTCTTCTTCGTGTTTATAGTCAGCATGTTTTGAAATAACGACTAAACTTGTATGGAAAACTTAAATCTGACTAATATTACAGCAAAAAAATTGTTGCTATCTCGTTCTTTTGTTGCCGTTAGTAAAAAAAGCGGTGGATAAAATCAAGTTTAGTTGGTGTACAAGAGAATCGACGCCAGTTGCTTTTACAGAGGCTAAGTTTCATTGATTCACTACAGTTACTAACGAAAGTATATTTAGGGTGCAGCTGATATATACCGCCACGTTTTTAGGCGCACAGACGCCCTCAGAGTATCACTCAGTCAAACACAGCTATGAGTTACTTTGACATGTAGAGCGTGGTGTTCAGAGTATCAGTGACATGTAGAGCGTGGTGTTCAGAGTATCAGTGACATGTAGAGCGTAGTGTTCAGAGTATCAGTGATATGTAGAGCGTGGTGTTCAGAGTATCAGTGACATGTAGAGCGTGATGTTCAGAGTATCAGTGACATGTAGAGCGTGGTGTTCAGAGTATCAGTGACATGTAGAGCGTGATGTTCAGAGTATCAGTGACATGTAGAGCGTGGTGTTCAGAGTATCAGTGGCATGTAGAGCGTGGTGTTCAGAGTATCAGTGACATGTAGAGCGTGATGTTCAGAGTATCAGTGACATGTAGAGCGTGGTGTTCAGAGTATCAGTGACATGTAAAGCGTGGTGTTCAGAATATCAGTGACATGTAGAGCGTGATGTTCAGAGTATCAGTGACATGTAGAGCGTGGTGTTCAGAGTATTAGTGACATGTAGAGCGTGGTGTTCAGAGTATCAGTGACATGTAGAGCGTGGTGTTCAGAGTATCAGTGACATGTAGAGCGTGGTAAGTCCGCTAACAGACCACCAGAAGATACCTCATAAGAAATTAGCGCCACTTTGAATCCAACACAACAGCCGTACACAGGACCACCTAAGGCCGCATCGGGGCGACTCCACGTGACCTGGAGGTTTTTGCCTTCAGAGATGAAGCTACGGCAAATGGTGTCAGCTAGAAAAAAATCCGCACCCACAGCTCGAAAAAAACCCTAAAAGAACCGATTGTCCGCTCACAGAGAGTCACGCGTGCAGTGGAGTCGGAGCGGGGGCGCTAGGGCCGCGGAGACACCGGCGGGGGCTTCGGCGGCAGACGCGGCGCCACGGACCTGCACCGAATACAAACACTTCTATACAATGTGCCACATATCATGTGGACAAATGTTTGTATGATCTGCTAATATTTCTGTCGGGTTCTGAGTGTTTTCTATGTATAATATGTATATATTTTCAAAACTGTGTATAAGTAGTATATCAGTCATGTAGTTTCAGTTAGCAGGGCTATACAAGCCCTGCTTAGTTAGGAACTATACCTCGTGTGTTCATAAGTTTTGAGACGAACTTATTTAATTAATTTAAAAAGAAAGTAATTCATGCAACCTTTTTTAAACTTTTAAAATTTTAAATTTCGAATGTTTTGAATCAGAAAAAATATACATTTGAATATTTGTTTCATTCTCCGTGAAAATGGCGCCAACAAAAGATTTGCGTGCGACTGTAATTTCACTGTTTCAAGCAGGAAAAAAACCAATGCAAGTTTTTAGTGAAATCCAAAGTTTGGGATGTAGTCGGAACTTTGTGTATTATACCATAAAGAGGTACAAGGAGACCGGCTCTTTAGAAGACCGTGGAAGATGTGGCCGCCCGCGGTCTGTAAGGACGCCCGCCAACATCAAAGTAATCAGAGAGCGAATTCGTCGCAACCCTTGCCGGACTCAAAAGAAATTAGCTCTGCAGACCAACATTTCGCGAATATCGGTGAACAGGATACTTAAATATGATCTTAAACTAAAGGCCTACAGTCGAAGGAAAGTGCATTATTTAAACGAGCGTCTTCGTAAATTGCGACTGGAACGATGTCGGAACCTATTGAAGAGACACGATCCAAAAAATATCCTGTTTACCGATGAAAAGATCTTCACGGTGGAAGAAAAGTTTAACCGGCAGAACAATAAGGTTTACGCCAGAAGTTCAAAGGACGTCCAGCCATCTGTACGCAATGTCCAGCGCACTCATCATCCAGCAAGTGTGATGGTTTGGTGGGGTGTTTCCTACGAGGGGGTCACTTCGCTTCATTTTTGCCAGCAAGGCGTCAAGGTGAAGGCACAAAATTACCAAACCGACATATTGGAAGCGGTGGTTAAACCATTAAATGATACGCTATTCGCTGGAAAATACTGGGTTTTCCAACAGGACTCTGCTCCCTCCCATAAAGCTAAGACTACCCAACGTTGGCTGGAGGCCAATTTGCCAGGCTTCATTCGGAGCGAAGATTGGCCCTCGTCAAGCCCTGACTTGAATCCTTTGGATTATTCTTTATGGACGGAATTGGAGCTGAGGGCATGCAGAAAGTCTCACCCAAACCTGGATTCTCTCAAGCGAGCCCTTATTAAAGAATCGAAACGGATTCCCATTGAAAAGATTCGTGCCGCCATAGATGAATGGCGCACGCGTTTGAAGGCCTGCATTGAATGCAAAGGCGGCCATTTTGAATGATTTATTTTTATATACAGATCTAGATGTCAGTAGTTTTAATTTTAATATCCAATAAATGAATACTCAACTTAGCTCCAAAAATATTTTAGTTTTACTGTGTCTCAAGACTTATGAACACACAAGGTATGATGATATGTGAAAAATGACCAACATTATTTATGTATTTATAAAAATAAATAGTTAATATTGTAAAACGGGAATTTTCACGCACCGTACTATCGATGAAGCCACCGACCAAGTTTCGACTCATTCCGAGAGTCTTTATCAGGGGTGAGTGATCCCATAGAACTACATGACTGATCCTTTTTTTGTTAATACATACATATTATACATAGAAAACACCCAAAATATACTAAAATGATAGATCAAAATAAACGATTCTATGATTATGAAAAATGATGGAGTTTACTCACGAATTGTTATTCGTATGCTGCCGCCTCTGCAGTATGGCGGAGTGAGCGGGGCGCAGCAGCGCGGGGGCGGGCGCGGGGCGCGGCGGCAGCGGAGGGGGGTCGCCGCCCGGCCGCAGGGGGGCGGACCCCGCCGGCAGGGGGAGGGGCGTCGACGTCGACGAGCCGTAGATCGGGGAGGCGCCGCTCGCGGTGGGGATCGACGACGAGGACTGCAATTCGACCGAGACGTTACAGATGGCCGCGAAGTTACGGACGCAAATACCGAAACGACACTCAACATTCAAATGGAGCTGGAAAGCAATATGTAAAGCTGTCATTCTCCGATAATTTAACTTAAAATTTATTTTTTTTAAATATGTCTTCAAGTCGTGATCAAACATTGAGTAATGTTTTAATAATACTCGGCGATTAATTCTATAATCTTGTAACGTTTTGTTTCGTTGTTCTCATTTACTTGGGAGCTTGATAGTGAGCATATAAAAAAAGTATGCTTCTTTTCTTTCTATTATGTGTGTAAATCGTTACAAACGTAAAATTCATTTACAACAATGGAAAATATATTAATTTGCTTTAAAATCATGTTTTTGTGATACTTTTATGAATTTTACAAAAGTATCACAAAAAACGTTTTTTTAAACACGTTAAAATTCGTTTCTAACGATTTGCAGATACGTAACAAATCGTTATTACTTTTAGTTATGTTACAATTAAACGAATTTTATGTATTTTCAGATTTGT
Source organism: Perizoma flavofasciatum (assembly GCA_958496245.1). Lineage (NCBI taxonomy): Eukaryota > Metazoa > Arthropoda > Insecta > Lepidoptera > Geometridae > Perizoma > Perizoma flavofasciatum. Next base: position 5,911,044 of record OY292446.1, on the reverse strand, counting down.
TACCGTTGTCAGTTATGTTACAACTGATCTTGTTCCATTTGAATATATTTTCGCATTTTGTTACTATGTATTGTTTTGAATATTGACAAGTTGAGCTAAATTACCAGAAAGAAAAACACAACATGTATAAGTAGGTATTTACAAAGATAAACAGATTGACGAGATCAATGGTAACAAAACAGACCGCTTGTTTTGTTACCACTGATCTCATCCACTTTGTTACTATGTTGTACCTGTATCCTCTCTGTAAAATTGTGTGTGTCAAATAAATGTATTTTCTTTCTTTTCTTTCTATGTTATAGTTACCAAGTGTAGCGTGTATAGGTAGAATACAGATTGTGTTAAACCACATTTCCGTTTAGTGATCACTGATTCAGTGATCACGTGAGTTATGTGAGAATGTGATAGTTACCACTGATTCAGTGATCACGTGAGTTATGTGAGAATGTGATAGTTACCACTGATTCAGTGAGCACGTGAGTTATGTGAGAATGTGATAGTTACCACTGATTCAGTGATCACGTGAGTTATGTGAGAATGTGATAGTTACCAGATGTAGCGGAGTGTGCGGCGCCGTGGAGTCCCTCCGGCGGCGCGGGGGCAGCGGCGGCGGAGTCCCGCACACAGAACTAGCTGCAAACATACCAAACATATTTACAAACAAGCCACTCACAAAAACATTATTCTTGAAGATAAATAAATAACACCATTTGGGGTCGTCGGTCGTCTACACTTCAACTCGTTTTGAAGTGCGGGTAAGAATCGAACTTAAGGTTAATTTTTCTAGCCTCAACTTCGGGAGTAACCGCTTCCGAGTCTTTGGGTGATGCCATTCTGATTTACAGGGTATTCCAGCAGCGGTGATACGTTGGCCATTTATTCGGCTACGATGGTCCAATCTTCCTATACCATTTCTGTTACCCGTCATAACTGTCAATGTCACATTTGAGTTTGACAGTTCCATAATGTGTTGCTCTTTCTTGCCTCGTATTGTCACCGATCAAGATGACTTCACACAAGCACAATCGTTCATCACTTCAAGCCATAATCAAGAAGTGAATTGATCAACGTTTGTGCTTGTAAAGTCATCTTAATAAATCAAATAAAATACTGTTTGAAGTTTCTATTCGGGCTTTTATTTCAACAATAATCAAATTCACGACCTCTGTGGCGCAGTGGGCAAAGGTCCGCCTGAGACGCAGAAGGTTGCGGGTTCGATTCCTGTCACGGGACAAATGTTTGTATGCGAAGGCCCCTTTTATTATCAGGCGACTGATAATAAAATATGTATTTACAAAGAAATGCAAATAAGTAGTATATCAGTCATGTAGTTCCCATAACACAAGTCCAGTTTAGTTTGGGGCTAGATGATGCTGTGTGAAAAATATCCAGCATTATTATAATTATGATTAACATATTACATACATACATATAGTCAGAGACCAAGGATTTCCACTTGCTACGATCCTGGCATGCCTCTTTCGCTTCATTCATCCTCATCACATTCTTCATACAGGCTCGGCGGTTTAGTGTACATCTGATCTGGCCTTTTTCTAAAATGTCTCCAATTTGGTCAGAGTACGTTCGCCGAGGCCTTCCTCGCCCCATCTCAACATACCTTTCTCAACTCTCGTTACTACATCTTCATTCACTCCACACTGCTCTCTTAGCACGCTGTTCCTCACTCTATCACTCAAAGTTACACCACACATACTTCTCAAAGCTCTCATCTCCACTGCATTCACTCGATTTTGATGTTTCTTCTGTCATACCCAACTTTCACTTCAATACATTAGTGTCGGCACTAACACTCCTTTATGCACGGCTGGTCGTGTCGTCTCAGACAATCGCCGGCTGCTCATGAAGAAGTGAAGTGCCCCATTCACTTGATTTCCAGCATTCACTCTCCTTTCAATATCTTTCTCATGCTTCCCATCTAGTAAACAAAGTCCCCAGATATACAAATTCTTTTACTTGTTCTACTCTCTCTCCGCCGATCACAATATCACATGCATTCATACATTCATCTTTATCAAAAACCATTACTTTCGTCTTACTCACATTAACTTTCATCCCTTTTCTTTCAAACGCTTCATGCATAATTGTTACCATCTCCTGTAACTCATTCACCGATGACGCAAGTATAACCTGATCATCGGCGTAGAGAAGACATTTGACGAGTAACTCATTCATTCTTAATCCACATTCACTTTCTTTCAAGTCTTCAAACAACTGCCCATGAATAGATTAAACAGCCACGGTGACGCTATACATCCCTGTCTAACACCCTTTTGGATGCTAAACCATTCAGTGTATGACCCGTGTATCCTTACGCAAGCACTGGAATCTTCATAGATAGACTTCAGAGCTCAAATTAGGTTGCTGTCCACTCCATACATTGACAGTACCGACCTCATCACTTTATCATAGGCCTTTTCCAAATCCACGAAAGCGCAATAGACCTTTTGACCCTTGGCCAAAAACTTTTCGGCTATGCATCGAAAGGAAAAAACCTGATTCGTATATCCCATACTCTTTCGAAATCCCGCTTGTGCGTCCCATATTTTCTCATCGGTTTCTTTCACAACTCTTTCAATCAACACTTTCACATATGATTAAATATAAGTATAATGTGTGATATATAACTCACGATGGTCGGGTGCGGATGCGGGTGCGGGCGGGGAGGGGGAGGGGGCGCCGCGCGCGGGGAAGCTGAACGCCAGCGTCCTGCAACAACAACAACCACTACTCATCACGGCGTCATCTATGCAACAGCTGCCGAACTACACAGCAAGCCACTCGCCGTGTCCTTTACAAGACACCTACGGACTTAATTAATTTATCATAGACTCGCATCATTAGCACAGCATAGTTCCAACCGCTGCCGGCAGTGGCGCTGCTCGATACTATAAAAGTAAAACTCCATAAACCTTCCTTTTTTAATTCATTGTGCTTTCCTTATTTTAACATAGATATTAATACATACTAACAAAAAATGGATTATTCTCATTAATTATCCTTCGTTAACTTTAGTCACGCTACTCTAAGCTAGAGGACGCTAACTCCAACCCTGTACTTTTCTAACACTAAACATAGGATAGTTGCGGACAACTTTAATATGAGGGTAAAATGGAATTTTTTTTATTTATCAAAGTATCTTAAAACCTAAATAAGGTTTGTCTAGACACTAGCTTCTCAAAGAACAAAAGTGTAAAGCAAAAAAGTAGGTATGCATATATAAAATATGTTACCTCTCAGGATGTAGCGCGGGGCTGGGAGGCTGCGGCGCCGGGGATCGCTTCGGAGATATCGCGGGCATCCTGCAACAAGAAACACACATACATTACATACACTATTCCGACAACACACAAACATTACATACATTATTCCAGCATACACAAACATCACATACATTATTCTGACAACACACAAACATTACATACATTATTCCAGCATACACAAACATCACATACATTATTCTGACAACACACAAAAATTACGTACATTATTCCAGAAACGCACAAACATTCCATACATTATTCTGACAACACACAGTCATTACGTACATTATTCCGACAACACATAAACATTACATACATTATTCTGACAACACACAAACATTACGTACATTATTCCGACAACACATAAACATTACGTACATTATTCCGACAACACACAAACATTACATACATTATTCTGACAACACACAAACATTACGTACATTATTCCGACAACACATAAACATTACGTACATTATTCCGACAACACACAAACATTACATACATTATTCTGACAACACACAAATATTACGTACATTATTCCGACAACACATAAACATTACGTACATTATTCCAGCAACACACAAACATTACATACATTATTCCAGCAGTTCTAACCAAACAACGCTTTGTCCCTGTCTGATATTGTGTCGTCTCAAATTCATCAAAACAAAATACTAACTAAACCACTTCTTAAAATCAATATAAGTAAGGCCGCGAATGAATTTAAGATTATTTATGTGCAGGGTGTCTCAGAATATCTATACTTATCCAAAAACTGAACACCATAATAGGTAACAACCTATAAACATGACAACGTCGATCGCAGGATGGGATAATTGCCAGCTGTGACGCAAGAGGTGCTGGTTCCATTCCCGCAGCGGGACAAATGTTTGCATTTTCTGCAGGTAATGTTCCCTACCGCACGGTACCCGTAGTTACTGATATCCGCGACACTGGGAACCCTAGTGTGGCCTCAGGACTATGTATGTATTTGCTGTTTTTATTTATTACATTAAATATGTATCAAAAAACATATTCACCCAAAAACCAACCACTCCAACGCACACTCCACACATAAAAGACAGACAGACACACCGCCATCTAACATGTAATATTATATAAATCAGATTACAAAATTACAACACATGTTATAGAATTATTAGATTAGAAAAATTTAGTAATTCTATACTATAAAATGATTTGCTAAAATATTATGTGTTAATGAGATTTCTGTTGAATGCAACGCGCTGATAAGGTCTTATCAGCAGTGTAAATGATCCATAGATCACGTACGAGCATTGTTATACCCGCGATGGAAGCAGACCGTATATGCGTTTGGGGTAAGAGGTTTGACTGTTTATCAATTTAACATTTTTATGTGCAACAAAAACACATATTAAAATGAATAAAAAATACTTTATCGTACACCATAAGATAACGAAATAAACCAAAACTTAATATAACTAAAAGTATAATGCTCATCGCTTAAAAGAGTCTCTTCCAGACAACCATGGGACGGAGCGGAATCTATGTAACTGTAAGGAAACAAGAGAAATGCACAATAAGCGGCCTTATCGCTGAAAGCGATTGCGTCCAGACAACTTTGGGATGGAGAGAACTAGAAAAATTTAAAAGAATGACGATGTTGTTTTACTGAAATATATAAAGACGCCAGTGTGGAGGCTGAACCTACCGTACGCCTACCTCTACCTACCCTACCTTATCTGCTAACCTTAGACAGGGTTCGATACCTACCCATAAACACCATCTATATACCTACCATGTACAAGCAATAAATGTATTGAGTATGAACATAAAGATACAATTTAAATAATGTTTTCCATCGCAGAGATGTGATGTGTGCTGTGTTACCTGTAGAAGTCGTGTTTGGGGGAGGGCAGGGGGCGGTCGGGCGGCTCGGGGGGAGGCTCGCATGTCATACTCATTGCTGCGGACAAACAATACATGTTACATACTGTATGACGAACAATATATGTAACGTACTGTATGATGAACAATACATGTAACATACTGTATGATAAACAATACATGCAACATACTGTATGATAAACAATACATGTAACATATTATATGATAACAATACATGTAACATACTATATGATGAACAATACATGTAACATACTATATGATGAACAATAGATGTTAAATACTGTATGATTAACAATCAGGTTACATACTGTATGACAATGTGACTAGTAATATACATTGAATAACTCACATGAATGGTGCGGTGAGTTGGGCCTCCGAGGCAGCGCCGGCGGCTTGTCCTCCGACTGCCTGCTCAGCGTGGCACACCCGATGCTGTTCCGCGGCAGTAACGGCGGTACCCGCTCCTACGGAATAATGACTGGTCAATTCTTGGGTTCTTATCCTATCCTACTAATATTATAGACGCGAAAGTTTGTGAGGATGGATGTTTGTTACTTTTTCACGCAAAAACTACTGAACGGATTTTGATGAAAATTTGAAAAAAAGAAGGTAGTTAGCAATAAATACATGATTTATGATATAATAGTGGGAAGAGTATGTTATACGTCCCGCCTTTGTTTAGAACTATAGATGGACATTTGAGTGGATAGAGACCCAATGCTCATCCTCAAAAGAACTAGAGTGGTGAAAGGTTACGGTAACCTCTTAGCAACAGGTGGGCGCGTTAACTTTTTGGACACAGTAGTTGTTAAAAAAAAAACATTGTTTCATACCTGCAAGGTTTTGTTATTGGCTAGATGGTCGTTACTTCTCGAGTAGAACAGTTCTGCGTCGACGATCGCGTTCCGCGGCGAAAGCGCGGGCTTACGTTCCAGCGTCGACGCTTGTCTGCGGGGGACAGTACATCCTTACCAATCATTTATTATTAGGACGGGGATAGATAGATAGATAGAAAATACATTAATGTACACCAAATAACACATCAGCTTAGTTAAGTACTGTGGTATACCTACCTAGCCATTAAGGTACGTAGTTATGTAAGTATTTATCTTGTTCTATAATACTGTGGGTAAACGTGCTAATAAACCAGTTATCTGTCAGTCACCGCGTTGTCACTTACTCCCGTAGTTAATAGCTATACACAGCAAGTACTATCAACTTTAACAATGTTGTACAATGGGCGGTCTTATCGCTAAATAGCGATTTCTACAGTACATAATACATAATAATATCCATCATCAATCATACATAATCTCGCAGGGCGCGTTTGTGTCGAGCGATCGGTGCGTGGCGACACCGCGGAGCCCCATCACTCCCCGGGGTCGAAGAGACCCCTGACCCTCGGCTTGTCTAACCCCCCCGGTCGGAGGTGGAGGAGCAAGAGCGGAACCAATGCTCCAAGGGTGGAAGTGTTAAAGGCATAAAGCCGGGAGTGGCGTTTAGTGAAACTGCAGCACACCTCTCCACACCCTTTAGCCACATCAACGTTGCCTCCACGCTGTCTATCGTCGGCGGCACTTATGTATTTCTTTATAAATACATACCTATTATAGATGGTTAGCGTTATGTACATGTGATAGTAATCTTACCGCTCGTGTCTCGGGGAATGTCGGTCGCGGGGCGACGGGGGCTCGTCTCTTGTACAATTTCTACAAAAATCAAACAAATGTTAGAGAATCTCCTCTAAACAGAACTTATGTTTAGAGGAGATCATCATGTGAACTAAATTAATATCTTACTGACGAATTTCAATGACTTGAATTGTAAAAAAAAAAAAAGTTATTATTTTAAGTCATTGGACTTAAAATAATAACTTTTTTAATTAAAATATTTTAAGCTAAAAATTGCTTAATTTTTATCGACTTAAATAATTTTATTTTTTATATTATCTTGAATTAACTCGAAATTTATAAATTTTGCATATAGGTTGTATGCTGACCATGATTGTACCTACTTTTATTTTTTACCAAAATGTAACCATTGTTTCGCAAATAAATAAACAATTTTGAATCTGAATCTACAATATTCCAAAAAAAAAATATCAGCGGGATTCGAACCCGTGACTTCAAGCTTGTTACACGGAGCTATACCAACCAACCAACTAAACCACAATATTTTTGAGGTGTTTCCGATCAAATTGGATGTTAGCGGAAGGTCATGGGTTCGAATCTCGCTAAGGTAGAATTTTGCAATTTTATAAAATCTCAACCCCTCATTAGGATTCTGTGTCACAAATATAATATTTGGACCCGCCTCTGGGCAACCCCTCAATCCTCACGGATATGCGAGCTATGTACTGTATACCTATAGATCAGAGAGTGAGTGTGGCACGTGGTATACAGTTATCGTCTGTTAAATTGGCACATGTACTCACTTGGTGAGCGCTGGTTTGTTCTTGTCGAACAAGGCCAGTCCCTTGTCGAAAAGGCTCAGTTGGCTGAGCGATGAGCGCTCGAGCCGCGGGCTAACCACTGAGCGCTCCTCCTGTCTGCTGCCTGTGGAACCAAGAAATCACCACTTTATAAACATACCTACTATAGCCCGCTAAAATTTAATTATCCAAATTAAAATCATCTAGCCCCAAACTAAGCAGAGATTGTTCAGGATATTCATAATAATGTAATGTAATGTAATAATAATGTAATAAAAATGTAATGTAATGTAATAATAATGTTAATATAGTGTAATTGTAATTATAGTGTATGTACATCTGTGCTTGTCGTGATTGAGTGTTTAATTAATAAAAAGGATATTATTATGTAACATTATCTTTTGGTAGGCACTGGCAGTTGGCTCTATCTTTATGGTTTGTGGTTTACAAGTCAAAAGTCTTCCATGAGAGAGTTCCAAAGAGTTCCATGAGAGATAACTATCATGAGAGACAAATGTTTGTATGATCTGCATACATTTGTCTCGGGTCTGGGTGCTTTCTATGTATAATATGTATGTATTTACAAAAAAAAATACTAAAATCTTAATTAAAAACTTTGGGGCTAGATGATGCTGTGTGAAAAAGTCTAGCATAAAAAAAAAAACTAAACACGGATTACTATAAGATAACTTAATTAAATGGTAATGGTTTCGTAATGGATTATTAAGTAATGGTTTGAGCACGCGATGTCTCGAACGAGGTTCAACGCGAATTGGTAATTAACTTTAATTTAGGTGAAAAGAGCGAATGTGCGTCAATCGCTTGCAATGCGTGCTCGGTTAACTTAATCCTAACAATTACAATAATAATGTAATGTAATAGTAGTAATGTATTGTAATATAGTAGTAATGTAATGTAATAGTAGTAATGTAATGTAATAGTAGTAATGTAATGTAATAGTAGTAATGTAATGTAATAGTAGTAATGTAATGTAATAGTAGTAATGTATTGTAATAGTAGTAATGTAATGTAATAGTAGTAATGTATTGTAATAGTAGTAATGTAATGTAATAGTAGTAATGTAATGTAATAGTAGTAATGTATTGTAATAGTAGTAATGTAATGTAATAGTAGTAATGTAATGTAATAGTAGTAATGTAATGTAATAGTAGTAATGTATTGTAATAGTAGTAATGTAATGTAATAGTAGTAATGTATTGTAATAGTAGTAATGTAATGTAATAGTAGTAATGTATTGTAATATAGTAGTAATGTAATGTAATAGTAGTAATGTATTGTAATATAGTAGTAATGTAATGTAATAGTAGTAATGTATTGTAATAGTAGTAATGTAATGTAATAGTAGTAATGTAATGTAAAAGTAGTAATGTATTGTAATAGTAGTAATGTAATGTAATAGTAGTAATGTATTGTAATATAGTAGTAATGTAATGTAATACTAGTAATGTATTGTAATAGTAGTAATGTATTGTAATAGTAGTAATGTATTGTAATAGTAGTAATGTAATGTAATAGTAGTAATGTATTGTAATAGTAGTAATGTATTGTAATAGTAGTAATGTAATGTAATAGTAGTAATGTATTGTAATATAGTAGTAATGTAATGTAATAGTAGTAATGTATTGTAATAGTAGTAATGTAATGTAATAGTAGTAATGTAATGTAAAAGTAGTAATGTATTGTAATAGTAGTAATGTAATGTAATAGTAGTAATGTATTGTAATATAGTAGTAATGTAATGTAATACTAGTAATGTATTGTAATAGTAGTAATGTATTGTAATAGTAGTAATGTATTGTAATAGTAGTAATGTAATGTAATAGTAGTAATGTATTGTAATAGTAGTAATGTATTGTAATAGTAGTAATGTATTGTAATAGTAGTAATGTAATGTAATAGTAGTAATGTATTGTAATATAGTAGTAATGTAATGTAATAGTAGTAATGTATTGTAATAGTAGTAATGTAATGTAATAGTAGTAATGTAATGTAAAAGTAGTAATGTATTGTAATAGTAGTAATGTAATGTAATAGTAGTAATGTATTGTAATATAGTAGTAATGTAATGTAATACTAGTAATGTATTGTAATAGTAGTAATGTATTGTAATAGTAGTAATGTAATGTAATAGTAGTAATGTAATGTAATAGTAGTAATGTATTGTAATAGTAGTAATGTATTGTAATAGTAGTAATGTAATGTAATAGTAGTAATGTATTGTAATATAGTAGTAATGTAATGTAATAGTAGTAATGTATTGTAATAGTAGTAATGTAATGTAATAGTAGTAATGTAATGTAAAAGTAGTAATGTATTGTAATAGTAGTAATGTAATGTAATAGTAGTAATGTATTGTAATATAGTAGTAATGTAATGTAATAGTAGTAATGTATTGTAATAGTAGTAATGTATTGTAATAGTAGTAATGTAATGTAATAGTAGTAATGTAATGTAATAGTAGTAATGTATTGTAATAGTAGTAATGTAATGTAATAGTAGTAATGTAATGTAAAAGTAGTAATGTATTGTAATAGTAGTAATGTAATGTAATAGTAGTAATGTATTGTAATATAGTAGTAATGTAATGTAATAGTAGTAATGTAATGTAATAGTAGTAATGTATTGTAATAGTAGTAATGTAATGTAATAGTAGTAATGTAATGTAAAAGTAGTAATGTATTGTAATAGTAGTAATGTAATGTAATAGTAGTAATGTATTGTAATAGTAGTAATGTAATGTAATAGTAGTAATGTATTGTAATAGTAGTAATGTAATGTAATAGTAGTAATGTAATGTAATAGTAGTAATGTATTGTAATAGTAGTAATGTAATGTAATAGTAGTAATGTAATGTAATAGTAGTAATGTATTGTAATAGTAGTAATGTAATGTAATAGTAGTAATGTATTGTAATAGTAGTAATGTAATGTAATAGTAGTAATGTATTGTAATAGTAGTAATGTAATGTAATAGTAGTAATGTATTGTAATAGTAGTAATGTAATGTAATAGTAGTAATGTATTGTAATAGTAGTAATGTAATGTAATAGTAGTAATGTATTGTAATAGTAGTAATGTAATGTAATAGTAGTAATGTAATGTAATAGTAGTAATGTAATGTAATAGTAGTAATGTATTGTAATAGTAGTAATGTAATGTAATAGTAGTAATGTATTGTAATAGTAGTAATGTAATGTAATAGTAGTAATGTATTGTAATAGTAGTAATGTATTGTAATAGTAGTAATGTAATGTAATAGTAGTAATGTAATGTAATAGTAGTAATGTAATGTAATAGTAGTAATGTATTGTAATAGTAGTAATGTAATGTAATAGTAGTAATGTATTGTAATAGTAGTAATGTAATGTAATAGTAGTAATGTATTGTAATAGTAGTAATGTAATGTAATAGTAGTAATGTATTGTAATAGTAGTAATGTAATGTAATAGTAGTAATGTATTGTAATATAGTAGTAATGTAATGTAATAGTGTGTGTGTGTGTGTGTGTGTATACCTCTGTGTTCGTCGTGGTGCAACGGCAGGGAGGCGACTGACTGTCCGTCCCACGAGGTGCTGCCCGTGGGTGACAGCTGAGATACACCTGCAAGTATTAACACAGCTCCTTTATCTGTCTGGAAGATATCCCCCAACTCCCCCTAGCAATAACACACCCTATTCATAACTAGAATACGAATCATTGTTAATAACTGGATATTTTAACTATAACATTGTGTTCAATCTAATATATCAGAGTTGTTTTTTTCTGTAATACTTTCTTTTCTTTTTTTTCTTTAGCAGCGTGAAGTGACCCAATGGTCGAACTTATCCACAGAGTGATCACACACAGCAAACTTTAGATGGATCGTATTAAAAATGAGGATTCATAATTTTTTTATTGTGCTTTGATTATTGCTTTTTTCAATGCCCCTCAAACATGCCCCTGATCAGCGTCTTAAAGGATATCTAATACATCGGTATTAGAGATCCTTTGCCACTAATATCTCTATGGAGTTTCCTTAAACCACAGCTTCTCAAACTTATTTTTCCCACCACCCACTTTGAGAATAAAAAAAATATTAGCGCCCTTCAAAGTTTTTAAACATAACAACCTATGCTTTCCCCTCTGGACCGCCTTAGCGCCCCCAATATCTTCTAGAGTCTTCTACCGCCCCTCTGAAAGCCTCCAGCGCCCACAAGGGGGCGTTATCGCCCACTTTGAGAAACAGTGCCTTAAACCTTAAGTTTTTTTTAAATGTTTTTGTGTTTTGCACTGTAAAATGGTGTTATGCACAATCAAGAGTTTATCTATCTATCCAATTATCTGAAGCCTGGCTAGTCCGTAATACTTTAGGGGTAGTCAGACAGGTGTAAGTGAGTGTAGGTACTGACTGAGCGTATCGTCGCTGTTGCTGTGGTGTCCCGAGTCGTGATGTCGTCTGGAAGGTTTCACTTGCTTCAGCGATAACTCCGGATACTTCCTCGGCTGAAATCAAATCAATCAATCAATATATATAATTCAAAGAATTTCATTTATTCATACAACTATTTACAAGTTGGTATATACAAAAAAAACAGATGAAGCAGCTAGCTTTCTAACGACCGTTGCAAACAATCTATAGATAGCTCAACTGATCCAGATCACTACTAGACGGAAGCGCTCCCAAAATACTGGCCGCATTGCCACGCTGAATGGCAATGCTAATGCGTTGACCCAGATCTCTGGTCACGTCTCGCTATATCGTCGATTATATTTATAAATAATAAATTCTTTACATATGTTTAAATAATATTCGCGTTTTCTAAATTCTTTCAGGGTGACTGGTGGAAGTGACGCATGACCAGAGAGCTGGCTCTTATCTGGGTCAATGTATTAGCATTGCCATTCAGCGTGGCAATGCGGCCAGTATTTAGGAAACGCTTCCGTCTGGCAGTGATCTGGATCAGTTGAGCAATCTATAGATCGTTTGCAACGGTCTTTAGATAGCTATTTCATCTGTATTTTTTGTATATAAAACTTGTACATAGTTGTATGAATAAATGTTTAATAGAAATGTAAGGCATTAAATATAAAAAAAACCGCCTTCCTCGTTTACGTTGTTTTGCTCACTCGAGATGTCACTCGTATAAAAAACAAAAATAAAAATCCTCCCCAAAAAATGTTTTGGTTAGTTGTGATTCCATAAGATGATGTTTTTTTTAGTTTTACGGTAAAAATACCAATCCCGCAGAAATAAAACATTTATGTGACTACCTCGGGACCATTCTCTCTACAACAACAAAAGAATCATCAAAATCCGTTATCAATTGGCGAAGATATCATGTAACAATTATATAAAAAAAAGCTCTTACTACTAGGAAAGTTGTAGATAAATATAGTAGTATATAGTAGTGTATGTATTCCACGGTATATACTCACGAATTTGGGCATTTGTTTGACGGGCGGTCGCGGTTCGATCTCTAAGCTTCTTGCATATAAATAGTTTATAATTTCGTTATCATCTTTCCCTGGAAACGGGTCCAACGATTCTAAAAACGCCTGAAAATATACAATCAATTATAGAAACAGCATAGGAATGAGTTCAGCGTTCACATTAATTGCTGTCATTAATTCTTAAATTAAGCATTTATTGAACAAAATGTCAGAGCTGTCAGTAATGTTTGATGTAAGCGCTTTGCAATGCTTACCCTAGTTCTAGGCTCTACGGTGAGGCAATAAGGTTGATTTTGGTACTGTTGGATCTCTCCTGTGATTTCAGCTACTTTTCTTCTTTTCGATAGATTGATTAGTTCAGAGTTTGGTAAATAATCTGTCAACAAATACGTAAAATTACATTCTGAACTATTTTAGGAAATGGTTGTCTGGAACAAATTTCTGTTTGCGATAAGACCGCCAGTTGTAGGACTACGGTAACCGTTTACCAGCAGGTGGACGGTGTGCTTGCTCTGTCGGAAGTAGTTATGGTGGTGGTTCCCTGGACGTGGTCTGCTAGTCTGCTAGGTAAGAGATGTGGTATATGTTGTGCGCAGTTACCTAGGTTCCCTTCCTCGATATGCAGTATGTTGGTGAGGTACATGCCGAAGAAGGGCACGCAGGGTGGGTTGATGCTGCGCAGACGCTCCTGGTATCGGCGGAAATGGTCAGAGTTCAGCTCGCGGAACTCCTCCAACGCCCGTATCAGTCTCAGAGGGACCATCTGAAACGACATATTACATCATTTACAATTGTAATACTTTATGTTACATTTATTGACGGCATCTGTGGCGCAGTGGGCGAAGGCCAACCTGAGACGTATTTTTTTTTAAACCAAAGATACAATTTAAATTTATTTAAAATCAAGACACTTATACAGTTTTTAAGGTGACCTTTCTATATGATCTTTGTGATTTTAATGGATAAAAACCTCTTCAAATGAAATCGACCATAAACCATGTTTTAAATCCGTAGCGACTTGTTGAGGTCCCGCAGCGCGAGTGTATGTGTTGTGTTGTGTGTTGTGTGTTACCTGGAATGTGATCTTGAGTCGATGCACGGCGGCGCTGCCGCAGGCGGCGGACACGGCCAGCACTCCGTTGAAGTTGTTGAGGTCCCGCAGCGCGAGTGTATGTGTTGTGTTGTGTGTTGTGTGTTACCTGGAATGTGATCTTGAGTCGATGCACGGCGGCGCTGCCGCAGGCGGCGGACACGGCCAGCACTCCGTTGAAGTTGTTGAGGTCCCGCAGCGCGAGTGTATGTGTTGTGTTGTATGTTGTGTGTTACCTGGAATGTGATCTTGAGTCGATGCACGGCGGCGCTGCCGCAGGCGGCGGAAACGGCCAGCACTCCGTTGAAGTTGTTGAGGTCCCGCAGCGCGAGTGTATGTGTTGTGTTGTGTGTTGTGTGTTACCTGGAATGTGATCTTGAGTCGATGCACGGCGGCGCTGCCGCAGGCGGCGGACACGGCCAGCACTCCGTTGAAGTTGTTGAGGTCCCGCAGCGCGAGTGTATGTGTTGTGTTGTGTGTTGTGTGTTACCTGGAATGTGATCTTGAGTCGATGCACGGCGGCGCTGCCGCAGGCGGCGGACACGGCCAGCACTCCGTTGAAGTTGTTGAGGTCCCGCAGCGCGAGTGTATGTGTTGTGTTGTGTGTTGTGTGTTACCTGGAATGTGATCTTGAGTCGATGCACGGCGGCGCTGCCGCAGGCGGCGGACACGGCCAGCACTCCGTTGAAGTTGTTGAGGTCCCGCAGCGCGAGTGTATGTGTTGTGTTGTGTGTTGTGTGTTACCTGGAATGTGATCTTGAGTCGATGCACGGCGGCGCTGCCGCAGGCGGCGGACACGGCCAGCACTCCGTTGAAGTTGTTGAGGTCCCGCAGCGCGAGTGTATGTGTTGTGTTGTGTGTTGTGTGTTACCTGGAATGTGATCTTGAGTCGATGCACGGCGGCGCTGCCGCAGGCGGCGGACACGGCCAGCACTCCGTTGAAGTTGTTGAGGTCCCGCAGCGCGAGTGTATGTGTTGTGTTGTGTGTTGTGTGTTACCTGGAATGTGATCTTGAGTCGATGCACGGCGGCGCTGCCGCAGGCGGCGGACACGGCCAGCACTCCGTTGAAGTTGTTGAGGTCCCGCAGCGCGAGTGTATGTGTTGTGTTGTGTGTTGTGTGTTACCTGGAATGTGATCTTGAGTCGATGCACGGCGGCGCTGCCGCAGGCGGCGGACACGGCCAGCACTCCGTTGAAGTTGTTGAGGTCCCGCAGCGCGAGTGTATGTGTTGTGTTGTGTGTTGTGTGTTACCTGGAATGTGATCTTGAGTCGATGCACGGCGGCGCTGCCGCAGGCGGCGGACACGGCCAGCACTCCGTTGAAGTTGTTGAGGTCCCGCAGCGCGAGTGTATGTGTTGTGTTGTGTGTTGTGTGTTACCTGGAATGTGATCTTGAGTCGATGCACGGCGGCGCTGCCGCAGGCGGCGGACACGGCCAGCACTCCGTTGAAGTTGTTGAGGTCCCGCAGCGCGAGTGTATGTGTTGTGTTGTGTGTTGTGTGTTACCTGGAATGTGATCTTGAGTCGATGCACGGCGGCGCTGCCGCAGGCGGCGGACACGGCCAGCACTCCGTTGAAGTTGTTGAGGTCCCGCAGCGCGAGTGTATGTGTTGTGTTGTGTGTTGTGTGTTACCTGGAATGTGATCTTGAGTCGATGCACGGCGGCGCTGCCGCAGGCGGCGGACACGGCCAGCACTCCGTTGAAGTTGTTGAGGTCCCGCAGCGCGAGTGTATGTGT
Organism: Perizoma flavofasciatum; assembly: GCA_958496245.1. Classification (NCBI taxonomy): domain Eukaryota; kingdom Metazoa; phylum Arthropoda; class Insecta; order Lepidoptera; family Geometridae; genus Perizoma; species Perizoma flavofasciatum. Next base: position 5,895,163 of record OY292446.1, on the reverse strand, counting down.
TGTGTTGTGTGTTGTGTGTTACCTGGAATGTGATCTTGAGTCGATGCACGGCGGCGCTGCCGCAGGCGGCGGACACGGCCAGCACTCCGTTGAAGTTGTTGAGGTCCCGCAGCGCGAGTCCCACCTCCAGCAGTCGGCACACCACGCCCACTCTCTCCTCCAGATTCTCGCTCTCCACTATCCACCTCTCCATCCATCGCGTGAACTGACACAGAGATTATTACATACATTATTTTATTATTTAATTCTAAATCGCAATAAATGGATTATGTTAAATAGTTTTTCATTTCGTTTCGGGAGTGTCAACCTGATCAAGGTGGCTAAAACTGTCACATAAGACCTCGATTCTCTCGAAGTCCCAAATCACCCTCCTTTTGCCCACAAAGGCAGTTCCATGCTACCGAATTCGATATAGTGCCGATTGGTGCCACTAACTCGATTTCTAATGTCAAAATGTATCGATCGGAAACCCCCGTGCCCCGCACTCGCACTCCGTCTATGTATTGCAATCTAGAAGATACCGAACAAACAGACGAGAGGATTTAGAATAAATGGAGTAGGTACACGGTTTTTCTGGATCTTAGGACATGACTAAATAAGATTTTATGAAAATGTGTAAAAATAGTGCATCTTACATTGTTGGTATGTTTCATGATCTTCAGTAGGTTGGGGCTGGTCTTTTCCTTGTCTTTCTTGGTCCACACCGCTCCCACCAACTCCGATGGCTTTACCTGAAGAATACAATAAAACGTGTGAGTAGCGATGATATGCGGTGGGTGCCAGTCGTGGCGCTCGGGGGCTCGGGCATCACCCCAGCAGTGCAGGCAGTACCGGGGCATGGCATGGCATGGCTATGTACAGACAGTCAGTGCTAGCTCACCAGTCTGTAGAGCTGGAACTCCAGCAGTGTGAGTTGTCGCGCCAGCTCGGCGGGGTGCAGCGCGAGGGGGTGCCAGTCGTGGCGCTCGGGGGCTCGGGCATCACCCCAGCAGTGCAGGCAGTACCGGGGCATGGCATGGCATGGCATGGCTATGTACAGACAGTCAGTGCTAGCTCACCAGTCTGTAGAGCTGGAACTCCAGCAGTGTGAGTTGTCGCGCCAGCTCGGCGGGGTGCAGCGCGAGGGGGTGCCAGTCGTGGCGCTCGGGGGCTCGGGCATCACCCCAGCAGTGCAGGCAGTACCGGGGCATGGCATGGCATGGCTATGTACAGACAGTCAGTGCTAGCTCACCAGTCTGTAGAGCTGGAACTCCAGCAGTGTGAGTTGTCGCGCCAGCTCGGCGGGGTGCAGCGCGAGGGGGTGCCAGTCGTGGCGCTCGGGGGCTCGGGCATCACCCCAGCAGTGCAGGCAGTACCGGGGCATGGCATGGCATGGCATGGCTATGTACAGACAGTCAGTGCTAGCTCACCAGTCTGTAGAGCTGGAACTCCAGCAGTGTGAGTTGTCGCGCCAGCTCGGCGGGGTGCAGCGCGAGGGGGTGCCAGTCGTGGCGCTCGGGGGCACGGGCATCACCCCAGCAGTGCAGGCAGTACCGGGGCATGGCATGGCATGGCTATGTACAGACAGTCAGTGCTAGCTCACCAGTCTGTAGAGCTGGAACTCCAGCAGTGTGAGTTGTCGCGCCAGCTCGGCGGGGTGCAGCGCGAGGGGGTGCCAGTCGTGGCGCTCGGGGGCTCGGGCATCACCCCAGCAGTGCAGGCAGTACCGGGGCATGGCATGGCATGGCATGGCTATGTACAGACAGTCAGTGCTAGCTCACCAGTCTGTAGAGCTGGAACTCCAGCAGTGTGAGTTGTCGCGCCAGCTCGGCGGGGTGCAGCGCGAGGGGGTGCCAGTCGTGGCGCTCGGGGGCTCGGGCATCACCCCAGCAGTGCAGGCAGTACCGGGGCATGGCATGGCATGGCTATGTACAGACAGTCAGTGCTAGCTCACCAGTCTGTAGAGCTGGAACTCCAGCAGTGTGAGTTGTCGCGCCAGCTCGGCGGGGTGCAGCGCGAGGGGGTGCCAGTCGTGGCGCTCGGGGGCTCGGGCATCACCCCAGCAGTGCAGGCAGTACCGGGGCATGGCATGGCATGGCATGGCTATGTACAGACAGTCAGTGCTAGCTCACCAGTCTGTAGAGCTGGAACTCCAGCAGTGTGAGTTGTCGCGCCAGCTCGGCGGGGTGCAGCGCGAGGGGGTGCCAGTCGTGGCGCTCGGGGGCACGGGCATCACCCCAGCAGTGCAGGCAGTACCGGGGCATGGCATGGCATGGCTATGTACAGACAGTCAGTGCTAGCTCACCAGTCTGTAGAGCTGGAACTCCAGCAGTGTGAGTTGTCGCGCCAGCTCGGCGGGGTGCAGCGCGAGGGGGTGCCAGTCGTGGCGCTCGGGGGCTCGGGCATCACCCCAGCAGTGCAGGCAGTACCGGGGCATGGCATGGCATGGCATGGCTATGTACAGACAGTCAGTGCTAGCTCACCAGTCTGTAGAGCTGGAACTCCAGCAGTGTGAGTTGTCGCGCCAGCTCGGCGGGGTGCAGCGCGAGGGGGTGCCAGTCGTGGCGCTCGGGGGCTCGGGCATCACCCCAGCAGTGCAGGCAGTACCGGGGCATGGCATGGCATGGCTATGTACAGACAGTCAGTGCTAGCTCACCAGTCTGTAGAGCTGGAACTCCAGCAGTGTGAGTTGTCGCGCCAGCTCGGCGGGGTGCAGCGCGAGGGGGTGCCAGTCGTGGCGCTCGGGGGCTCGGGCATCACCCCAGCAGTGCAGGCAGTACCGGGGCATGGCATGGCATGGCATGGCTATGTACAGACAGTCAGTGCTAGCTCACCAGTCTGTAGAGCTGGAACTCCAGCAGTGTGAGTTGTCGCGCCAGCTCGGCGGGGTGCAGCGCGAGGGGGTGCCAGTCGTGGCGCTCGGGGGCTCGGGCATCACCCCAGCAGTGCAGGCAGTACCGGGGCATGGCATGGCATGGCATGGCTATGTACAGACAGTCAGTGCTAGCTCACCAGTCTGTAGAGCTGGAACTCCAGCAGTGTGAGTTGTCGCGCCAGCTCGGCGGGGTGCAGCGCGAGGGGGTGCCAGTCGTGGCGCTCGGGGGCTCGGGCATCACCCCAGCAGTGCAGGCAGTACCGGGGCATGGCATGGCATGGCATGGCTATGTACAGACAGTCAGTGCTAGCTCACCAGTCTGTAGAGCTGGAACTCCAGCAGTGTGAGTTGTCGCGCCAGCTCGGCGGGGTGCAGCGCGAGGGGGTGCCAGTCGTGGCGCTCGGGGGCTCGGGCATCACCCCAGCAGTGCAGGCAGTACCGGGGCATGGCATGGCATGGCTATGTACAGACAGTCAGTGCTAGCTCACCAGTCTGTAGAGCTGGAACTCCAGCAGTGTGAGTTGTCGCGCCAGCTCGGCGGGGTGCAGCGCGAGGGGGTGCCAGTCGTGGCGCTCGGGGGCTCGGGCATCACCCCAGCAGTGCAGGCAGTACCGGGGCATGGCTTGGCATGGCTATGTACAGACAGTCAGTGCTAGCTCACCAGTCTGTAGAGCTGGAACTCCAGCAGTGTGAGTTGTCGCGCCAGCTCGGCGGGGTGCAGCGCGAGGGGGTGCCAGTCGTGGCGCTCGGGGGCTCGGGCATCACCCCAGCAGTGCAGGCAGTACCGGGGCATGGCATGGCATGGCTATGTACAGACAGTCAGTGCTAGCTCACCAGTCTGTAGAGCTGGAACTCCAGCAGTGTGAGTTGTCGCGCCAGCTCGGCGGGGTGCAGCGCGAGGGGGTGCCAGTCGTGGCGCTCGGGGGCTCGGGCATCACCCCAGCAGTGCAGGCAGTACCGGGGCATGGCTTGGCATGGCTATGTACAGACAGTCAGTGCTAGCTCACCAGTCTGTAGAGCTGGAACTCCAGCAGTGTGAGTTGTCGCGCCAGCTCGGCGGGGTGCAGCGCGAGGGGGTGCCAGTCGTGGCGCTCGGGGGCTCGGGCATCACCCCAGCAGTGCAGGCAGTACCGGGGCATGGCATGGCATGGCTATGTACAGACAGTCAGTGCTAGCTCACCAGTCTGTAGAGCTGGAACTCCAGCAGTGTGAGTTGTCGCGCCAGCTCGGCGGGGTGCAGCGCGAGGGGGTGCCAGTCGTGGCGCTCGGGGGCACGGGCATCACCCCAGCAGTGCAGGCAGTACCGGGGCATGGCATGGCATGGCTATGTACAGACAGTCAGTGCTAGCTCACCAGTCTGTAGAGCTGGAACTCCAGCAGTGTGAGTTGTCGCGCCAGCTCGGCGGGGTGCAGCGCGAGGGGGTGCCAGTCGTGGCGCTCGGGGGCTCGGGCATCACCCCAGCAGTGCAGGCAGTACCGGGGCATGGCATGGCATGGCTATGTACAGACAGTCAGTGCTAGCTCACCAGTCTGTAGAGCTGGAACTCCAGCAGTGTGAGTTGTCGCGCCAGCTCGGCGGGGTGCAGCGCGAGGGGGTGCCAGTCGTGGCGCTCGGGGGCTCGGGCATCACCCCAGCAGTGCAGGCAGTACCGGGGCATGGCATGGCATGGCATGGCTATGTACAGACAGTCAGTGCTAGCTCACCAGTCTGTAGAGCTGGAACTCCAGCAGTGTGAGTTGTCGCGCCAGCTCGGCGGGGTGCAGCGCGAGGGGGTGCCAGTCGTGGCGCTCGGGGGCTCGGGCATCACCCCAGCAGTGCAGGCAGTACCGGGGCATGGCATGGCATGGCATGGCTATGTACAGACAGTCAGTGCTAGCTCACCAGTCTGTAGAGCTGGAACTCCAGCAGTGTGAGTTGTCGCGCCAGCTCGGCGGGGTGCAGCGCGAGGGGGTGCCAGTCGTGGCGCTCGGGGGCTCGGGCATCACCCCAGCAGTGCAGGCAGTACCGGGGCATGGCATGGCATGGCATGGCTATGTACAGACAGTCAGTGCTAGCTCACCAGTCTGTAGAGCTGGAACTCCAGCAGTGTGAGTTGTCGCGCCAGCTCGGCGGGGTGCAGCGCGAGGGGGTGCCAGTCGTGGCGCTCGGGGGCTCGGGCATCACCCCAGCAGTGCAGGCAGTACCGGGGCATGGCATGGCATGGCTATGTACAGACAGTCAGTGCTAGCTCACCAGTCTGTAGAGCTGGAACTCCAGCAGTGTGAGTTGTCGCGCCAGCTCGGCGGGGTGCAGCGCGAGGGGGTGCCAGTCGTGGCGCTCGGGGGCTCGGGCATCACCCCAGCAGTGCAGGCAGTACCGGGGCATGGCATGGCATGGCTATGTACAGACAGTCAGTGCTAGCTCACCAGTCTGTAGAGCTGGAACTCCAGCAGTGTGAGTTGTCGCGCCAGCTCGGCGGGGTGCAGCGCGAGGGGGTGCCAGTCGTGGCGCTCGGGGGCTCGGGCATCACCCCAGCAGTGCAGGCAGTACCGGGGCATGGCATGGCATGGCATGGCTATGTACAGACAGTCAGTGCTAGCTCACCAGTCTGTAGAGCTGGAACTCCAGCAGTGTGAGTTGTCGCGCCAGCTCGGCGGGGTGCAGCGCGAGGGGGTGCCAGTCGTGGCGCTCGGGGGCTCGGGCATCACCCCAGCAGTGCAGGCAGTACCGGGGCATGGCATGGCATGGCTATGTACAGACAGTCAGTGCTAGCTCACCAGTCTGTAGAGCTGGAACTCCAGCAGTGTGAGTTGTCGCGCCAGCTCGGCGGGGTGCAGCGCGAGGGGGTGCCAGTCGTGGCGCTCGGGGGCTCGGGCATCACCCCAGCAGTGCAGGCAGTACCGGGGCATGGCATGGCATGGCTATGTACAGACAGTCAGTGCTAGCTCACCAGTCTGTAGAGCTGGAACTCCAGCAGTGTGAGTTGTCGCGCCAGCTCGGCGGGGTGCAGCGCGAGGGGGTGCCAGTCGTGGCGCTCGGGGGCTCGGGCATCACCCCAGCAGTGCAGGCAGTACCGGGGCATGGCATGGCATGGCTATGTACAGACAGTCAGTGCTAGCTCACCAGTCTGTAGAGCTGGAACTCCAGCAGTGTGAGTTGTCGCGCCAGCTCGGCGGGGTGCAGCGCGAGGGGGTGCCAGTCGTGGCGCTCGGGGGCTCGGGCATCACCCCAGCAGTGCAGGCAGTACCGGGGCATGGCATGGCATGGCATGGCTATGTACAGACAGTCAGTGCTAGCTCACCAGTCTGTAGAGCTGGAACTCCAGCAGTGTGAGTTGTCGCGCCAGCTCGGCGGGGTGCAGCGCGAGGGGGTGCCAGTCGTGGCGCTCGGGGGGCTCGGCGACGTGGCGCAGCACGGCGGGCGGGGCGCGGTCGAACACGTGCGCCACGCCCCCCGCGCCCCCCGCACCGCCTCCCCACGCGCCCTCCGCCTCCGCGCTCTGCAACACACGGGTACGGCATGTGATCGAATGGCGAGCTGGCGAGCTGGTGTAGGTGATACACTAGCGAGCCAAACAGTCTAGATTCAATTCATTCGAGTAATTTTTACTGGAGCTCATATTTATGTATGCCATATTTATCTTTATGATCACTAAGATGACTCTTGGATAGATTTTATCGCCACAAATCACGAGTGGGTGCTGCGATCAATGACGGAACACGCTCCATCATTGATCGCAGTATCCTATGGTAATCCTCTTCGTGATCGGTTAGTAATCCACCTCGTTGTATTTTGATTTCGAACATTCGCTAAAGGCCTCAGAGTCAATCCGTCGGTTTTTTAGATGTTGCCTCGTCAGTGAATCATTCCGTAAATAGTCCGTTCTGAATTCACCAATGGCTCGCCAATGGATCAACGCCTTAATAGTCCGCCCGAAATGATATTGGCTCGCCAAAGGGTCATTTATTAAGCGAAGTATCGTTTGGCGAGCCAAGCGTTCCAAAATTTGATCTGTTAGTCATTCGATCAGTTTAGAGCAGACAATTGTATATTCTGAACTGTTTGAATGACTAATAGCCAAATTCTGGAACGTTAATGAAGATTAAAGTGGAGTTAGGGGTATAAACAATGGGTAAAACTGTTTTTTTTATTGCTCCAAAAGCGCAAGCATGGGACTCTGATCGATAGTCTATGTAGAGGGCTTTCATTTGCCGAAAATTTATTGATTCAAAAAATGGCAAACGAAAAGCACCATACATTTATCATTCGGCACACCCTGTTGAGACTAGGAAGGACTGTGGATCTTTCATCAGTCGTATTGTCTACTTCTGTCGTTTTATGTCATGAAAACACGCATGCGAGAATAATTCCAAGCGAGTTTGGAAATGCCCTGCTTTATTTCCTATCATTAACCTTTTTCATAAATTGAAGAAAAATTAAATAGTTTTGAAGTTGTCAACATGATCAAGGTGGCTAAGGCCCGAATTCCGAATTCTGCTGTTCCATACTAAAGTTCAATACTTACTTGGCTGAAATGTATGGAACAGCTGATTTTTTTTTTCGCGTTCAGTGTTGTTTCCATAGTAAAAGTTGTTCATATTGATGGGTACTTTCACTCCCCGAAGTCCCCGAAGTTCGGGAGTAGTCTTATTACACCCTGTATAATTACCTTTCTCTGTAATGTTTTGAGCACGCTTTGAACCCACTTCCTCATGGGTTTTCCGTCGACGGATTCCAGGAATTCTCTGAGACGAGCTAGAAGCGTGGGCTCGCACTCGAAGTCGTAGAAATGCTGGTCCACCCAATGACGGATCACATTTATTACCCTGAAATATACAATCAAAAAAACATTTATAATATATTTTATGTACGCAATGTATACAATTTTATAGTATCCAGAAAATTCAACCGCAATTGGGACTCGATCCCGCGATCTTACAAATAACAAATGTAACAATTAATATATATACTATTCTTAAATAATGTTATTTTTAGTAAGAAAATAATTGTCTACTGAACAATAAGAGATATATAATTTTAAAGATTTCGACTATAGTGACTTCAATGAAAATATGTGGAAATGCAATGAATTTAATGATTTCGCCCACAGGGAAATCTGAACAGAAGTGCTTTTGAAGCTGTGGATTTTGCACAGTATAGGTTTTGACAGAAGAACCAAAGAAAAAAATCTCTGAGATTTTTAACTGTAGTGATTTAAACAAAAGAGATTTTTAACTGCAGTGATTCTAATCATAGAGATTTTTAGCTGCAGTGATTTTAACAAAAGAGATTGTGATCTGCAGTGATTTAAATAATAGTGATTTTGAACTGCAGTGACTTAAACAATAGATTTAGAACTATAGTAAATTTGTCCTTATAGATTTTTATTCGTATTTTTAGTTACCAAAGGGACGTTGAACTGCAATAGAGATTTTTAACTGTAGTGATTTAAACAATAGAGGTGATTTTAACTAAAGTGATTTTAGCAATAGAGATTTTTAACTGTAGTAATTTAAACAATAGAGGTGATTTTAACTAAAGTGATTTTAGCAATAGAGATTTTTAACTGTAGTAATTTAAACAATAGAGGCGATTTTAACTAAAGTGATTTTAGCAATAGAGATTTTTAACTGTAGTAATTTAAACAATAGAGGTGATTTTAACTAAAGTGATTTTAGCAATAGAGATTTTTAACTGTAGTAATTTAAACAATAGAGGTGATTTTACTAAACTGATTTTAGCAATAGAGATTTTTAACTGTAGTGATTTTAATCATAGAGATTTTGAACTGCAGTGATTTAAATAATAGATTAGAGTTTTAAAACTATAGTAATTTTGTCCTTATAGATTTTTATTCGTATTTTTTTGTTACCTTTTGAGACAGAATTCACCACACTCACAAAGGTATTTTGCTAACGGATGACATTATCATAGTAACAGGAAGATGGATGGATGGTGGAGTCCTCTGACCGTTTTCCGTGGCACTCTCAGACAGCTGATCATGACCGCACTCACCTAAATTTGACAGGCTGTTGGAATTCTTTCCGATATCTCTTCCAGTCTTCCCTCGCTGTGTTTTTGCTAAGTTTCTCCGCGTCACTGCTCGCTGCATTTTCTATACTTTCCGCTGTTAAAATACAAACATATATATTTTAAAAAACATTGCAAACTCGATTAGTAAACATTTATCCTACTACTATTATAAACACGAAAGTTTGTGAATATGGATGTTTGTTACTCATTCACGCAAAAATCTACTGAACGGATTTTGATGAAACTTTACAGTAATTTTAGCTTATACATCAGAATAATACAAAAGCTATTTTTTATACGGGTACCACGCATACGGGTTCCATAATTCAATTGGAAGGCGATAATAAGCCATGGGCTCGCCTGTCACTAAGATTGCCAAATGTAACGTTTGTTGGATGTGTCTCTGGTATCCCTTTACTTGGTATCCTCACAGGTCTGCGTACTGAGTATGGATTCGGGGATATACATTATAGAGATGACATGCATGTTTATTTTGTATATACTTTACCTATTTCGATTTCTAGTAACGATGAGTTCGGACTATGGTCCTTTTTAGGCGTCTTCATCCTTGGTACTGGCGTGCACAAAAGAGATTCACGAATATAATCACTTAATTAGTATAATTAGCCAATAAATAACCATAATATTGTACAGCGAAATTTAAGTACACTGAAGCAGAAAACTTGTTTTAACTTTGAGGGTATTCCTTAAAAACCGCTAAACCAATCCCGATTAAATTTCTCCAGCTGGTAAATATTGAAACCACAGACAACCTCACAGAGTATCATCGCGCTATGTCCAATAGGAGCTGAGCAGTGGGACTTCAAAGTTTGCCAATCCGCTTACCTTGTCTAGGCGCGTCGTAGACTTCGCCAGGCTCTGGTATATGGAATCTCTCTATGAGTAAGTCCAGCAGTTCGCTCGCCGAGCAGAATGACCGGTACGTGGTGAGGAAAGTTCGAACAAGGTTGAGATCTGCGTATATGTGGTAGGTCAGACGTTCGACCAGCTTAAGTAGTGTTGCACCCTGGAAATAAATACAGTTTCACATCAGCATTCACCCATTTGACCACAACTCGGCTTTCAACTCTACTGTTGCAAGATTATATAGGTTACGGTAACCGATAACCACCAGGCAAGCCTTATGCTTGTTTACCATTTTAGTTGTATAATAATTTATAAGACATAAATGTCAAAAAACCGACTTCATTTCACGGGATATTAATAAAAAATCCAATATGTAATTTCATAACCTACTTTTTCACCCCTAGGAGTGGGATTGTTCATATAATGTATATAAAACCACCCTTGAAGTATACCCTTACCCATTAAAAAAAGAATCATTAAAATCGGTTCACAATTGCCGAAGATATCGCGTAACATACAAAAAAAACAGACAACCGAATTAAGAATTTCCTTTTTTTTTACCGGTAAAAAAGTATCTAACACGTCTCGGTATCAGACTATCAGTCACCATTACAAACATAAATTAATCATTATCACTATTAAGTATTAGTGACTTTTAAGCTTGAAGTCATCAGTCAGTTTCAAACCTAAGACTCGTCACACTATCATCAAACTCGTCAAACGATCACTCACAGATGTGATCGAGTTCGATTACATCTGTGAGTGTCATGTTTGAAACTCGTCAAACAGTCATTAAACTCGTCGAACAGTCATGAAACTCGTCGAGCAGCCATTATACTCGCCAAACAGTCATTAAACTCGTCGAACAGTCATTAAACTCGTCAAGCAGTCATTATACTCGTCAAACAGTCATTAAACTCGTCGAGCAGTCATTATACTCGTCGAACAGTCACTAAACTCGTCGAACAGTCATTAAACTCGTCGAGCAGTCATTATACTCGCCAAACAGTCATTAAACTCGTCGAACAGTCATTAAACTCGTCGAACAGCTACGTCAATTTCCATACATCCAAGCAAATAAATAAGTCAGTATTACGCTTTACACTTGTCCAACTTACAAATTATCAAACAGTCAGTCATCATAAAATAAAATATTTTTTGTTTGGTTCTTTTCGGAGGGCGCTAATATTTGCGACACAGTTTCATAAACTTATATTACATTATACGACAGAGCCGACAGTTCTTTTAGAGTTTTTGTACTTTGTTTAAGAACCAAATAGATATATTTAGATTTGATCATCAAGCAATAGTTTCAAGCACGATCAAGCAGTATATCAGTCGCAAAGGACCACAAATCGTAGTTACCTTAATGAGAGGGACATTATGCGGACTGTGTTCTTCCAAGACGATATTATCCGGCGAGTCGGGAACCGCGAATCGATACAACTCCGCGGGAGGCAGCTGCAGGGGATGCCGCTTCTCCAGGTCCAAGAGTATACTGGAATCAGACAATTTTATGAATAAAATAAACAAATAGTTAAATTTATGTACAGTGCACGGCGCGACGCGAAGGGAGCAAGTCGCGATCACTCACCCTGATAAAGACTCTCGGAATGAGTCGAAACTTAGTCGGTGCCTTCACCGAAAATGCAGTACGTGAAAATTCCCGTTTTTACAATATGAATAAACAAATAAGTATTGGTATTAACTAACTTAATAATAATTGTTTTTTTGTTCACTTATGTTTATCTATTCTAGGTTAGTATAAAACGTTCGCTCGCGTACGCGGGTAAAAAGGATTTCTTTGAATAAGAAAGACTGATTTCTCGAAATATTTGGTTATTACAAAAATATATTTTCTTAGTTTAATGAAATATTTTTAAAACAAAAATACTGCTTATCTTTTTTGAAGACAATATTTTTCTCAATTTTGTTCTTACTTGAAAATAAATATGTTTATTTCAAGACTTATTTTATGTCGTATCAAATAAATATCAAATAAATGTGTTAAATAAAACAATATGTTTCTTTAATTAAATTTATTTATCTCGTAAGAAATAAAATAAAATGAGATGATTTTTTACTATTACGAAGAAATTATTGTCTAGCGTGTATAGGGAGAGAATCATTTTCTTGGAGGTAATAAAAATGTCTTAATGGAAAGCAATTTGTCTTTTTATAAGAAATCAGTTTGTACCGTGTATACAACTATTTAAGTACCTATGTAATGTTTTGTTAGTTATAAGTTCTCATTTAATCTTAAGATAATAAATTCTTAAATCAGAATAATGTGGTACTTTTTTTTCACACAGCATCATCTAGCAAACTAAGCAGAGCTTGTATTATGGGAATTACACGTCTGATTTATTACTTATATATTTTTTTTTTGCAATTCCATATAAAACATAAAACACAGACCCGAGACAAATATTTGCAGACCATACAAACATTCGTCCCGCGGCGGGAATCGAACCCGCAACCTTCTGCGTCTCAAGCGGGCTTTCGACCACTGCGCCACAAAGGTCGTCTTATACGAAAATACATTATTGTACAACACAAAAGAAACAAAACTTAATATAAATAAAAGTACAATGGGCGGTCTTATCGCTTAAAGGCGAAACATTGTGTTTGATGTACAGGTTGTTACATAAGTCTGACAAATGAGTGGGAAGATTTGACAAGTGATATAAAGGAAAAGTAGAGAGATCCAGATCAAATCTGAATTCTGTTGAGCTTTGAGGAAAGTGGGACGAGAACTGAGGCAATTCTATCGAAGGATGAGGAAAGTGTATTAAGTGATGTCGATATTATGTTAAGTGACGAGTAAATTCTGTAAAGTGATGAGGCGATGGGAAATGTATTTTAAGTGATGAAGTAGCAAGTGTGTCAAGTGATGAGAAAAGTGTATAGAGTGTTGAAGAGAATGTGTTAACTGATGAGAAAAATTAGTCAAGTAAAATCTGAAATCAGAACATTTATTTGAATATAGGTCAGCTGTAAATTTAAATAAACATGTTTTTTTTTATAGGCCCTTATTATATTCTACCATCCAAATGGTGTACAAATGTGAATAGGTAGATTGAGAATACATTTAAATACAAGAATAATTATAAAATATCAATTTTATATATATATAAAATAACTTATGCCTTAAAATTTAAACGTTAAGTGATGAGTAAAGAGCACCAAGCGATGAGGAAGGCGTGCCAAGTGATGAGTAAAGTGTTTCAAGTGTTGCGGAAGGTGTGTCAAGTGATGAGAAAAGTGTTTCAAGTGATAAGGGTGTTTCAAGTGATGAGAAAAGTGTTTTAAGTGATGAGGGTGTTTCGAGTGATGAGGAAAGCGTGTCAAGGGATGATGAAAGTGTGACGAGCGATGAGGAGAGTATGTCAAGTGATGATGGAGTTTCATCGAGCGGTACAGGATGCGCAATGTTACCTGTCCAGACTCCGGTCCAGCATGGGCTTGGTGTTGAGCATGACGAGGTCGCACATCCAGTTCCGCTTCTCCTGACACGAGCCGCACGACACCAGCACCGGAGCGCCGCCCCGCCCGCACAGCTCCACCACGTGACGCCACTCTACATACACACACACATACATACATACATACACATAACTTTTTCGTTTATTATAGTATGATTGATCTTTCATAGTGATCGTGAAAGTTTTGTTTCTATTAGCAGATGTTACCTTCTGTATCAGGTCTGTCGACGAGCTCCATCTTCCTGACGTGCAGCTTCTCCTTCAGCTTGAGCTGCTGCATCCCGCCGGAGAAGCCGCCGCCCACGCCGCTGTTACCCACGCCCACCTGCAAACGGAGGTATCACTTTCAGACCAATCATACTGAACATAACCCAACCTTTGACATTGATTATTGAGCTACCTACCTGCTTCGTGATATTCCTATTCTTATATTAACAATTATTATTGTTCTTGACATATTTTTTCTCATAATTTTTGACATTTTGTATAATTATTGACATTTAATTTTATTTTGTATACGTACCTACTTATTCACCTGTTTTATTATTTAAATTGTATGTGTGTAATTTTTAAAATAATACCTACCTGCGACGCCCTGACAGGGCCGATGTACCTACCAACCTACTTGGAGCTACACTAGACCTAAGCTTAACCATTGTATGTAGGACATTAAGCATGAATAAATGAAATTATGAACATACTGTGACGTACCGTCTAGGTTACTACGGTACGCCGGCGCCACCTCTTATCAACTGGACGCACTACTTGTTCTAGCGCCATCTAGTATCGTCTGGTACTAACCGCGCTAGTGAAAGACGGTAGTTTCTCGAGTGTCAGAGGCGGCGCGAGGTAGCGATCGGGTCACGCCCCCCTACTAGAAATGACTAGAAGAAACCAGACTTATTTACGAATATATAAGCGTGGCGAGCGACCCGTAGCAATAATTCTGTTCATGATTGGAATGTGTATAAATCGAAGTGTTAGAGAAGCGATACCCAGTGACTAGTGAAGTTACAGTTGTGCTAGTGTTGTACCTAGTGATATGGTATTTTAGTGTTTTATTTTATTTAATTTTTTAATTTTAAGTAAACTTTCAGCTAGGTACACAAGAAATTACTTAATAATACTTACATGCAAAGTACATTTAGGTAGGCTGAGGGCCAATTAAAAGTTTCCATTTATAGTTTAAAAAGGAATTATATACTAAAACTACAGTCATGTGGACAACGGATCAGAGAGAAAAAAAAAAGATAAGAAGTGAAATAGTTAAAGAAGTTAATTTTTGTTTTCATTGTGTAGTTTCGCTGTGCCGTGTTTTGTAAAATTGTATAGTGTAATTTGCTAATACAGTGTTCCTTTAGTGTCAATAATTATTTTATCCCGAACCCTAACTCGTAAAAATACTAAGTACTAATTGCTACTTATTAAATTTAAATGATGAACTAAATCCGTTTGTAGGTACCTACTATTTACTGCTAGCTGTGCCACGGTCGCACTCGACCCTTTAACCCATTGCGTCGCATCGCCTACCGCGCTATTACTTCTTTTGCTCGGCTCCCAAGGGTCGTAGCGTGATGTTATATACTGATATACTGTTTGTACCCCTTGTTTTGTAAATACATACATATTAAACGTAGAAAACATCCGGACTTATATTTGCAGATTATAAAAAACATTTGTTCCGCGGCGGGAATCGAACCCGATTCCCGCCGCGTGCAACACAGAGGAGGTGGAATACTCACCAGGCTAGTGACCGGTTTGCATAGTAACAGTAATCCGTCGAATAAGTACGCTCGCCTCTCCGCTATCCGCTTCCCGGGACCGATCTTGGACAGCGTGTCCTCTGTCGACAACAAATACCAATCAAACAAGTCCGTTCGTCGTGTCGCCCTGCGTTAGATCATTAAGATGAATCCTAATTTCACAAAGTTATAACTATTACATTACATTGGTGAACGGTTATGTTGACAAAATGTTGATTATATGACTGTAGTGATGAATTCATTGAGAAAGCAGTCACCTCTAATGAATTCATTGCGAAGAAAGCAGTCAACTCTAATGAATTCATTGTGAAGAAAGCAGTCAACTCTAATGAATTCATTGGGAAAGTAGTCACCTCTAATGAATTCATTGTGAAAGTAGTCACCTCTAATGAATTCATTGTGAAAGTAGTCACCTGTAATGAATTTTAAGTAGACACCTCTAATGAATTCATGTCCAGCTTTATTTTATGATTGAGAGAGCGGGGACCTCTGCTGAATTCATTGAGAGAGTAGTTACATCTGAAGGATGCATAGAAAAAGTGTTTTACTCTGTTGAATGCATTGAGTAAGTGGTTACCTCTGATGAATTCATTGAGAAAGCGGTTATTTTTGATGAATGCATAGAGAATGAATATGGTTACCTCTGATGAATTCATTGAGGAAGCGGTTAAGTTTGATGAATGCAGAGAATATGGTTATCTCAGATGATATAATTGATAGATAGTTAGTTACCTCTGATGAATTCGTTGCAGCAATGCGCGACGAGCCTCGGGTCCCAGTTGTCGACGGTGCGCGCCAGCTCCGAGCACTTCTCCATCGCCAGCGCGCGCCGCGCCCGCATCGCCATGCGCAGCGTGTCTCTGCACCGACGATCGACAGACAATGCTATCTGATCACACCTACCTCTACAGGGTGTCCCGGAATGTGTATATAATGCCGAAAGGAGGTCATTCATACGGTGGTGGGGACCATTGTTTGTTCTACGACTTTTTAGATTTCCATGTTTTTCATTCATGAAATGACCAACAAAGTTTCCATCCTACCTCCTCTTAGCACATCCCTAAAATCAACGAGGTGAAGTCACACGAGATCATTGCCCTCTCGCTGTGAATTTGTGAATTTCCATTTGAAAAAACCTAGACTTGAAGTGCTGTTTTGTAGGTCGTGATTTACTTCAGTCCACGAGGCAGGCATCTTCAGTGCATCATGCAAAATGTAACTTTCTTGAGTACATACGTACTCAAGCTACCTACAAATGTAGGAAGGACAATGTTGACAAAATTTAGGGTTGTCAATTTTTTTCACAAAAGTTTTAGTATGGAAATCTGAAAATAAAAATTCCTAAGAACTGTATTCAGACATAGATGCTCATTTTCATGGTTTGAAACCCCCCGTTCGGGCTTAGTATACGTTTTCCGGGACACCCTGTATAACAACCATACGGTCCGCCTGTTGGTAAGCGGTTACCGTAGCCTATGCACGTTTGCAACACGAGAGGCATAACACGCGCTTTATCGACACTATCAATTTTTTAAAACGGCTTTCCTCTACGATTAAACGGAGGGAGGGTTTCACGGTTCGTGTAGAAAGTGCCCCCGGTGCTGTTGTTCGCATAACAATGAATGTCCTGAATGGGCAGCATATCATTAGTATGCAGCAAAAGCAGCGTTGGCGACAGTACGGAGCCTTGCGGGACGCCAGCATTGATACCCATGCAGTTGGAACTGCCGCCGTCAACTACGGCTCTTATGTTTCTGTCAGACAAAAAGCTAGCGACCCATTTGCGCAATCCCTCGGACAGGCCGTAAGATGGCAACTTCGATAAAAGATTCCGTTGTCAGAATTGATCAAAGGCCTTCGCTATGTCCAGACTCACAGCCAATGTCTCACCAAAACTCTCGATGGCATGGTCCTAACGATGTATGAGATAAACTATATAATATCACAAAAAATCAACCTCGGCGCGGATCGCATCCGCAACCATCTGTATCTCAAACGGGCCTTCGTCCAATGCGCCACAAACGCTCAGAACGGCTCTTCCAACATTTAATCAATTGTATTTTTTTTACGTTATTTCAAAATGCAAGATTTTTTAGTTGGTTGGTATAAACGGGCATAAAATAGACTCACACTTTTGGTCCATTTCCCAATGCTTTGATGAGTAATTTCTTGATTGGATGAAGATTGCATTCCACCTGAAAAACGAAAACAGTGTTATTAGCGAAGCATACTAGATCATAATATAGTAATCGGGACAGATTGTGACCGAATCAAATGTAGAAGGGCCAGATAGTAATCTGGGCTATTTGTGGCCGAATGAAGTATTGAAGGGGCAGATAGTACTCTGGGTAGTTTATGACCGAGTCAGATAGTTATTGGGGTAGTTTGTGACCGAGACAGATATTGCAGGGCAGATAGTAATCGAGCAAAAAGTGCAGATTAGATTCCCGCTGCAGGGCAAATAATTGCAAGTTCTGCAGAGACTTATTCCGGATAAGTGTTGTGCTAGCACGGTACTCATACTTCCTGATACATGTGACACAGGGAATCCTAGTACGGGGCGAGGGCTATTGATGGTGGGGTTACCGACCTTGAATGATCGAAGCAAATAATGACCGAGGAGGAAACTAGATAAGTTAGGAGCGGATAGTAGAAAACAAATATCCGGAGCAGATAGTAACCATGTCAGATAGGGGTAGAAAGTTGATAACAAATGTTTGGCATTAAACTGATAGTGATCGGGGCAGATGGTGACCTGTTTGAAGCTCTCCCGGTCGTCGTTGGCGGTGGCTATCTGCAGCAAGGCCAGCACATAGCTGTGGTAGAGGAAGACGTGGGCCACCGGCGCCAGCAGCAGCTTCGGCAGGTAGTACTTCACGGCGAGCCGGAACCCGTGACCCGCCGTGTCCAGACGCTCTGACAGCTGACAACACATAACACACCATCCATCCATTAGGTTCAATTAACATATTTCAAGTATTTATGTATGTTATGTATACAGGGTGTAAAAAGATCTTTAGGTTCAGTTAACAATTTGAACCTCCATACAAAGAAAGAAAGAAAATATTTTTATATTTTCGGCAAGGCCGCGGTGTGCGACACGAGTTTCATATTAATTGCATTTCTGCTATTTTAAATGCGTCATTTGTTAAGAAAATTTCAAAATTTTAATAATGTTTGTGTAGAGGATAGGGGCGTGGAGTGGTGTAAAATCGTGGATTAACAAGACTTTTTGTAACTTTTGAAAATGGCGACTGTTTGCGCGACGCGAGACGGTAACCGTTCCACCGTATCAACTTGCTCACTACTAAAGCCTCGTCTGCTCCCGCGCTTTTTTTTTTCTGTCGACCTCTGTGGCGCAGTGGGCGAAGGTCCGCCTGTGACGCAGAAGGTTGCGGGTTCAATTCCCGCCACGGGACAAATGTTTGTATCTGCAAATATTTGTCTCAGGTCTGGGTGTTTTCCCATTTTGTATGTATTTACAAAAAAAAAATGTATATAAGTAGTATATCAGTCATGGAGTTCCCATAATACAAGCTCTGCTTAGTTTGGGGCTAGATGATGCTGTGTGAAAAAGTCCAGCATTATTTATTTATTTATTTATTTAATAAAGTAAGTTTTTTACATCTACCTACATGTATTACACTTATGCTTTAAAATTAACATTATTTTATATGATTGCAGATTCGCGAGGTTCGTCGTCTACAGTTTGTTTGATAATTCAAATGTGCATCTGATAAGTTCTGACATTTTATAATTATTCTTGCATAAACTGATTCTCAATGTACCTATTGACATTTGCATACCATTTATATGGTAGAATATATAAGGGCCTATATAAATTGTAACATTATGTATTAGCTGACCAATATATATCCATGCAAATAAATATACTCAAAAATAAAATTTAAACTTTGACCTTCAGTATCTCCAGAACCAGTGGATTCCCAGGTATATACTAGTAGAAAAAAAACTTTACACACCGTTTATATATGTATTAATAATGTTCTCACCACGGGATCGTCCACAATGTTCTGCAGCGCGTCTCGGGACTCCTTCCGTGTGACGATGTTCGCGTAGCGGACGTACGCACGGAACTCCTCCACTTCCGCTAATTCTGAACAAATACATACATACATATATATACATTTATTCATACAACTATTTACAAGTAGATATATAAAAAAATACAGATGAAACAGCTAGCCATCTAAAGACCGTTGCAAACGATCTATAGATAGCTCAATTGATACCACACTACCAGACGGTAATATTACATACATAGATAAACTCTATTGTGCACAACACCAAAAACCAAAAGAGAGACACAATGCGCGGTCTTATCGCTGAAAGCTATTTCTTCCAGACAGCCATAGGATGGAGAGAACTATTTAAAAGAATGATGGTGTTATTGCCTCTTTGAAAGTGTGGAGATTAAACAACTTAAAATATATATACAGGACAATAGTAAAAACTGACTTCTAATAAAAGGTTAGCTGGAAGAGAGTGTTATCTAGCATTAAGTGCGCCTGTGTACAGTACTTTTTAGTTGTGCAATAAAGAATTTCCAATCTATCTAATATTAAGGGAAAGTGAATTTTAAAAAAATAAGAAATTTCACCCCCCATGTTTTCACCCTTAGGGGATCGTATTTTTTAATAAAATTGATGGAATCGCCCTTGAAATATATCATACCCATTAAAAAATAATTATTTAAATCACAATTGTCTAAGAAATCAAGTAACAAACACGCATGATGAAAAAAAAGCCGAATGAGAACCTATTTTAGAAGCTGGTTAAAAACAAGCTTTGGTCTGACGTTACCTTCGAAACAGCTGCCGATGTACGGAGTGGGCGAATCCTGTGACATTTCCATCGCGTCCTCCAGGTTACCGAGTAACGTGACCGTCAGCTCGTAGATGTCCACTATGTTACCGAATATTAGTGAGATCGCCTGAAGGATCACAACAATAAGTTAATTATATTAACTTCATTTCTTCAGGTCTTTACCTATGAAATTGCCGTTTTGTTGAACAGGCCACTTTTGAACTGAAATATCTGCGGTTTTACTTGGAATTCTAAATTCAAATAAATGATGTTTTTTTATGTTATGGGACCTTGTAACTATTTTAATTATTATTAAAAATTCAAATACAAAATACCATATTTTGTGTTTGAATTTTTATTATGTAATATTTTTGATTTTAGTTTTTATTTCAATGTTATTTTTTGAGTTTCTCTGAAGATAAATATTTTTTTTTGTATTGTTACGAGCTAGGGTACGCGATAAAACAATTAAGTCCGATTGTACACTTGGACTTTAAAGTAACACTGTATTAATAAATCACACAGTAAAATTTATAGCAAAACAACAGTCGAATATGAGTTTCAATGAAAAAAAAATTACGTCTCAATTGGCACGCAATATTGACGAAGTGTATAGACCTACCGCTACCAACGAAAGAACAGTGCACTATTGGTACAACCGCTTTCGTTCTAGAAATGTTGATGTCGCAAACGAACCTCGTGGACACGCGAAGAACATCACTGATAATGACGAATTGAAAGCGGATCCGTCTTAAACTACAGCAAAGCTTGCATTGGTTTCTGATAAGTGTCAAAATAATATTTTCCTTCTGTGCAAAATCGGTAAAACAAAGAAGCTAAATCGGGTTACTATTTTCCCATTCAAAACGGCATTTTCATAGGTAAAGGCCTACCCTCTTATTCATTATCACTCGCTAACTTTAGCAACGCGCTAAAAGTTGTCTGCCTCTATCTTTTGTTTAGTGTTAGAAAAGGACAGAGAGTTAGCAACCTGCTAAGTTAGCGAGTGATTATGTATAAGAGAATTAATATTTAGGTTATAAAATCTAAACTTTCAATCCACTTTTGTGGCTGACTGTTCAAACAAATAAGTTTCATTCTGCAGTACTTACCCTAGTATCAGATTCGAGGATAGTTTCCAGTTCATCCTTGAACACCCTGATGATGAGGTTCAGATCCCTGAGGAAGTTCTTCGCATCAGCCAGCAGGTCCCTGACCAGTTCCGCGTAGGAGAGGGAGCCGCGGCGGTCCTTCCGCTCCGAGCCGGCGGCCGTGGCCTCCGCAGGGGCCTCCCACTCCTGGTAGAACATGTCCATTAGGACCTGAAAATTAAGAGATTCATATTAAAGAAAATTGATGACCTGATGTAACCGGAAACATTGACATAGTTGTCCTCAGGGTTACTAATTATACCGATGTCCACTACGTTACCGTAACATTATTATTATTATTAAATTCTTTAAAAAAATGAACAAAAGGTGGGCAGGTAGAAAATAATTTTAGAACTAAAAGTATTTTCTACCTGCCAACGTCACCTACCTTAAAAGTAACAAAAAAATTATGGTTACCATACAACAATATACACTTAAAAGAAATATATCTATCAGTATATGTATCGAGTATGTGCGTACCTTGTCGGCGCACATAGCGGTCTTGATGTCTCGACATGTCACCGTCTCATAGCCGGACTTCTGCGATATCTTCTTAACAAAGTTCCCGGCCAGCTTGAATATATCCGCACTGACGTACTCCAAGATAGCGGTCATGAATACAGACACTGACATGTCGATTTTGTAGAGCAACACTTCCTGCAAGCATCAACACACTTTCTATACACACACTTTTTTTATATATAAACTTTCGCAACTGTGTAGTATTTTAGTTAAAATTTTAAAAATAGCTGCAATCTTTTTTTTATATCTTTTACGTAAACACCCTCCTCCCCCCCACTCTTACACTCTCTTAGTATCCTCTCCATCCAAAGGATGAGAGGAGATCGGATAAAGTCGTCCATTGCACTTTAATAAGATTATGTTTATTTTGTTCAATGAAGTATTTTCATTCTTTCATTCAGTCATTCATTCATTCATTCCCCATGATCGACATCCTTAGTGCATAGATCTTTGAGGATACCAAGTAGGAGGTAGTCAAGAGACACGTCCACGCATTACATTTGGTACATGCCCGCGTTCTGCAAGCAGTAAGCATTCTATGTGACAGGCTGTAAGCCCATCATTGCTCATTGAAACACTAACCAATGGATTTTATCGCTTGGCTAAATGTTACCGCATTGTTTGGTCAGCCAAATAACCAGTGTTGACAGCGGCCACAGCAGAGGTAATTATTGTCAGTGATGGAAAAGTTGAGGAGTAATTGGTTAGCTTGGTATGGGCATGTCATAAGAGAAGAAAAGGTCATGTTACAAGAAGAGTGTTCAATATAAATGTGGATGAATATGAGAGTAGGGGTAGACATGAGAAAAGATGGATGGATTGCATGAAGAATTACTTGGGTAAGAGAGGAGTGAATGTAGAATGACAAGATGAAAAAGATATAATGGGAGATCGCTCAATATGGAGTACTTGAGGGTATGTCATACCTTCTGCAGCATGCAGTGTACCCTGTCGGGGGGCAGCAGCGGTCGACGGCGGCGCGCGTTGCTGCAGTCCCGCGCCTCCTGCAGCGCCCAGCGATCCAGCGGCGCCGGGAACGTGCGACCCACGCGCTCCTCCACATCCTGCGAGACAGCCACACATCACCAGCACACCGCCGGGGGAACGAAACTCTCCGCTGAGCTTTCCCGAGTGACTACGGTATATAGTAAACTAGCTGCCGCCCTCGGCCGTGTCGGAGACCGCATCGCACGTCTGTTTTTGCTTTGCGTTCTTTCTGACTAAATTCCTTTTTGCTCAACTCCTAAGAGTTTTAGCATGATGTTAAATAGCCTATAACTTTCCTCAAGAATGGGCTATCAAATGCAAAATCCAACCGTTATTTCCAGAGATCAGCGCATTCAAACAAAAAAAAACTCTTCAGCTTTATTATTAGAATCAATTATGAAGTGGTCCATTATTGTATGGTATGAAGTTAGCTCTCGAGTGTAATAAGTACTACACACCATACAATAATAGACTTATTTAAGTCACAAATATCATATACTATTTTATAGCTTGTGTCACCTAAACCATGTTGCTAAACCATAGTGTACATGCAACTATAGTAGTAAAGAAGGCTTAAGGAAATAGGAATAGTGTGAAGTTACCTGCACAGTGAGCGGAGAGGGCGCCGCGCACAGCATAGCCAGCAGCCTCAGACAGAGAGACTCCACATACTCCAGTGCGCTCTCCTCCGCGTTCAGGGACGGATGAACCTGCTCCAACACCTGCCGACACACATGGTACAGGTGGATTAGAAATTTATTGGTAAAATCAATGTATAAATAATGCTGGACATTTTCACACAGTGTCATCTAGCCCCAAAAGTAAGCAGAACTTGAGTTATGGGAACTAAATGACTGATATACTACTTATATATATATTTTTTTGTAAATATATACATGTTATACATAGAAAACACCCAGACCCGACATAAATATATGCAAATCATACATATATTTGTCCCGCAGAGGGAATCGAACCTGCAACTTTCTGCATCTCAGGCAGGCCTTTGCCCACTGCACTACAAAGGTCAGTCAAATAATCAAAAAACTAATAAATTAATGAAAAATAACAAGTACAACAGGTACAAGTAACTCAGAGATATACAGTTTTTAATAGATATAATAATGTATGTATGTACCCGTATCTCCACCTATAATTTGGGAATGTTAATCAAATTTAACCTATTTACTGCATATATTATAATATTTATTTTCCATCCACAATGCCTCTAGTGTAGCAGATGTCAATAGAAGACAGTAGTTCACAACCGTAAGGAAGGCAATGCATTATTGCCTTCAAATTACATTAGCAAATATATTTGTTTATTCAGTAGTCTAATAGCAACATCATTTCTTGTTTGCTCATTTCTTTTTCAAGAAGTTAGTAATCCTAACATAAAAAATAAATGTTACAAAACTGAACAGCTGGTCTTACATCAATGTTCAGGTGGTCTCTTAGTGAAAAGTTAATTAATCAGTGAAAGAGATAAGAGATACAGGTCACAGAACAACTGTTGTTTGTTGATAGAAAGACTTTCAGTCATTTCTTTCACAAAGGTTAGTCTTGTTGATCTGAGACCTCGAAATTCGTATTTGTATTTCATAATTTCTGATAGTTTTATTATGATATTAGCCCTGTCTTAGTTACATATGAAGTAAGCAATGTTTTCTATGTGAACGAGGTGCGATTTCAGTGATATTTGATTGGAATTGTGGTGGAAAACGTGAAAGGTTCATGTGTATAAACAAGTCGTTATTGGCGTACCTTTTTCAGTGAGTTCACGAAGAGACCCTTCCATTTCTCCGCGTTCTCTGGGTCTTGGAAGTCGTACCCTCTGGTCTCCTCCACCGTAGGCAGCATGGTAGCGCGGAGTGCCTCCTCGGAATCATGTAAACACCTGGATTACTTCGACACATGTAAAACCATTTCAGACTCGGAACGAGCAGAACACGCGATTCACACATACAAATCTGCTACGTTAAGCGCGATTGTATGTGTAATTATGTTTATTTTATGTACATAAAATCAAGAGAAGAAATTAGTTGAAGAAAAATGTATAATTTGATTCATTTGGTCGGCTAAGCGACGCCATTTTCATTTTTTTTTATTTTACTTATTATCTTTGGTTGGTTTAAGTTTCACACAGACGGCATGATGTCTGCTGAGTTGGTAATGTAGGACACAATACCATTGCAAAGGGAAAGATATTCCACCGAAACAACAAAAATATCAAATTGTAATCGCACAATCACCAATACACAATACTGTTTTTTGGCAACCTATCTCTACAATACACTAAAGAAAAAACTCGATTTCCATCTCCTTAGCAAAATAAACTGCAAAATAAAATTAAGATCCTGGTTATTACAGTTAGATTACTCGGAAACACACACACACACACACACACACACACCATTACCCCATACACCCTTTAGGTTTATTTCTTTATTCTACTAAATTATAGTTTAGGTAGGCACCCCAAGTTACAATACTTAGGTACCTATACGATAAATATTAGTCTAATTTAAGAAGGGCAGGCGCTGAGGATTGGGAAACAGAATTCTTGTCCGATACTAGTTACGATACAAGTTCTAAACGCTAACATGATGTCTACATAATGGCAACTGAAGCAGACAACCTAATCGATTTTGTAAGATTTAAATAAGATTTTTAGGTTATATATAACCTGTGTACTTTTGAACAATAAACATTATTATTATTATAATCTGATCCAAATGTTTCCGGATTATAAACTCGGATAACTCAGTTTAGTTTCGTTATTATGGTGCGTGATTATATTGGGTATAATCATTGTATATTTTATCTGCAAGAAATGTAAAAGCATGCCAAGAAATGGGTACAGTGGCAGATTGTTTGTAACCCTACCTATACAGGAGGTGACGCCGATGGCATCGGTACCGTCAGCGCTACCCAAAGTCAAAATTGTAAGCGTGTTATGAAAGTGCATTCAATTGCAAATGTATTCTATTGTATAATTTATTTTAAACCTAACCAATAAAATACGTCTAACGTTTATGAGTGACGGAAGACCACTCACGTTTGTTTTGTGATACTACCCTGATCTGACCAAATCAGCCTGCTATCATCAGGTATCAAATCAAGTTCTCTGTATAGGGTTTAATATTTTTGGTATAACATAGTAGAATGGAAACCATAGACAAAAAAGGCAAAAAGTGTCAAGCGGCGTCCATCACAATCTTAATCATACGTCAACGTCAGACCTGCAGTCAGTTTCAGCAGATAGGAATTTCTGAACGGAATAGACTCTGTTCTGTATAACTACGAGAGTATACATAGACTAGAAATGCTAATGACGGGGATAACAAGTGGTTACCCATACGCCTTCGCCGGAATACTCATATCCTAAATCTGTTATATAACATTCTTTTCAATCCTTCCACACCTTCCTATCTCAAAGAACGTTTCCAATATATTCATCTCTCCCATGCTCGATCCCTGCGCTCTTCTGAAACTCTTCAACTTCTGACACCTGTACACACCTGTAACAGTGCAGGCTGTCCGTTTATGGAATGGTACTTCATTTCACTGTTACCATCAGACGTGCTAAATCATTACCTATTTTTAAATCTTTGGTCAAGGAACACTACTTGTCCTCGAGACGCTAACTGTTGCCTGTTTCTGGTTTATCTATGTTTTGGATCATACAAAAGTTATGACGTATATAATATGTAAATATGTAGGTATAAAGTATATAATAAATTATGTGTATTATAATATATATTCATGATATGTGGTAAGTACACCCCTTTTAAACTTTCTTACAGTCCGTTCCATCCAAAGGTTGTCTGGTAGAGATCGCTATTTAGCGATAAGACCGCCCATTGTACAACATTGTTAAAGTTGATAGTACTTAACTAAGCTGATATGTTATTTGGTGTACAATAAAGTATTTTCTATCTATCTATCTATTATTTATTTGCATTGCATGGCAGAACGTTCAAAATGTTTTGACTTGGCACAGCGCTTCATAATAATGGGTTCAATATCATAGCTTTTTTATGAAGTCGTTTAAACTGCCAACCTCATAGTGAAAACTCCGCTTTGTCCATGAGCATTTATCATCATCATCAACAACTAACTACTTGCGTCCATGACGAACTATTTTATAAGAGCTATTTCGTTTGCTATAGGAGCATTGAAAAGCGCTACAAATGCGGTAGGTACCTACCTATCTTATTCTATTAGAATCTTTTTTGAGTTCGTTTGCCTTTCACAGTAAAACAACAAGGTTATAGGGGTGGGATTAAGAAAGCCTTTAGGTCTAGAATTTAGGTAAAAAAGTACAAGGGGTGGAAGGGGTTGACGCCCTAAGCTCATTCTAACGGTACCATTCGCCAAAGTTAGGAATTGAATAGTTTCCGATAAATTAACAGTTGGATGCTAGTTTTGTAAGGCATGCACCTTAGAAATCATAAAAAGCGGTCACTACTAATGTGTAATATTGTGCGTTACAATGTTTTTCGGCTAATCGGGCGATGCGATGCGGTGGGTCGGGGGCCGAGGACGGCCGTGGCGTACTAGTGATTACCACTGTAAATCTGTAGGTATTTGTGTGAATAAACTGAAAACAAGTTGATTATTGCACAATTTCGAAAACCCCGCACGTTTTCTCATTGTCTATTGCCGCGCCCCAGTGACTACCTACCATCCATGAAGTCGTACAAATCGATTGTAAATAACCTCCTTTCAATCGGATAAGCCGTTTTAGAGATATATGCTAACCATATGGTATCAGACAAACACACAATCAAACAAACACATATTATACGAGCTCTCTCTTTCACAATATAAGCACACGATAGTTCCATGACGTCTAAAAATTAAACAAAGGTAGTATAGATTGCATTTTTAATAAATTCTATAAGTACATAGTTACTATTATGAAAATATATTACCTACAATATTATTATAACAATCTCATAGGCGTTAAAAAGAAACGATAGGCCATTATTAACAATTATTACAAAAATAATAAACAATTCCGGCCCTGTTTTCAATTTTATTTAGAAATTAATATACAATTCAATGGAATGTATAGAAAATGAAAAAAGTTAAAAGGCATTCTATCATCACTTCAATTTCACTTACTTTTAACAATGCCAGCGCCACCTATTATCCAAACAAAAAACGAAATGCCTCGTTTACATATTGTGTCATTCGCGAACGAATGATGACTTCTTATTACTAATCTGTGGCCGAATATGCGTGGGTTCATTCGTGGGCGAATGACGCATATGTAAACGCGGTATTACAACTCATCCCTGGCTTCCCTGGCTTAGCCAATGGCGACGATGCTTTCGTACACCAATTAAACTTAGTTTAATCTATCGCTCTCTTTTACTAACAGAAACATAAGAGATATCAATAATAATTAAAGTGCTGTCAAATTAGTCAGATTTAAGTTTTTCATAAAAGTTTAGTCCTTACATATGTCAAAACATGCTGACTATACAGGATGTCCCGGAATGTGTATATAATGCCGGAAGGAGGTCATTGACATCGTGGTGGGGAACATTGTTTGTTCTACGACTACGTTAACTTTTGAGTGTGACGTGACAATGACCTCTTGTGACGTCACACTCAAAAGTCAACTAAACAGCTGTTTTGTTGATTTTAGAGCTAAGAGCAGGTAGGATGGAAACTTTGATGGTAATTTCATGAATGAAAAACATGGAAATCCAAAAAGTCGTAGAACAAACAATGTTCCCCACCACAGTGTCAATGACCACCTTCCGGCATTATATACACATTCCGGGACATTCTGTATACACGAAGAAGAGCGAGACGCGTAAACTATTTTGACAGTAGTGGAATTCTTACCATCTCTTTCTTGCGCGCACTATCAGTAAGACAGAGCAACAGTTTAAATTAAGTATATTTGGTGTACTAAAGCATCGGCGTCAATGTTTGCTTAGCCAATAATCTCAGTTTCCTTTGCGATCTATGGCAAGTATTGTTTTATAGTTCTTCAAGTACATACTAAATAGCACAGTAGGCGTAGACTGAAAAAGATGCGGCATCTTTGTTTCCCAGACTTACATGCCTCGAAGATATCACTATTAGCAATAAGACCGCCCATTTTAATCCCGCGATTAGCTTGTAATTTTTCATTGCTTGAATTTGAAAGCAACATTATTATGTGGTGTACAATAAAGTGTAATCTATATAACTACCGACATATATTGTCAACAGTGTCACCTACTAAGTTCCATGTACATAAGTTAATCTCTCATTGGCTAGCCAACATTTTATTGGCCCAGAAACCCTTGAGGAGTTGAAATTATTATCTCTTGAAAAGTGTCCAATAATTGGCTGAGACCTGTTAAAGTGGCTATTCTTTATGTCTGCAAATAACAGATTAAATAAAATGCTTGATAATATAAATTCGCTTATAAAAATAAAACTACCTATTTTTATACCTACATCAAAATATTATATCTGTATTAAATTGTTCTCTGTTCAAAGCTGCAACGGATACTGATGTCGAGATTGTCAGTCATCGTCAAGCCTCGTCAAGCTTCGTCAAGCATGGATAATGGATCATCAAACACTATTTTAGTAGATTTCGCGTCTTTAGACGATGTTGGTTTTGTCGATGACATTTTGGACTCTGTGAACAATAACATTTTTATAAAATTATAAAATTACGGCCTCTGTGGGGCAGTTGGCAAAAGCCCGCCTGAGACGCAGATACTTGCGGGTTCGATTCCCGTCGCGGGACAAATGACTGTATTATCTGCAAATATTTGTCTCAGCTCAGGGTATTTTCTATGTATAATATGTATATATTTACAAAAAAAAGTATATAAGTAGTATATCAGTCATTAAGTTCCCATAACACAAGCTCGGCTTAGTTTGGGGTGGGGCTAAATGATGCTGTGTAAAAAATGTGCAGAATTATAAAAAAAAACATCACATTTAATTTTAATAACATGCAATTTCATTTACTCCTACACTAGAGATCAAGTTTGTAAGTAAGTTTGTCAATTAAACTCATCCGATTTCATAAAATCTTTTACCAATATTTAGAAGGTTCTTTCAGGGTGGTCACAGGCTATATAATATAATCCCGTTAAACTAAAATGGCTTTTCGTGGAGATCAATACTTAAAAAAGCTATTTATGTTTGTACGATCTGCAAATATTTGTTCTGGGTATTTTCTATGTATAATAAAAAAATATTTATCTATGTAATCTATTGTATTAAGTATATCAGTCATCTAGTACCCATAACACAAGCTCTGCTTAGCTTGGGGCTAGATGATGCTGTGTGGATTGTCCAGCGTTATTTATTTTATTTTTTTATATTTATATACACAGCGCCATGTAGTGTGTGGCGTTAAATTCTTTATTAAAGTTAACGATATATAAATAAACCGGACAAGTGCGAGTCTGATTCGCACACCGAGCCTGCCGTACCAAACATTTCTCTAACGAAAATATAAGTAGAATTGGAAGAAAAATTAACTTTGTAGTTGAAAAAATTATTGCTCATACATCGAATGGTATATTATCGATATACGTCACGGTATTTATCTAACTGCAAATGTAAGTTTGTAATAACAAAATAGTATATTGTGATTTCAATATAAAGTACTCACCTGAAACTTGCGTTTTAGCTTTGACTGCAAACAAATCTTCATCATCATCAATATCGCCGAACAAAGATCCTTTCGCTTTCACAGCATTTGTGACTTCATCAACTTTCTTAATGTTTTTCTTTTTTCCACTAAATAAATCCTCTTCACTGTCGGATTCAAATAATTTAGATTTCGTTTCAAACTTTCTGCTTTTGGTACTTTTCCCAAAAAAATCCTCATCGTCATCGCTCAGATCAAACAATGATTTGCTGTCTTTCTTAGGCGGTACATTTTTTGATGATTCTTTTTCTGTTTTGATTGTTTCTTTATTTTTTGTGACTTGTTTGGAATCAGCCTTATCTTGTTTAGAAGTTGCAATATTAGTATCCTTTTTACTAGTTGCGGCTTCAATATTTTTAGTAGTTTCTTTGTAAGTATTTCCAATAGTTTTGATTGGTTTAGTGTTGAACAAATCATCATCACTCATTTCGTTATCATCAGCAGTGTCTTTAGAAGTTTTAAAAATATCTTCATCATTTAGAATGTACACTACTTTGGTAGAACTTTGTGGACTTTTTTGTACATTCACTTCATTTTGAGCAATAGAGTTTTCAGAAGAAGGTATTTCCTGCGATAAGTCTTCTCGTTTTGGTTCATTTACTTTGACATTTGATGAATTTAACGTAGAATCGACTTCATCGGTTATTTTGCTTGTTTGTACTTCGTTTGTAATTTCATCATGAATGTTAAAAGCTTTTCTTTGACCACCATTTTCATCTAATTTAAATATTAAATTGTCGTTTTTAGTTGTTTTATGTTCATAGAAGTTATCTGTTTCAGCCATATCTTGATTTTTAGATTTAGTGGATATTTTTCTATTAGAACTTTGGGATATTTCATGATCATTTTGATTTATGCTTTCATTTATTTTTCCATCTTGATTAATTTTATCTTTAGTTGATTTTTTTTCTTTACCTTGATTAGTTTTAGGCTTTGGTTCATCGAAGGAGCTAGAATTATCTGTATCGTCATCAAAACCGATAACTGATTTTCTTGCCGCCTCATGCCTAGCCCGTCTAGTTGATGGGCGTCTTTTAACTTGAATCCTAGCCCTTTGTTTCGATAGGTTGTTATCTAGTATTCCTGCTTCTGGCTTGTTTTCAAAACTTAAAGATTTCACTGGTTGAGGCTCAGCATTGTCTATTTCTGTTAACCCTTCTCCGATATCTTTTTGAGTTTTAGATTCTTCACATTGTTTAGTAGAATTGTCAGCATTTTGAATGGCTTTAGTGGTATTGATAAATGCTTCATCGGAACGTTCTTTTGGTATTTTTTTAGGTGACGCTCCGGGTACCAAAGCTTGCACGTTTATATTCAAATTCTTGGTATTTAATTTTCCGATTTTCTTAGTTTCTGTAACGTCTGTATCAAACTCTTGTTTTGTAATTTCATCTACTTGATCTGTACAAACTTGTTTCGTTTTAGATTCTGATTTTGTG
This sequence comes from Perizoma flavofasciatum, assembly GCA_958496245.1. Classification (NCBI taxonomy): domain Eukaryota; kingdom Metazoa; phylum Arthropoda; class Insecta; order Lepidoptera; family Geometridae; genus Perizoma; species Perizoma flavofasciatum. Next base: position 5,863,574 of record OY292446.1, on the reverse strand, counting down.
CTTATATTTTTTTTTTGACTTGTTTCAGGTATTTTAGGCGTCTTACTAAATAGTTCGTCATCAGAATCAGCCACTTCTTTACTTGATGCTATAGTCGTTTTGACAGTTTTAGGTATTTCTGGTGAACTGATTTTAGATTTTATTATCGAAGTATCATCTTTAGGATCATCATCCCATTCGTCCATTTTTGGAGGCTCATTTCTGATTAAATTAGCATTTACTTCTTTTTTAGGTACAGACCTAAACAAATCATCATCATCGGAATAAATATTTTTGTTCACTTTTGTGGTAAAATCAACATCTAACGCAGGGGGTTCATCATTGAATAAACCGAAATCAGCGCTATGAGAGAATATTTCTGGTTTCTCATCAGAAATAACATCATTTTTCTTGAAGAATAAAGATTCGTCATCAGAATCATCTTCAAATAATGCGTTGACATTAGTAGTCTTTTTAGTTTCTTTCGTTTTCTCGAATGCTGGTGGCTCGCTAAATATATTATCTAATGCTGCTGCAAGCGGAACTGTATTCTTTTGTTCAGGTATTATGTCTTGTTTTTCATTGACAGGCACTTCAAATAACATATGCTTATTTACTTTAGAATCTAGTTGGTTTGTTAAAGTATCCATATCAGAAAAATTTGATCGTTGTTGCTCTGTAATTATAGCATCACTTTGAACATTTCGCATGTCACTGTTATCGATTGTGAAATCTGTAGTATTTGTATCTTTCAATTTAGAATTTAAAGTGGCATCAATAGAGCTGCTTTCAATTTGTACTTTTATAGGTTCTACGACTAGATCTTTTTCGATAACTTCATCTTCAAGAACAGGTTCACTTTTACTAGATTTCGCCGAGTCAGTTTGTTTAGGTTTTGTAAATAACTCATCTTCAAGTAAATTATGATTGAATAGGTGATCAGTTTTTGTTTCTGCTTTATCAATTTTGGGTGCAACAAAAGGTTTTGTATCAGCAAATACAACCTGTATTTGCTGATTTTCTTTTTTATTATCAGAATTATCGCCTGGTTTCATAACAATTTCTTCCAAAAGTGGATTTTTCTGATGATCTTTGAAACTTGGTTTATCTTCAGGTACAATTTGTTTTATAGATTTATTAGCGTTTATGAATAGATCATCAATTTCGTCTTCTTCAAACAATGATGGACTTTGGAAAAATTTTGGTTTCTCATCCCTTTTTAAAGTCTCAGTGCTAATTGATTGTTTCATTTTTGCATTTTCTTCAAATATCTCTCTTTCTGTCTCAGGATCGATATTAATACTATTTTTATTAGATTTTTGAACTGCTTTTGATTCAGTTGTTTTAATTTTAACGTTAGAGAATAAATCATCATCACTGTCGGATTCAAAAATGCTTTTTGATATAGCTTTTGGTTCTCTAACCTCTGTTTTGCAAGCATCGTCAAAAATTGATTCTTTTAATTTTTCTGGGGTATTTATATATTTTGTTTCATTATTATTATCTTTACTAATAGTATTTTTTTGTTTTATTACAGGTGTATTAGCTAGAGATTCAGTTGCCACTACGTTTTCAGTCTTTACATGTTTGTTTTCAATTGATGTTTCTTTAGAAGCCTTCACATCACTAAATAGATCATCATCACTATCAAAAATACTCTTCTTAGGACTACTACTACTACTAGTGGCTACTATACTAGTGGTTTTAGTATCTTTGGGCTTCTTAGCGATATCCGAAAACAAATCATCATCATCGTCATCATCAAAAATAGATTTAGCATTCTTATTCACATCGTTTGTAGGTATTTTAATATTGCTGGTAAAAATATCATCTATGTCATCAAAAATATTATCGCTGAAAAGATCTTTCACATCTTTTGGTTTAGGCTTCTCTTCTTTAACTGATCTATCAAATTTAGCTGGTTTCATTAATTTTTGTTCAGCTTGTTTAGCTTTAGCGAAAAGATTATCAAAGATAGCATTTGCGTTGCTAGCGGTAATATCTCTGTCTTCACTATTTTTACGTTTATTTGGAGCTGGTTGGTTTTCGATGGGATTTCTAGTGTTATCATCACTCTCGTTTTCAGATGACGATGATTTTTGACAATTTCTTTTCAAAATGGCCGCTCCTATACTTTCCGTGCCTTTGTTTGATCCAAATAATGATATTCCACCGACAGGTTTCTGAAAATTAATAATGACATCAAAAACGTCAACCTTATCGCTAACTGGTTTGTTCAAGGCAACTTGTGGATAGAAAAATATCATTATGGATTTTTTTACAACCTCTGTGGAACAGTTGGCGAAGGCCTGCCTGAGACGTAGAAGGTTGCGGGTTCGATTCCCGCTGCGGGACAAATGTTCGTATGATCTGCAAATATTTGTCTCGGGTCTGGGTAATTTCTATGTATAATATGTATGTATTTACAAAAAAAATTATAATAGTAGTATATCAGTCATTTAGTTCCTATAACACAAGCTCTGCTTAGATTGGGGCTAGATGATGCTGTGTGAAAATGTCCAGCATTATTATTATATTCAATAACTCTGACAGATAGGTTATCTACTTATTTATAACTTACTTTAGTAGAATTATCTTCAACTTCAACAGTTTTACTGCTGTGACTAATTTCTTTTTGAATAGCTTTTAGTGTTGGTCTCTCAACAAACAGTTCTGGTTCTGATTCCTCATCGAATAAGGTTGATTTTGGATTGGCACCCTTTGTTTCCAACTGTAATAGTACATTTTATTATTTAAGACTAATTTTATTATGTTCATAAAGCGGCGATGCGCTTGCAACCTGTCACGTGGAATTCTCACTACTTTCAAAACGCGGGCACGTGCCGAATGTAATGTTGGGATGTGCATCTGACTACCCCCTACTTACGAGTAATAATCTCATAGTTCTACATACTGAGTATACATCTGAAAATGTCCATAATGGTTTTTTTATATTTGTTTATTTACTTCAATTAAAACATAACACTATTAATAGAGTCATACAAAATGATACATTTATTTTAAATACAGAAAGAACAGCACAACCACTTATGTATAATATGTACATTGAACAGTCTAGCTAGCTATCTAAAGACCGTTACAAACATCTACAGATAGCTCAACTGATCACTGAAAGGCAATAGCGTTAAATTACAATGCCAATCTTTAAAACAGTGTGTCGAATTAACAATGTCCAATGAATCAAAGTCCACTCTCCGGCTAGTCCCGGGGTGTCACTCAAGGTTCAACTTTGGGACCAATCTTGTTTGTACTATGCAGCGCAAACATAACTCATTGAAACATACCTCTATATGTATTTGTACATATATTTACTACCTTCAGTTCTGGTGCAGTATAATGCTGAAACGAAGACCTATTTGACCCCACATTCAACAAAATCAGGTACCTACCTAGTTTTTCTGCTTTTCGATTCGTTTTGATTCGTTTTCTGTTTTATGTGCTTACTAGCTTCTGCCCACGGCTTCGCCCGCGTGGTACATGAATTAAAAGTAGCCTATGTGTTATTCTGATTTATATTCTATATTATTGTAAAGTTTCATCAAAATCTGTTCAGTAGTTTTTGCGTGAAAGAGTCACAAACATTCATCCTCACAAACTTTCGCATTTATAATATTAGTAGGATTATTATTTACAACTTTTGTTTTTTGGGGAAAAAATAATTAATTCCCTTTCTTTTTTATCCACAAATTAAAGTGTTAAGAAAACTTACTTTATTCTTTGTGAATCCACTGAAATCTTCCTCGTTCCCACCGAACAGATTAGCCGCTCCATCCTGAGCCGTATGCTTGCTGGAATAAGGTTGTTTCTTGTTGATTTCCGCGAAGATGTCGCCCTCCTCCTGACTCTCAGAGGAGTATTCCTCATTATGAGGATCTATGGGAGGAGGCTCATCGGAGAATATTGTACCTTGAACCAAAACGATAAGGTTCATAATGATAAATAACTACAAATTATTTTTAGTAAAAAATTAAAAACCGACTTTGAATAACGAGAAGTTGATAAAGAGTCCAATATGGAAACCTGTTACGTAGAATATGAACTACGTGCAAAAACGCGGGCATGTGCCAAATGTAATTTTGGTTGGACAAGCCTCTGACTACCTTCTAATGGGGTGTACAGTCGTGTTTGTTTTGTAAATGAATTTAAAAATACCCAAAAGAGCTTAATAAATGAAACACGAGGATACGGTATAATTATTGTATATAACATGCATGTATTTAATAAATAGTGTCTCGGCGTGGGCTCGGTCTATGGCGGAATGGTCTACGGTATAATGTAAGGCGGAGATACTGACTTGCAATAGGTTGTTGTGGTCTATACACGGTCCTGACGGGTGGCCGCGACGGAACATCGTCCAAATCTTCAACTACCTGCAAACATTAAAAAAAACATAAAAAAACGCATTTTTTTATATTCTAAAAATTCATCCTCGGCGGGACTCGAACCGAGCTACGGCGCTTAAACTTCGAGCAGGCCGGCACCGACCCCGCGGCTCAGTTGGTACAGCACCCGGTAACGAGCGGCAGGTAGTGAGTTCGTGTCCGGCCGAGGGTAATTTTTTGGAATAATAAAATTCTTGTAATTTTCCTTCAGTACTTAAACTGGTTAAACTTTAATAACCAAATAGAAATCTCAAAGGCTGCTAATTAGATGGATATAGATCAAAGATCGTTCGCCGTGACACTCTTTGGGGAGGCCTATGTCCAGCAGTGGATTTGTACGGTCTATTGCTGATAATGATGATATAAAAGAGTGAGTTATTTAGTGTGAGTTATTAACCGGAGCGGAGTATCTCAGGCGAGCCGCCAGCTCGGCCGCGACGTCGGCCGGACTCCTCTTATCCGGAGCTGCGCTCTCTCTCTCGCGCTCGGAGTGCAACGACGAACTGCTCTCCGATATCTGTAACGAGTTCATTGCTAATTATAAACGGAAATAATCTATTCATTTCTCATCCACATGTTCATTTGTTAAAACTATTCTGTATTTTTTTTAATAAATTATTTCTGTGGGTTAAGGTAACGGGTTCGATTCCCGTCGCGAGGGTAAATATTTGTCTCGGGTCTGGGTATTTTCTAAGTATAATAATATACATTTGTATATTGTATGTATTTACAAAAAAAGTATATCAGTCATGTAGTTCCCATAATACATGCTCTGCTTAGTTTGGGGCTAGATGGTACTTTATGAAAAGGTCCAAAATTATTTATTTAAAAAAAATAAAAATTATCCTCTTTATCCTTAAGTATACAGGGTGTCCCGAAATGTGTATATAACGGCGGAAGGCGGTTGTTGACACCGTGGTGAGGAACATTGCTTGTTCTACAACTTTTTGGATTTCCATGTTTTTCATTCATGAAATGACCATCAAAGTTTCCATCCTACCTGCTCTTAGCATATCCCTAAAATCAACAAAACAGCTGTTTAGTTGACTTTAAGTGTGACGTGACAATGACCTCTTATGACGTCATACTCAAAAGTCACATGGACATGGAAATCCAAAAACTCGTAGAACAAAAGATGTTCCCCACCACGGTGTCAATGACCTCCTTCCGGCATTATATACACATTCCGGGACACCCTGTATATAATGTGGTTCTTTTAGATTATAGGTCAGGATATGAATAAGTGTCAGACTTGTATCCAGCGAGCACTCACAGTTGTCTCAGGCAAGTGTCTGTCTGTCCGTATGTCTTCATCTGACTCCGAGTACTGCTCGTTGTCTGCGAGCTGAGGACGAGACGTGGAACTGTCGCTGTCACTATCCAATATCAGTCCTGAAATACATACGAATACATAGAAGTGAATAGAGAGAAATTATAATATATACTTAATTATTAATTTGAATTTTAATTATTAACTTGTATTTTTTTTCACATAAAAAAAGATTGTTGTAATTTTATAGAGGATTCATGAAGAAGGTTATAGGCTATTTAACATCACGCTACGACCCCAAGGAGCAAAAGAAGTAATAGCGCGGTCGGGCGATGCGACGCGGTGGGTCGGGGGCCGAGGCCGGCCGTGGCACAGCTGATTCAGTTATGAGGCAAAACAGTACACGTAAAATAGATAGATAGAAAATACTTTATTGTACACCAAATAACATATCAGCTTAGTTAAAATACAGGGCTCATAACATAAATACCTTAAAACTAAAATATATTATACAACTAGCTGTTGCCAGCGGCTTTGCGCGCGTGGTGTCGTGATTTCATTAAAAAAAAGATACTCCCCAAGAACTTTTACCCCCCATTTATCCCCTTAATATATGAAAATTCAATTTTCATGTTTTACAAAGTAAGCAGAGCCTGTGTTATGGAAACTACCATGCCTGATATAATACATAAATATATACTTGTTTTGTAAATAGTTACATTTTATACATAAAAAAAACACCCAGTTCATACAAACATTTGTCCCGCGGCAAAATACATATCCTACTAATATTATAAACGCGAAAGTTTGTGAGGATGGATGTTTGTTACTCTTTCACGCAAAAACTACTGAACGGATTTTGATGAAACTTTACAGTAATTTTAACAAACGAATTTGACTTTGAAGTAATCTTACCAGCATGCCATTTGTTCTTCCACGCCTGCGATCCAATGATGTGAGGCAACGGACGATGCGCGTACGCATCCTTCGGTTTCAAGACCACGCTGCAAATAACAAATCATTATCATTATTCATAAAAAAAAGCCGAGCCGAGCAAAAGAAGTAATAGCGCGGTCGGGCGATGCGACGTGATGGGTCGATCTGGGAACAGCTAAGCTCACATAACACTAAGCTGAAAAAGGTCAGCTTAGTAACGAAGTCACGGTGACGTGACTGACTAAAGTGCCATATCACCAAATGGACAAACAAATGACGTCGCAAAACTGACAATCCAAGGAGTTGCGACACTAAACTGTCTAAAGTGTCACGTCACCTAATGGACAAATAAATGCGTTGCAAAACTGACAATCCAAGGAGTTGCGTCACCAAACTGACAATTATGTTAATTCTCCATATTTACGTCTTTATAATTATCTTTCAGTAGGGCAATAACACTGTTATTATTTTACATAGTTCTCCCCAACCTAAGGTTGTCTGGAAGAAATCAATTTCAGCGATAAGACTACCTTTGCGTAGTTTGCCACTGATCCTTTCTTGGTCACTCTTAGGTCAGTGACCACCAAGATATATTGCACACCACACAATGTATGGTACAATGGGTCTTAGCAACGGACTCCCCGTTGCGGTAAGTCCTGATAATATGACATGATAATATTGTTACCTGATCTCCGCATCGCTGTCATCAGTGTCACTGTCATCCAATATCTCGGCCGTCTCATGAGCGCTGTCGAGGATTTCCAGACTTTGCTTAAAGAGTGATACCTCATCAAGTGACTCGGATTTAGGAGGTTCCTACAAATAATAAATAGTAAATAACATTCAACAGTTATATGTATACACTAGCCCCTGCCCACGGCTTCGCCCGCGTGTTACCGGGATAAAAAGTAGCCTATAGAGGTATGTTATTCTGATGTAAAAGCTATATTACTGCAAAGTTATAATACCTCACGCTTACTTTTCCTTTCACGCTAACGCTAATGTGATATTTCCACAGCTAACGTCATTCACATACAATTCAAGCGTTAGCGTTAACGCTAACAGAAAGTGGTATTTGTCTAGACACCCAGGAACATTTATTTTTATCTACACTAATAGAGGTGAAGTTTGTTATGTATGGCGTAAACTCCGAAATGATCCATCCGATATTGGGTAATTATTTCACCAATATTAAGAACGCACCTTCACGGTGGACATAGGCTGTATTATCCCGTTAAAAAAAGGGTTTTTCGTGAAGTCCAATATTTTAATGTAACTCGACAAAAAAAAAACGTTAACAGTTGCACGGGCACAGTGAAAACGGGCAGTAGCATTTTTTAAAAACAACTAAAGTTCCACCAAGCATACGAATCACCTGTTGGTAAGCGGTTACCGTAACCTATGGGAGCTTGCAACGCTAGTAAGCCTCGAAACGTAATAAGTTTTTAAGAATTCAGTATTTAATTAGTTTTGCATGAATTGTGGACTATACTATTGCAATAGTATAATATTAGTTGTTTTTTGAAATAATTAATGAATGGTTTTCGCTCACCTCTGCGGGATTTGTCCCTGTCGTGACATCAGCGTCGTCATCATACACGCGACTCTCGATAAACTGACTATTGCTGAGTGACATGAACCTGGACATATCGGATATTTCACGATTGGTCCACATTTGTGACATTTTAACACACTAGACATTTTATCAAAATTTTACCGTGTTATCTGTTTGTCAAAAAAAACATAACAACAAAAAACATAAATTATGTATCTATTTGAAATGGTCATGGACAACTGTGAAATGTCACAAATGAAGATCAATTTGTTGAGTGTGAGTTTTTTTTATCCAACACAATGATACTCTGTGTGTGACAGAAATACATATCACACAAAAAAAAACAAAAAAAAATGTTACATAGTTATGCAGTTACTAACACATTTCGTCACAAATGCTCTCTGTAACAGATGCAGTCTTTCATCATTTGCAGTTATTTAATGAGTAAAATAATATTTTGTTTTACACAGATGAAGAAAAGTTTGCGATCAGTTTGAAAACTTATTTCTATTTTTTGATAGGTTAAAATATTATATAATGAATTGTTTCCTTGTTAAAAATACAACATTTAGACTAAAAACAACATGTAAATTCCGTTTTATCTTTCATGTACAATGAATTTAAATCAATTCTAATGGCAAAGTGATGAAAAGGAAAAGATTTCAACCTTACAAAATGGTAACAAACTTTTTTAGATGTGTGTATGCAATTTGTCACAAAATTGACTTACTTATTATTGACATTCTGAAGGTTGATGTTGGCGTCATCGAGAGTGGACGCCATCTTGTCCAGCTTTGTGTTTACTTCTTGGCATTTTGATACTATTTTCTGAAAACCATAATAAATACTTTTTATATTTTAGCTCAAAGAAATGACAACTACTGGAGAAGAAAGGTTCTCGAATGTGGACCACTCATCCTGATGAATACTCTCAGAATGAGTCAAAACTTGGCCTTCAACGATAATATGCGGTATGTGAAACTACCCATTTTCCCGATATGGAAAATAAATAATTATTGCAAGACTGTCTAGCTAGATGGATCAGCAAGGTGGGGGGGCATACAGTTCTGCTTTTAAGTAGGCTAAATACTTTTTTTTAGTTTTAACTACATCCCTATTCTTATTTATAAGGTAGGTAAACAAATTTTTTTGTTTGTAAGTGATGATGGAGGTAGCAATTTTGTATTGCATTTTCTGAAGTAAAGACGGGACTTAAAAGTAAGGTTTAAGTATAATAGAAGGTCGATTGTCTTGATTCTCGATTGATTTCAGTAACTTATAATATTTCAAATTGTGTCAAATATGTACTACTATACTGTGTTTCTTTAATTGTTTGTCTTTCTTTATATTTGTACTTGTCTGTGCTGTATTGTATGTGTCGGATAAAAAACTATCTATATATCTATCTATCTAAATATATATATTTTTTTCATTCTAGATAATTTTCTCACCTGATGCATGCTCTGTAGAAGGTTGAACATGTTGTGGTCTCCCGCCAGGGTCCACTTGGGAGCCTGGCCTCGTATGGAGTCCATGCCTTCCATCCTGGACCATTACCATCTGAAGAGATCAAAAGTCAATAGTCAAATATCTTTGAAAACTTTTGTGGTGCAGTGGGCTAATCCCCATCTGAAACGCAGGTTGCTGGTTCGATTTCTGCCACGAGATAAATGTTTGTATGTTCTGCAAATATTTGTCTCAAGTCTGAGTGTTTTCTATATATAATAAAGTATGTATTTACTAAAAAAAAAAATTTTGTACGCAAATCAGTCATGTAGTTCCCATAACACAAGCAGTTCTTTCTTTGAAATGTCTCTATGCTCCATGAAGTTTGTAGGATAACTGCCTTTTGGGATATTTCAGTAAATGATATGTCTAGTACTTAAATTCTAATAAGTTTCAAACTTGTCCGATCAGTAAACATAATTACATGTTTTATATGGTTCTATAGAAAAGGTCATTAATCATAGACACATAAAAACTTATAATTATTCCAATAACTAGCGAAAACATTATCTTAGCTATCCTATTTATCTCTCACGTATTTTACAATACAGGTAAATAACACAATGAGAAACAAATCTGAGGTATAAAGTACTTAGCAAAGTTCCAAGCAACTTCAAAAAAATACCTACATTATTGAAGCACAGACCTCGGATAACTAGAGATAGCTAAGTAGATATTCTCAGATCAATTTATTCAACATTTTTAAGCTCCAACGCCGACATACTAGGCTTACATACAAATTACTCATAGGTATTTCATCACTTCACTCACTTATTAACCGTACTATGAAGATTTCTGCATCGTAACCATGAAGATAATTAGTCGTAGATTCAATTTCAAAGTGTGGTTTCACTGTAAATGAAAGTTTTTCTAAGTAATTAAAAAAAAAATGCGTTTCATCGTCAACACATCAACAATTCAACAAAACTATTTTATTTTGACAATCACATGAGTGAGAGATGATGATGGATGATTGATGACATTGATTTGACATAAAATTGAAAACAAAGACAAACTGACAGTAAACACGACATTGGCAAAATTGTGACAACTCTTACCACAGAAGCCATAAATAAAAGTTGAATTGAATTGAGAAGGACAGATCTAAACTTATAAAATCGTTAGTCCTGACTGTCTGATCATCTATCAACGCACAGCCTAAACCACTGAGTCTAGAAAGCTAAAATCTGGAACGTAGGTTTATTTCATAACGTAAGCGTGATAGGAAAGGTTTTTTGAAAATTTCTACTTTAAGGAGGGAGGAACTTTGTATGAGTCTGTGTCCATTAGAGTTAGAAACATGAAAAAAACAGCTATCGAGCATAAATAAACAATAATTGTATTACTTGAGATTTTACATTTTAAGGGGGGGACTGGGGTATGAAAGTTTGTATGTGATTATCATTTTTTTTAGAGGTAGGAAGGAACTTAAACATTGGAGTTGTAGTCTATTTAATAAATGGTGACGTGTTTCAGGGTTTTTGGATTATCACATTTTAAGGGAGGAAATGGGGGGATTTGGTATGTAAGTATTGGTTGTTTTAAAAAACACGACTTCACGTGTGAAAAGCCGCTGGCAACAGCTAGCCATGATATAATGTCGCCATAGCCTTAAAAGTTGAAGAGAAATGGTAAATCTTGTGTTTGTCTATGATTTTACTAAACGAATACATCTCTCGAGTTATTGTTGTTGGTGATGAAGCCAACCTTTCAAATTTGATTATGATTTTTAATATCAGCCATTCTGTTCACCTAACTGTTCAAAACTTCAAAATAGACATAACCGACAAACAAGTTAATTACCATGTTATGAAGCTAAAGTGGCTCAAAGACTAATTTATTAAACTCTTTACGCTGCTCTGTATTATTGTGCAGGGTTAAATTATTGTAAGCTTTTGTTTTATTTACTAGGTACTTCATCAATGTTAATAGTACCTGGTAGTATTATTACCTGTAGATATTTTAGTTTTTTAACAAGTCCTGACGAACCAGTACAACGTTTTCACGTTTCAACGTTCTACGCAACGTAATTTGCGCAGAACGCCATTCTTTTGAATATTGTATTTATTATCTTAGTTAAATATGAGTTATGTTATGACATTTATACGATAGTTCCTTTTTTTCCGTGAGAAAATCCATCATAGATACCTTCCGCCCCCTCCTAGGCGGAAGGTTATGCCAGACTCCTACTGACTAAAACCTCACGGTATTCCTTCGGGCACCTTTGCCAGGGGATCACGGGTACGCACGAGCAATCTTCCGCGAACCCCGGCAGTGACAGCCCCGATTCTGGGGCCCCAACAATAAATGAAGGTTATGCACCATAAGGCGCGTGCGGGAACACGCGCACCGTCTCAGTCCTTACGCTGTCGAACCGGTCTATGGGCAGAGGAGAGAGCCAAAGGCTTTTCTTCTTCGCCCAGTACGCCTGCGACGAATAAGGTCAAGGGAGGAGTGCTCCCTTTCCCTTTCCGCAGCTTCTTTCTGTAGGAGCACTTCCTCACAGAGGACCAGCATAGCTTGCCAGCTTGACTCATTCTCTACTATAGCGGTCAGATTTTGGCGCTGTTCATCCCAAGCAGGACACGACTCACCCTAACTTCCACCACAGACAATTTAGTTCGGTACTACTTAAATTCCGTTCATTCTGAGAAAGCAATATTCCAGATTTCTAATCCAAAATGAAGAAAGTAGCCAGGTATGATAGCACACCAAAAAACCGATAATCTACCATTGAAAGTGCCCAAAAGCCAATCTAATAAACACGCTCATTATACGATTTATCTAATACAATGTCCCGAGTATGCGAGACCATCACGACTTGCCGATGCTATCCCACGGCTGAACAGCAACGGTGAATGTTTTGTGCACTTTTTGGTGGGCGGTGCAAGTATTGCATGAAAGCGGTTTGTTGATTTGAAATCCACTTACACCCACTGTCAATTTCTAATTAGAAGATCATAATAATACTAAGTAAGAATAAAATAAGAGATCAAAATTATTTATTTTGACGACCTCTGTAGCGCAGTGGGCGAAGACCCGTCTTATTATTTATTTATTTATTTATTTATTTGTCTCCAGTCTGGGTGTTTTCTATGTACAATTATGTATGTATTAACAAAAAATATATATAAGTATTATATCAGTCATGTAGTTCCCATAACACAAGCTTTGCTTACTTTGGGGCTAGATGATGTTATGTAAAACATAAAAAAAAACCATCAGAAATTACCTACCCACTGGGATAAAGGCTTCCTTTATCTGTTGCCAGCCTCGTCTGTCCTTTGCATATCTCGACCGTAACATTATTGTCAACCCGGACGGCCAGATTTTTTTTTTAGCCCAACTTCGGCCACCACTTGATCGAGCCGGCAATCACTACGTCTGCCCATAAGATAAGATATTATGAGCGTGCCCTTAACAAACCGACATATTTTGTCAAATAAAATGTAAAAGAAATATGGTTTTAACAAAATTATAGAACGTGTGCATCCATCAGTGCTCAGTTAAATGTGGGAGTAATTCAAAGCCAGCTACGGATTGATCCATGGTGAAATATTAAACACATTGCTTATTAGAGGCGATGGTGTGAGTTTAAGTCCCTCTAGATTTGGATTTTATTTCAGAGACACATGAGACACCATAGGTATTTAAAATTGAATTGTAATGTATTTCGCGGATCCTGGGCTACAAATTAGTTACGCTACGAAAAATCGACGAAAAACTGTGTTAATTTTTTTAAATATGGAGTTCGTCCAGCCAAACTAGTTTCAATACAATTGTTTACATTAAAATTAAAATTACGTCGTTGAAGACATTTATTTTGACAGGATAAAGATGGCCGCTCTCTCCCGCTACTTCGCCCGCTACCACTTGTACTCAATCCCGTACACTTCCTGAATCATTTTGCCGGAGAAAGTTATTTAAAACTCGTTATTACCAATAACGCAGTAATCACTTTTAAATACACTTCTTTGGAGAAAGGTATTTTCTAATTTGCTTTTGTTCGATGAGTTTGTTTGTACATTTTGCAAATCTTAATTTTATTTTGATTTCAAATATGACAACTTTACAGAATATGACTTTCAGTTATTTAGTGAGCGAAATGCCTAATGTTTGGCAATGTTGGTCACTGCGTTACCTACTTTTTTATTAAGTAGTCTCTATAAAGAGCGTAGGTATTGTAAGTATGTAGTGTCTGATGGTTAAAGAACAAGTCTTGTGAAAGGATTCACTGCGCTTCGTAGTTTCCTTTATATACTACAATGTTTCCTTTCGAGTTTTTATTCTTGAAAAAGTGAACGGGGCACTCGGTATTGCCAGATTGCGAGCATGTTACCTATTTCGGGGAAATTTCGTGCTTTACTGTCACTTTCTCTTAATATTCTGACCACAAGCAAGAGTCTGATAGAAATACGGTTTGTTAACCGTAATAAAAAAATAATTTGCCTCTATAAATAGGTACCTATTTGAGCAGTTAACCAGTTGACAATAGTTAACAACAGGTAGTGGTTTCTCCGAGTTCATGTCATTTCTTAAAACAGAAAGTACATAAATAAATATCTAGTATATTTTAATCAACGTTCTAAAATCCAAACCATTCAACTCACTTTATAAATTAAAACGTTATGAAAATGGGCCACATTTCGCAGAGCAAGCATACTTTACTTCTCAGTTGTGTAAATAAATGCCTACTGCATTACTTACTAGGAATGAATAAGTTGATTAAATATTCGTCCATGGAAAGTTATAAACTTTACGTGATATGAGTATCACAGAATCAGATCTTTTACCTACAGATAATTAATAATATCCACGATTGTAAGGATTCAAGCTTAGGTGAATACCTGCGTAAACTGTAAAATAAGAGATGCTATTCCAATCCTTCTTTCTTTTACAAAATTAAAGAAGTACTTACTTAATCTTTACCTACCTGCTTTAGATGCGCTATATTTCGGTGACCATTATTATGGTCGAAAAAAAAACCTAAATATTTTAGAAGTACAAAAGGTACATTATTGTATTAGAATAAGGTAGATACATGTACATTTTGATTTGTTGGTTCGTTCTTGTGTGTCACCTCTAAGTAGTTTAATCCCAAACGTTTAGTTTTTTAAAGTTATATCTGTGCACAATAAAGTATTCTCATTCATTCATTCATTCTCTTCCCAAACGAAGTAGACCTAGATTTTGAAAACCTTTTTAGAACACAACGGTTCACTTTCATCCTAGCCACAATAGCGGGTTCGATTCCCATGTCGATCACTTTCTCATGTCGATGTAAGAAGTTCCGCCGTTATTTCATCATTTACGATGAAATAAACTCATTGTGTGTGTGTTCCCACTGATGGGAATCCAAATTCCCACGTTATTACCAACAAGCATGTCATTCATAGCCAGTTATATCCCATTGCATGAAATGAAAATGTAAGGAGCAATAGGTACATCCTTTCGTTATTAGACGTATTAGGGCGACCATTCCTCAACCTTACCTTATTGTAAGGCATGTTTTTATTGCAGAGTGATTAAGAAATAATAGGTAACCAGTAGAAGTTACTTTACTTTAAGTTTGTATGATATATCTATATCTACCTTTGTAAAATAGCACTTGTGTTTTGATTTTTAACAGTAATTTAAACTTGCTATTTGACTGTCTGTTTTAAAATTATCGATCTATAAAATGTAAATCCGTTATTAGTCGTAAGAAAAACATATATTTTAAGTTTATGTAAAATAAGGACTGTGGATTTTGTTAAACAAATAAATAAGAACGCCGATGAATACTATGGATAAATTAACCTTATCATTACTGTGAAACCTAATTAATAAGAAAAAAAGTAAAAAGATGATAAATTATTGACATCTATTGAGGATATTAATACTACTTTACTTACTTTTTAAGTACTTTTTATTATTTAGTAAAGTATTACAGTAAAGAACGTGGTATGGTCGGAATATGTTGATGATAAATTGCCTGCCTACTTAGTTTTCTGTAATCTTCATCAAATAATTTAAATTAATACTTTTTAACATAATTACTCACATATTTTTAAAATAAGAAAAATCCGATCACACTTAAACTTCATTCAAAGAAAAATATTTCTCTAAATGAAGTTGTTATACCTAATTATTAGTTTTTTACGGGTCTTTATCGATAGTTTATCGTCTTTAATGTACGTTCAGTATTTTTTAAACTTAAAAAAATGAAGTCCCGTAAAAAACTTATAATTAATGTTAACTGGTCGCGAAAGTTTGAAAAATACTATTTTCTTTGTTTTACGACTTTTGATTTTAGCATTTTTTTACAAACTTGTAACAAACATGGTTTGACCTACTATACTTCATACCATTGTAGGTAAATGTACGAGACAAAGTAGATGGTAGATACCTAGGTACTTTGTCTCGTTAAATCGAGGGCAATATTGTGACAGTCTGAGTCAGCGCGGAAGCGAAATGCGAGATTTGCAAATTGAGCCAAACAGCGGGATTATCATGTTATAAATAAGTTAGGTAGGTACCTACTTTCTTTGTTTATAATCATTTGCAGGTATTTTTTATTTCAAGGTCTTGGCAATTTATTTAAAAAAATGAAAAGATAAATATGGCAAGTTTTTTATGTACCTACTTGTTCAAAAAAATTGAGTATGCTTCTACGTATGTTATATACCTGTCTAAAGGAATTCCCGCAAGGAATCTGCATTAACTCTTTATTAACTTAGGTAGGTAGGTACTTTACAAAACTTTAATAAAATTTTAATGATCCTTGTGATTTCACAGTCCCGAATAAAAATTATTGGATTTTTCATTAACAATACAAAGGAGCCTTCATTTTTGATGACCAATGAAACATGGAATTTCGAACTATAAAAGGCCTACTTGGTTGCTTACAAAAAACAGTTTTTCCTTTCTTTTAACCGTTTTTATGAATTCGTGAACCGTGTCGGCTTAATAACTGTTTTGTATTCTGTGGTATGACGAGAAGAGCCGAGTGCGGGCGAACTCAACCGAGAGCGGTTTGAAAGTTGTTTACTGGGGTTGTCAGGCTAGGGAATTGTACGGATTGTGGGAATTTTATTGCGTATTAGGGGTTTGAACATTATCATTGGTAGATAATAAACTTTTATATTATATTTTGAATTTACAGCTTAAAATGTAACGCCCCTCATATCTCGAATCATATCAAACATAAGAATTAATTAAAAAACACGTTGTTTTAGGTATTATCGAATAAAATAAAATTATCCTGAGGTTTCAGATTAAAATTCTGCTAGTACAAAGATACGGATTTTAAATTTATTATCCTGTCTCAGACGCCTTCCTTATTGAGGTAACATAATGTACCTACTTATATTCGGGTGTAGGTTCCTACATATCACTTTAACAGGTATTCGAATCATTTACATAAGTAAATATCATATTTTTGAACTTAGATGTTTTAAACTTTGCCCAATAATAATGTACGATATTTTATATCAGATATTAACATGAGTTGAACATGATATTCTTTTAAAAATCCGTGCAGATTTTCTGTTCCAGTCTGGCAACACCGGTTAACTTTTTTTACTATCCGGCCAGTCCGTTAATACCGCTCGTAGTGAAGGGCTGTGTTATTGTCTGCTAAAATTTCCGGTACTTTTACGAGTCCTTTTGAAAACCGGTTCGGCTTGGAAAGTGCGAGGCGTGGCGTAGGCGGTATTGTGCCGCGGTCAACCGTAAAAATACTCTTGTTACACTTCAAACTCACTTTATAGTGCTTATAACACTTTGAAAGTAGTAAAAGTGCGTGTTTCAACTGGATTCGCGAGCAATCTTGGAATCGAGGTGAGTAAATGATACGTTTGATAACAACAACTCTTTTGTTATCTTTTACTTTTTGTTATAGCTACATAATATGTGATGAGACGACAGGTGCTAAAACGGCAGACGGTTCACCTACCTGCTTATTTTTTAAACTGATTTACCGGTCGCCACCCGCGCTGCCACCGACTTTGCCGATTTAGTTTTTTTTGTCTGTCTGATAGTCTTTTTTGTGTTTTAAAACTTCTTTAGTGTACCTACGTAGATGGTCTTTCTTTAAATCTGTGAGCTTGGTCAGGTTGGACAGTTAACTATCAACTTGGTCGATGGTAGGTAGGTCGAACGTGCTTATTATGCACCATACAACCTACTTAGTTGATTTTGATCAAGGTGGTCGGTTTTTATATTTTGATGGATGTTGATTTTGTGTGGATAGACATCGACAATTAGGTAGGGCAGATTGAAGGGGGTGCAGACCTATGCATAAAATAGTCGGGAATTTAATATGACTCGACAGAGGGCGTGTCTGTATAAAATTAACAAGTCAGGCTTAGCTTTTAGACCAGTCTAGAAGAAAGTAAGACCAAAGTAGCAATTATGAGATGAGATCGCTCGACAGATCTCGGATACCTAATAGGTGCTTAGTAAAACGAGTCACTTCCCAACGATTAAAGAGTAATTGCACCGTAACGACTGGCTATGTGGGTACCTACTACGGGTTAGCGTGAGAGTTGATTGGACATGCTTTTCTCTCAAGAAATCTGTCTGTAAGTTCAATAAACTGACCTTTTTGAATCCGAGTGGGTAGGTGCCTACCTACCCACCTAAACATTTTGCAAACCTTTATGTACCTACCTAGTAGCCAGCCACCTAGGTGTAGGTACGTAAATTCAAATTCTTTATTTAATTACTTAAATGTATCATAATGTAAAGTAAGTTTTTGATTTTTCTTTAGATGGGCACGTCACTATTTTAGTTTTTTTATAAGAAATTGTTTTCGAGTTGTGTTCGAATTTCGAAATTAGTTTTACCTAAAAGTCTCGCCACATTGTGTTTCGTTTGTTTGAGAAACTTTTACATTGTGCTTGTTGTGCTACCATCCTAAAAAACAAGATGGTTAAAAGAGAAAAAGGCTGCAAAGTTTATTTGTGAGATTTGCCCTTTTTAGTCAGAGTTCAATCGCTTGATGACTCAAGTTCTTGCACAACTTGCATTGGCTTTCAAAAGAACCGCGTACACGTTAACTTCAATGTAACGTTAACCACATCAAATACAGTTAGATCTAAAACGTTATGGGATTTTAATGTTTGAGCTTTTTTTTTGGCGTTACACCCTCTGAGAAAGTGACTCACTTTCACCAAGATGATTCTTAACCAAGTAGGTACTTAGCTACCTACATATACGAAAATTATTATACCTAAAGATCATTTAGATAATTTTTGCCCTATATTGTACCGGATGTACAGCACATTTTTGACTGTGTGTGTTACCAACTATTTTTGGATATTTTCCCTAGATTTATTTTTAGAATAATATATCATAGCCCCTATGGCTATCACATTAATTTAAAAATTGTAATTATCAGATTAAAAAAATATAGCATTGAAGTTTAATAACCACGAGAGTTAAAATTAGAAACTTAAGGTTTCCAAGGCTTAAAAAAAGGATAGAAAAATAGTTTAAGGATACAATTACGTAACTCAAATCTATGCTTAACCGGTCTCATAGTCAAGGGACCGGTTTTGTCTTTTATTTTTAATCCTAGAACAGGAATAGTGAGATCTTTCCTCTTATTTCTTCTTGAGTGGTATCTCTGTAGCTGTCTCATTCACTTGATGATCGTACGGTTATTATTTTATGAGATAGTTTAAGATTGAGATTTTGTTGATCAGCCACTGTATTGGACGGCTTTCTAACTCAATAAGTACCTACTAGATAAGAATTATATTTTATGATTTTTGGGTGCATTAACTTTTTTGATTCATCTTTTTGTTGGAAGTAATTAGCCTGATTATGACGAATATATTTTTATATATACTCGAGCGTCCATGTACTTCCCTACAGCTATAATGTTGTTAGACCTAAGCATCAGAATATTATACATTAGTTCAATTTAGCATGAGTAAATGAAATATAGAATAATAGCGGAGAATCATATCCTACTAATAGGTATTATAAACGCGAATGTTTGTGAGGATGGATGTTTGTTACTGTTTCACGCAAAAACTACTAAACGGATTTTGATGAAACTTTACATTAATATAGCTTATACATCAGAATAACACATAGGCTACTTTTTATCCGGGTATCACGCGGATGAAGCCGTAGCCAGAAACGAGGAATCAATAATACTAATAAGTTGATTTTGTCTAAAGTTCCTAACGCATATGTTCGGTCTACACTGTACTACCTACCTACTTACCGGCTCCTCGTGGATAATACAGGCAGCTACGATGGATGACTTACGAAGTAACTTATTCTATTTAGGTATAAGTACTTGCGAGTGCCTATAGATACGACAATAATCCTACTAGGTAAGTTAACTTTGACCAGTACATACCTACCTATTTGATTTCGTAAAGTTATTTTATTCATTGAAATCACAAGATCATTTTGAAATGGGCTACTGTTATTATAATTTGGATTATTTGATTTTTTTTATTTACCTACCTTTTATCAGCTTTTTTGCCCAAAATCCCTCAGAATATCATAAATGTCAAAACAAAGGTAGAAATACTAAGCGGTAACAGAAACATCGCAAAAACTCGTCCTTTATATTATACATAACATCAGCTAAGAAACCTAGCTAGTCTCGCAAAAAAATGTCAAGTGTGAAGCCGCTTCGCAAACGAGTTCGGTTTTGGTTACAAATGAGGCGAATACAAAATAGAGCATAAAAAGATGCAGTAAATATTTTTATACCTAAAGCGTGCTCGAAATAGTCAAGGAAAAATTGAGAAAAACTTCTGAAGAATATATATGTCTATCATTGTTAGCGTGAACTCCAAAAGATGAAATGATGATGAAATTTATTGTACAAAATGCGGTAGGTACAAAATTAGAAAATTGGTCCAGCACATTGAATATGAGTATTTATTACGCTTAAATACAAATATCACCAAAAGAATAACATTGAATAAAATAATAATTATGTCATAAAACATAAGAAACTAAAATAATTTTACGTTCCAAAAAACGAATTTAAAGGTTTAAGCCTTAAAAGATCCGTGCCTTAATACAACTTAAACATTAAGGCAACCATAAATTTGTGAAGAAGTAGATGGATTGAAGTCAACAGATTCAAAGAAGATAATGGATGGATTGGTGTGAGAGTATTATAAGACAGTAGTTATAAGTATTAGAGTAAGAAACTAGTAAATAAGCAGACAATTAAATTTACTGCTAAAAAGGGAACAGAATACAGCATGTTGAGCCGACCTTAGATAGTGTGGGATAAGTCATGAGGTCATGAAGCTTTCGTCACCGTAGTCTATGTCGCATGTCGTCTTGAGAAATTGCTAACCGCCTACCTAATGAGTCTTAACTTGTCTAGACTGCCGTTAATTGAAGAGGAATGCTGTGTAGCATTACCAACAAATTTCCAAGCTCCAATGTTACAGATCAAATATTTGTCAGACATAAACATAATCTTACTATTGCTGAAACAATTAACACTATGTTAATTTGTCAGTTAGGCAGATCAAAATGGGTCTGATGAATAGAAAACCTAATTAAAATAATAAAGTAAGCCTAATAAAAAAATCTTGATATAACTTGTATGAGCCACGAACCAAAAAAAGAACTCCGAATCCGAACTGCCTAATTGATGAGGAAAGATTTGACGAAACTGCTCAATGCAATAGCGGTCGATCGGCATACTATTTAATATGTGTGCGGACCGGCATACATACTTTAGATTTAGACCGTTAATTTTTGAAGTACTAACTGGCGCAAAGTATTTTAGATGCCTCACCTTTGAATTTGAAGCCGCAGAGTCCATTTTTTTCTTATTTGTGCATAGAACTAAGTTGGTATGTATTAAAATCTCTATGATAGAACCCTAAAATTAAGAAGCCTCTTTTAACAGTCTAGTGTACGCACTCTGCTCTTTATTTAACCGTAGGCGGAATAGCTTTCGACTTGTACCGAGCGAGCCATAGCAACAGGTCGACATAAGCCATAAAAAATCCTTTCATAAAAAATACAGGGGTTAAAATAATACGGGCCTTAGACGACAGAAGATTATTTTTAAGGCTCAAGGTTGAGCGCGTGAGTGTAGCTAGGGGTGGGCATGGGGTGGGAGTTTAACCTGGCCTATAATATCGATGGGATCCAAAAATACATGACATCGGAGCTCACTACGTTCTTTAGGGCAAGCAATGCATCGCAATACCCCTGTGGTTGCAAATATCTAGCGACGGTTACCGCTTGGCACTTACCATCCAGTGGACTGTATGCCTGTTTGCATCCCAATAGCAAGAAAAAAATAATAGATTCACTTCATAAACATTTGATAATCATAAAAAAATTTACAAAATCGTGGCTACAACCCGTACCGAGCAAATGTTTTGCTAGCAAATGAGTCTAAACAAACATGTTTTTCTAGGCCTCGGGGTCTTAAAGGATTTTTTTATAATTTTATTTACCTAGAGCTACTAGTATTATAATATCTTTGCCTAGAGATAGATAGAACATTGTTAGAATTATATTGTTCTTGCAAATAATTTATTTGCCTCAGGCGTGTACCATCGTTATGTTACCTACCTAAACCAATTATATGTAGTCTACCTTCTTACTTCGATAGCAAACAATGTTATTTATATTTTTTAGCGTCAAATTAGTGAGAAAATTGAAGGGTGGGTAGCTCTCAAAAAAACCCTTATTCTACCTATAAAAATAAATAATTACCAAAAGGTAGAATCATAATTAGATATAACAAAGGCGAGATAAACTTAAAAACAAGAAAAAAAAATAATTAGGAAAAATATTTTTATAAAAAAAAATTAAACCGATCTCAAATAACGGGATGTTGAAAAAAGTCCTATATATGGAATATTCTCCTTTTTCCTTTTTTGAACCCTCTCCTTTTTTGAAGTCATTATAAAATGAGTATTTTATACGAGTTTAAGCTTATGACTAGTGAGGAGAAAGGATTCAATGCGTCCTTTTCAATAACTAATAGTTTAAACAAGATCGATATTACGTAAAATCTTCAATAAGAACAATCAAGCCTTTCGTGTCAAAACTTCGCTTCACATTAAACCTACGTTCTACTGATAATATCAATGTTCTGGTTCCTATTAAATAACACTTTTACGTATTCCAAAACTACAACCGTTAAGTTGTAATTACAAAACTAAATTACATAAAACTACAGTAGCTTGGAACGCCATGTTTGTCTAATCACTTTCCATGCATTATGTATTTTTACCCGCGTTTGTGGGAATCTCCCATTGTCTGGCAACACTTGGCGCTTTGGCGGGAGAATTTATGGTTTTTGTCATTGACATTTTCTATTTTATTGCGTTATTTGTTTTTAATGGGCATTGTACGTAACGACGAAATATAGAGCCAGGCAGCGAATTAAATTGATTTACGGGCTGGGATTGTTTGTTCGTTTAAAAAATGAACACAAACTTACGGAATCTTATATACCGTCTTGTTATTATCATTTATTTTTGAGAAGACGTAAATAATGATATTAACCACATTTTTACTTTACGGTAGTTACAGTAACTTATGTAGAATAGGTTCGCCAACTAACTAACATTTTTAATTAGGCAGGTAAATTAAATGAGTATCAAACCCTTAAATCCGAACAAATAGAACTAAACTGGCCTTCCGGTAAAGTACCCATATATAGACCATCTTGCTCGACGGTAGGTAACTACCTAGTTAAAATTAATTATCTTTAGTTCTCTCAAGTATTAGATATATCTACCTAGTCACTTTCTCCAACACTAACCGGTTATATCCTTAGTTGTTTCCTGATATTTTTGAAATAGAAATATAATTTTTATTTGCAGAAATGCGTGCAATGTAATTTACTAAAATAATAATTAAAATAATGTTGTATTTTCCATAATTTTCTTTTATAGAATGCAAAATTGGCACTTACTTAAACTATTTAAAATTAAATGTTTTATTATGTACGAGCCTTTTATGAATGAAACACATTTTATGTTTAAATTTAAAGCTCATATAATAATTTATCACAAAGAAAACACAAGTTATATTTATTGTTTTTAAAAGTAATGTTTGTGTTTAAATCATTTATAAATGATTGAATTTCGACACAGTTGTACTTACGATTTTCACGATATACCTTGAAATCTGCGGGTAGTTTAGTTAGACGTTGTAAACGCTCCAAGAACCAAGTTGTTTCCGTAGAACTTAATTTACCGCTCAGCTATCGACGTTAGGCAAAGTGGCTCCCCAAAAGGCTCCAAAGACGAATGGCGGAGGAGTTTAAAAGTAATTAGTGACAGGATGTAGTCCATCCGGAAACCTGCTGGCAGGGTTGAACTCGGAGACTCGACACTCAACTTTACTATGTCTTATTTATTGGCTTCTCTGCCTTCGGCTTTCATCATTTTCTTGTTCTTATCCCACATTACGTGGGGTCGGCACAACATGTTGTCATCTTCCAATCTCCTCTATCAGTCATATCATACTCACTCCTTTCTTATCCATGTCATTCTTCACACAATCCATACATCTTTTCTTTGGCCTACCTCTGCTTTTATTTCCATCCACGTTCATGTTTAACATTCTTCTCGTAATATGACATTCTTCCCTCTTCATGACGTGCCCATAACTCCTCAACTTTTCCCTCACTCTGCCTTCGGCTTTGCTGATTAAAAAAAGACATTTTATGCCGAAATCTAGTTGTATTCACACATCAAAAAACGTTTGCGAACAAATTGAAAACTTAACTTTGTTTTGATGCACTGTGTTAAAATATTAAAAAGTTGTCGAATTGGTATCTTTCTAAAATACGAACCACTTTATGTTTATTGTTTTTTTTTTGTATTATAAAACGTTTATATCAATTTCTATGGAAAAGCCATGGAAAGAAAATAACAAGTTGATTAAAATGATCAATTTGTGTAAGCTGTGACTTTCATATCTAAAAGAAAACCTGTCATTTATGACAGCTATATTCTTGATAATTAATATGCCAGTTACCTACTTATCGATAGTAAATAAGGGGTTTTATTTCAAATCTATGATAGTAGGTACTGTTGCCAGTCTAGAGCAGACTTTCATACAAATTATCTTCTCAGACTCTGATTCTAGTATGAAAATATAAACAAGCTTACTATGTACCCCTACATCTTAACTACTAACCGGTCACGTGGCATCTTAACTACTATTCAAAAATAGTGCCACGTGACCGGTTGAGGGCCCATCGCCGCTTATTGGAACACTAGTCAATGTCACATGTCTTGAATTTCTGTTCTTTGGCATGTCGGTTTCGTCATAATATTTTCCTTCGTGCACATAATATTGAAATTTTATTGGTGCATGACCGGGTTCGAACCTCGTAGGTTCAGATCGGAAGTCGGGCTACAGTCCATTAGGCCAACACGGCTACTAGAACACTTTATTAAATGTAACGGAGCAATTAAAGTAATCATAAGTAAAAAGCGATGAAAGATGAAAATTGCTTTCAAAATGTACTAATTACTTTTGACCGCTATAATAAATTAGTTATGTAATAAATTATTTTTTTAAGTAATTATTTTTGTTCAATGGATGATGAAAATAATTTAATCTTCAAAATAGATAAATAAAGTAGGTCTAAACAGGTTCGTTTTTTTTCAAGTTAATATTTTTTTATTTTTAAGTCAATGATTCAGTTTTTGAGTCAGTGTTGGCAACCCTAACTGGTGCGACTATGATAAATGGAGCTTTTGCTGCTAGAAAACAAAAATACTTAACTTTTGCTGGATAAGAATATTAAACTTTACCTACCTAATTAATTTCACTCTTTTCTTTCCAAGCTTTTGCTAGAAATTACACAACATCCGCTAGCAATAATGATAAACTCTTTTGAATTATGGCTTATCTGTATAATATATATATGTCGTCTATATGTACATTATGTACGACGACTAATCATTAGAAAACAATGTTTTATTTTAATGATTATTTAAATAAAACATTGTTTTCTAATCTAGTTGTACATGGTACAACTCCCGTTTTTATTTTTTTTATTATTATAAAAAAAATAAAAACGGGAGTTGTACCATGATAACTGAACATGGTACTTACATGCAACTGTGCCGAAATATCGGGAAACATTAAATCTCACGAACCATGTCAAATATTCCGTTTTCAGTAAAAATTGTGTTCATAACCATGATAGTTTGTAAACGAATAATTAGAAGTTTGTGTAATACGCAAGAACAAGTTATATAAAACAAAGAAACTATTTTAACAAGCAATTGGAAAATTTAAATTACGCTTGGTTACGTCAACGTGCATTTAAGAACCTACTGCATTCTTTAACTATAATTGAATAATATAGTTATAGTTGACTAATATCGTACCTAATAGAGTTTGATTCCTATATAATAGATGTAGCGATCTATGTTTATTAAGAATCTGTGATGTAACGAGTACATGTTTTCCTAATTATATAAATTCATGATTCCTAATTATATAACTCGGTTTTTTACGCATTACTAAATTATGACAGTTTTATAAAAAAGTGTAAGTATGACAGACATCAGATTCCCCAAAAGCTAAGGACATGTTCAAACTGACGCGGTGGCGCGGCGGTGTGGTGACGGAAGGGACTTTTGTCAAGTTTTGAAGGGACGGTGGTCAAAGTTCGCAAGAATGTACCTCTGTGGCGCAGTGGGCGAAGGTCCGCCTGAGACGCAGAAGTTTGCGGGTGCAATTCCCGCCGCGGGACAAATGTATTATCTACAAATATTTGTCTCGGGTCTGGGTGTTTTCTATGTATAATATGTATGTATTTACAAAAAAATAAATATACAAGTAGTATATCAGTCATGTAGTTCCCATAACTCAAGCTCTGCTTACTTTGGGGCTAGATGATGCTGTGTGAAAATGTCTAGCATTATTATTATTATTTTAATTTGCCACGCATTAGCTTAAAACAACTACGCAGATTTGGGAGTTCAAAATATTTGCGAGTAACATTAAGAAATAACCTCAAAATAAGTCAAAACGGAAAAACATTCCGATAAAATTAATCTTGTCTGGTTTGTCCAGAAACAACTTACGTTACCATGTTCAAGGATAACATTAAAGCAAGTTTCAGCATAAATTCTCTTCATTTAAAGTTTCCAACTACATTAACCGAAGTGTCCAAACTTGTTGAAATGTTCGATTCAAACTATAACGTACCTGGGTTTAATCGTATCCTCAGAAAGTCACGTACTCCTTAATTGTCTTAAATCGTTAGTTTACTCACTTACGCGACCCTTAAGTAAGACTGCTGTGGCGTGAAGGGCGAGTGGCCAGCTGCTACATAAGAGGGTTCGATTCCCGTTGCGGGGCATGTTTGCATGTTCTGCAGATACGTCATGTTACGGGTCTCTGGGTATTGTGGTACCACGGTACTTATATATATATATATATATATATATATATATAGTTCCTGATACGCTCGACGCAGGGAATCCTAGTGTGCGGTTAGGACTATTTATATGTCTGTTGGGTGGTTATTTAGTTAATTATGATTTTTTTTATATAAAAAGATCCTTTTTAATGTGCTTCTAGTCGCGAATTTAAAAGATTATCTGCATTCGATCAAAATATACGTGCTCTAAACAGAGAAGGAAGATATTGGGAATCAGAAATGCCCTAGATGCCAAATTTCCAAGGGCGTCGGTTCCTGTTCCAATAAGCGGCGACTTACAAATTGTAATTTCGAAATGAAAACTTTATTTTATAAAATAAAATATAGCCTATGTAAATTAATAGGGGATAGTGTTGCTTTCTATAAGTACAATAATTACCCCCTCCAAACATAATACCTTTTTAAAATCTAACTAGCTACAGCTCACGGCTTCGCACGGATAAAATAAGGCGATGCGTTAATTCTAAGTATTGGTGAAGGATTTAGTGAAATCGGTTGAATATTTTCAGAGATAATCTACCTCTTACATCCAATCTTACAAACTTTACCTCCTAATAATATATATAAATAAATAATGCTGGACATATTTCACACAGCATAATCTAGCCCCAAACTAAGCAGAGCTTGTGTTATGGGAACTACATGACTGATATACTACTTATGTACTTTTTTTGTAAATACATATATATTATACATAGAAAACATCCAGACCCGAGACAAATATTTGCAGATCATACAAGCATTGGTCTCGCGGCGAGAATCGAACCCGCAACCTTTTGCGTCCCAGCGGGCCTTCGCCCACTGCGCCACAAAGGTCGTCGGTTTAGTATTGTAGGTATAATATTATTAGTGTAGATAGTGGCCCCGATTCTGCAGTACACTAACTAAACTAAATTTGAACTGTCGCTCTCTTTTATTGATAGTGCAAGCAAGAAAGAGACAATTATACATTATGATGTCATAATGTATTCTGAATAAATAAATAAATAAATTTTACTCCTGTCAAATCAGTTTACGTGCCGCTTTTCTTTGTATTTTCACAAGTCAGCATGTTTTGAAATTACGACTAAATTTGTATGTAAAACTTAAATCTGACTAATTTGACAGTACTTAAATTGTCGCTATCTCTTCCTTGCTTGCAGTCTTATCAGTAAAAAAGAGAGGCAGTTTAAATTAAGTTTAGTTAGTATACTAGAGAATCGAGGTCATTGTGTCGGTTAGGTACTCTGCTCTGTAATCTTTTAGCTTAAATTCGCATCGTAATATTACAAGACAAGACATGGCTCCAAGCCTTGTATTTAGCATTCATTACGTTCAGTTTCTCGTCTACTTTACTTTCCTTTATTCCTTTTTCCCAGTAATGAGCTTTCTTCAGTGTTGCCAGTGTTTAGAACTGTTAACGCAATTAGACCTCTTTGTTACAGTTCCTTTGTTGCCATTTTACGATAGTACCTAGGTACTTATTGCCACATACAATGTTGCGGGCACTTTAATTAGGAGGAATGCAGTTAGTCATATTGTCAAGTAAAATTTTTAAAAGTATTTTCCTGACTTTGTTGCCATTTTTGTGTGTTCACATTTTGTCCTCTTTTTTTCGTATGTTGATACTTTTATCAGTTTTTAATATAAGAGCACTGGTTTGTGATATTATTAAACGTCATTTACTCAACTTTAAAATAGAAAAAATAATTAGATTTTACAACATTATAGCGACCTCTGTGGCGCAGTGGGCAAAGGCCCGCCTGAGACGCTGAAGGTTGCGGATTCGATGCCCACCGCGAGATAAATGTTTCTATAGCAAATATTTGTCTCAGGTCTAGGTGTTTTCTATGTATAATATGTAAGTATTTACATAAAGAACTATATAATTAGTATATCAGTCATACATAGTGTCCATTACACAAGCTCTGCTTTGTGGCTAAATGATGCTGGGTGAAAATGTCCAGCATTTTTTAAGGACCTGATTTCGTGGACGCATAAAAAATTACGTCCATCGCCGTTGTCATGGTAACATAATAGGTATCGAGTTTTTTTTTAATAATACCGGTCAAGCAGACATGCATGCCATCTGCTTAAAACTTCACGCTTCAAAAGCCAAGTCAACCTTCACCTCGCCCCGATTAAAAACTACTCTTCCGTGTAATTTTATCACATTTTCCAAAGTCCTTCAATATTTAAACAAAGCCGTTCACACGCGTCGCTCGCAGCTGACGTCACTTCAACCGGAAGGAATTCGAAAAAGGAACCTCTGGAGAAATTTCCCGCCGTCATTGACAGATGTTTCAACATGGCGGCCAATTGAGGTGATGGATATTCCGATATTTTATGTTGGCACCGTGACAAGATTTTATATGACTACGTTATTCTAATCCCTGTTGTGGTCCTGTCTGTTTGTTTGAGGAAGTCCAAAATTATAATTTCAATTATTTTTTCTACGATGTTGGCGAGGCAATTGTTTCCAACTCAGAAAACAAAACTTCAGCTTCTAATGATTATATTTCGTTTGCGGTCCCGATTTAATGATCATGCTGTAAGTTCATGTTCATACTTACTTAGTGAAAGCTTACCTTTATGTCTTTTTACTTTTTCATAGAAATCGGCCAGTAAGACTTGCCTCAGACATTGCCTAGTGCAGACAATAATTTAATTTCTAGCTACATGTAACTCATTGCGTCCCACGCTTACGTCGGTTGGCTTATAACAAAGCACAAAAACTCCAAATTATCCACTTTGACAGCAAAATTGCAGCAGAGTCACGTATTTCGTTAGTATTCAACAAATTGCACAGACGCTCCGCAGACTGAGGACCAAAAGAAAAGCTTCTTTCAGAGACTCATTAAATTTATAAAACTAGCAACACAATCCATTCATTCATTCATTCTAAATGAGACGCCATCTTTCTTTTTTTAGAGTTCCTATAAAAAGGATCTCTTAAGTCGATTCGTTGCGGTTTGTTCATTTGTTGTGACTTTTGTTTCGTTTTGAAACAATACAGTAGGTATCTACCTAACCAATTTAAAATAGATTTCATGGTTTATTTATTTCTTGGTAATCCAGACTCATATTGAAGTGTGGTATGAAGGCACTGCCCTACAGCCCTAACTTAAAAAAATCTCTCCGAAGAGGCAGTTTTCAACGGTAAACCACGTCGAAAAGTGTTTTAATACTATCCAATACATCTGCACGTGCCAAATTATATAATGTTTGACTTCCCTCGGCTTACTCAGTTATCAGTTTTTATCAGAAATATCTTTAAACCAGTAACTAAAACTTAGTCCCATTTTTTATAATTAAGAAATATATGTTCTTTTACTTTTTGTATGGTAGGTGTATTCATAATTAAATTATGTTGATGTTGCTTAGCTACGGAACCACTGTTTATAAATCCCAACTCGCTCTTATCAAGTTCTTTATTTCTCAGGGTCCTCTGAAATTAATTGCTTATCTTTTTATTTTCTTATTACGGAAAATTGAGTTTATAAAAGCGAGTTTACTGCAGAACAGAAATTGGTAAATTTTTTGCTGATTTAGCATTGTTCTGTCGAAAAGTTTTGCACCACTGCAATGCTGTTTTTATTTTTTATTCTGGCTTTTATTGTTTTATTTTTAGCTTGTTGTAGATTTTGTTTATAGTAGTATAAAAACCTACCTACCTTAAGCTTCGATGTGATACGACAACCGATCTAAGTAGCTACTTTTAACTATTTATCTTAAGCTTTTATCTTGTCGTATACAATAGTATTTTGATTAATTAATTTACACTTAAGTTATTTTTTCTAGTAGGTACTTACCATAAGCAAAGATAATCTCTTACTGTTATTTTTCATGGAAATCTGTTACATAGGCATGCCTGAGTTTTCGTCTTATCTTAGTGCAGGCGAGCAAAGGATTTTACTGAGTTAGAACTAACTCCGGCTCTTTTTAGATAAAAAATAAATGTATTTTATGTATTAAATTAATTGAAATCAATCCAATACAAAAACAATTCAAAGTAAAAAAAAATGTTTAAACTTTTTACAATGATCTGAAACTTTTTTGATGTGTTTATGTAAGTATACCTAACAGTCACATGAATAGTTCTGACCACATACTAGGGTTCCCAGTATCGTGGGTATCAGGAACTACGAGTATCTGGAACAAATATATGCAGATCATGTAAACATTGTTTCCACAGCGGGAATCGAACCCGTACCTCTTGCGTCTCAGCCACCCTCCCCCCTAAAATTAGGTAAGGAACAACTTCCATTGTACCTATTTCGTTGTTCAGATTATATATATTAAACTTGCAAAATTAATAAATGTAACGTACCTAGGTAGCCCGCGTCGTTATCAATATGAAGCGAACTAATTATGTTTACAAGCGGTAATTAATTTATATTTTAATGATATTGCCAGATTGTCCGCCTATCTACCTCTATTTGTAGGCGGCAATAGTTTAATATTAATTAAAACCATAAATTTATTGATGACTGAAAGTACTAAGTTTGGTACTAATTATTTTATTCTGGGGTTTAAAAAGAGTAAAATAGTAATTTTAAGATTTTTACATCATTCTTTGTGTAAGTATTTAGTCTTAGGATATTTTTTTTCCGCATAAAAATAATCAAAATATATCTTGTTTGTTTTCTAATATATTTAAGATACTACTACGAGTAAAAACTCATAACATTTAATAATTTAAGTTGGGGTTAAAAAAATGACAAGTACAAACAATCTCTTGCCCCAAACCTCTTGCACTGTGCGTAATAAAGTACTAGCACCGATTTTGACAATTCCTCTATGCAAGTAAACAAACAGTCCAATTTACTTTAAATATAAAACTTCCAATATATCACCGTGCGAACACGAATTTTAATTAACGTCATATCACTGATCGTATCAATTTATGTCGATGCTCGACATTATTCAAACAAAATCCACGCAGGTAATTTCGAATTTCGAAAACCGCAATTTAAATTCAGTGTTGCCAACGCTCTGTGATGTCCCCGATAATTGAGAGATGGGAGACACAAGTCCGTGTCTTCGGAATTCGTAAATTAGTGGATTTTGCTTGAACATTTGTTTGGTCACAATTAACCCTTTAAGCTGGTCAGTGGAGTAGTTATGTTTAATCAGGATGACCATAAAAGGACCAGTGATACGAACTTGCCTGTACATTATATAAATGAATAGGGCGTGTCAAACCAATGTTGAGTGTTGGTACTTGATTATAATGAATGTTGTATTTTTGATATTTTAATAATTTCTGATTTCCTCAAAACTTTTTTTAAATATATTTTTTAGGGAATCTTATTGAAGTTGGATTGGATAACGCCTTCATTGAATCGGGCAGAGTTTTTGTTAGAACTGTAATTTGGGCAATGCTTGCAACGTTCTGTATTTAATTTTATTTAAGAACTTTCGACTTTCATAACATCTTTGAGACGCTCAAGTTTCTCGTTGGCGCATTATTTAAAACTACCCTCAAAGTAATATTTCTTGCAACTGTCGGACAAGAAACTTACTTGCAGTAGAGAATTCTTTACACTAAGCTTTAGCGTACATTCTGAAAGATGTGTCAAAGCAGTCTAGAGTGTTTATTAGTTGAAAAAATATCCTTATTTTGTATAAACTACCTGCTTTTGTATCCCTACCACGCTAACTTTGACAGATTTCTAATGATAGCTTTAGAAGATTTACGAGGAAACATCAAGTCCCAAAACTAGTATTACGCTACGCTAAGATTGAGATCGAATAAAACACAAAATTTCTATACTATTGTTTATTTTACATCCTTTCGCGCCATCGTTATTTATCACAGATAATATCCACAGATCCTCGCGAGCATATCATCATACTTGCCAATGTCATTCTGACAAACTCCAAGTAGGTCGGTAGGTAGGTACCAGAGATTTTGAGCTACCTCTTTGTAACAGCAGGTGCAAGGCGGCCCTTGCACCTGCTGTTACAAAGAGGTTACAAGCCGTACGCGCATTATAAAAGCGTGTCTTTTTAGTTTGTAACACAGATCTGTTTAATCCTCCATGTCAAAAGATGTGTAATTTTTTTAAGTTTGAAACCTTTGTTTCCTTTGAGGATGCATTTTTGTTCTAAAATGGGGTTTTCGCCACACATCAACAGAGAGCGCTGTTATGCAAGATAAATGAATAAAATAAATAATACTGGACATTTTTCACAGCATCATCTAGCCCCAAGGTAAGCAGAGCTTGTGTTATGGAAACAACATGACTGATATACTACTAATATACATTTACTTGTCAATAAAACAATACTTGTCTTATGGATCAAAGAATATGGCTTAGCATTAGCACACCATACAGCCAACAGCCTTCGCGCAAATGCTTTCCCTAACGGTACGTTCCGTTACCACTAGCTTGAAGACCTCTTACATTCATCGAACGCTTATTGCAAAGGACCATGGGTCATTTTCGCTTGTACTCGACAGTTATTGGAAACCTCGGTTATTTTGCATTCATCAAACGCGTGTGGCGAATGAATTTTCGCTTGACACTGATTACTCTAGTAATTTTTGGGAATAAAAACTGACTCTGTGGGTCAAGCTGAATGCAAAAAGTATGTTGCCTAATTATTAGGGTCAAACCGTTAGGGATTGCGAGTCCCTAGAGAGACTTTAAATTTAATATTATTTTCATTATTTTAGCCATGCTCCCAAAAAATCCGCGTAAATTCACATACATATAAGTAGGTAGGTAAATAAAATCTCAAATTCACTTAGTTCTAAAAGATTCTTGTGATTTCAATGAATAAATAAGTAGTTCAATGAATAAATAAATAAGTACATTATAATAAGACTTTGATAAGTCGAGCTAAGAATTCGCTGATAGTGGTCTAAAGTTGTTCAGATTCTTTGAATCCTTATACCACACTAGTTCTTTTAAAAAGTTTGTCACCTACCTAAATACTTAATCTTTCCAACGCCTTTATACCTACCTCAGGGGCGACGAACTCACTAAGAATACTTATTAAAATTACTTATGAAAGATACATTAAAAGCTAGATAGGTAAGGAAAGTAGGTGCTCAACTCATATTTTATGCATTTACTGAGTAAAGTGAATTTTCTTTACCATTTTTCATTAAAAGAGTTAATTTATGATTTATTTTCCGACAAATAGGATAAGACAAGATAGTTTTGTTAAAATTTCCATCGATTTAGTAAAACCCCCGTCCTATCCGAAAATATATTGCACCATTGCATACCAATGCATATACAATCACGTAGATATTGTACTTTTATGATAATGTATTTTTAAAGTAAAAATCTGTATTCCCGAATTCTAAGGAAATTTAAGTCCTTAATCCTAAAATATAAAGCTCATTAAATTGGTAACCTGAGACTTTGATAAAATTTACCTTCCATGGATTTTTCGTTGAAGTGGAACCACGCCTCTCTTGAGTAGGACAGGTGTATTCTATACGTTACCTGACTGACTTTGTTGATCCTGTACAAGCCGTTTGGCGCCATAAATAAGATAAAAATCTAGAGTTTTGAACATTCCTACCCCTCCAGAAATAAGGACCTGATTTCGTGTTTCTACGTATATCTGTATACCTATATGCATGAATCATCTACGAACACATTAACAGCAAACAGAATAGTATTACCCAAACATGGCGTGCTAACCCACGGTTAGCAACGCATGTTGACGGGCAATAAACTCTGAAATTCGCAGCCTATCTCTGAAAACATGGCAGAATGGGGCGGCCTTGCCTTGCCGGTTTTAATTAAAAAGGTGTAATGTCAAAGGTGCTGTCAAAAAACTTTTTTATGTGCGTAGCTAGGGCACGTTAGGCGAAATCAGTGTGCGCGTGCTTGCTAATGAGTTTTGTTTTTATGACGTTGAATGGCAAAGACCCTTGACTGAAAAGGTGCTAAAGAAAGGCTAGTCTGCGTTCTCAGTACTACCACTGACGCGACGTTATCAAAAATTACATCCTGTACAGGTTAGATACCTATTGCCTATCTACTTAACTTTAATATCGACGGCCCCATCGAATAAACGTTTAAAGTAAAAATTGCTACTTTAGAGGAGCAATTAAAAACATAAAAAAAACAATATTACTCACTGATTATTAGATGTACTAAATACAATGTATAACCAAATAATAGAGAAAAAATCTTCTACCTCAAAGTAAAATGTTTATTATAAAAATATAGATAGTTTTTAAAATAAAAAAAACCCTTTTAAATTGTTACTCTAGCACAATGTTAGCAGCTTTTCGTTTTCAATGTTTACATTATTATTAATGCAAAATGGTATAGAGGTAATATTGAATAACAATTGAATAATATTTCTGAACAAAAAAGGTGTGTTTTGTGCGGAAATATCCAAAATGGAATAAAAAAGAATACGTTAAAAACCTTTACACGTTTATTCGATGGGGCCGTCGATTTTATAGGTAGGTACTCTAGGAAGGTATCTGTTGCTGTACCCTAGCTAAGTACCTATAAATAACAATCAGGTAGGTACCTACCATGTGAAAGTAATTGAACTATGAGCTTATGAAAATGAGCACAATTCTTTTGATCTTTTGAGAAAACGCAGCGGCGTTTAATGTTTGGGATCCGAAAAACTGCTAAAATGAGGCGTTTTCATACTTAAGTATAATCTATCGTCTACTCAGTAACAAAGGACCTCACATTCTTAATTTCCGTAACGTCAGCCCCAAAACGTAAGCCAATTAAAGCTAATCTGTCCGATCTCGTGGTCTGAAATTGGTACAACTTGGTGTCACCATTATTCTTCATAACGGAATGGTTGGCCCGACCCAGTTCTAAGGAGACGTTTTAAAAAGTTTATGACTGTGACATATATTTGTGCGGCACTCTAAGATGGTAGTATTTTTTTACGAATAATTCTTGTGTAAAAAAAAGCCATAATCAACAATTCTAGTGTTCTGCGCAATAACTCAGATTTAAATGGTATTTCTTTAAATCTTTTTACTTCTAATCTAGATAACTTAACTTACTTTATAGGATTCAGATAAAAAAAATATACAAATTTATATCCAACATCATCTCATACCTGAAAAGCTTGACTTAGGTTAGTAGATAATTTTCAAAACAGAAACTATATACGTGTACCTAACCAATACTTACATAGTTTCAGTATGTCTGGCAGTCTGTTAATTTTTCTCCATCGCACCCTCCACCCGTCTGTTATACCTATTGTACAGAATTTTAATAAGTACAATAGGTAAGGGTACATACATACTTGTCGGCGTTAGTTATTAAGGCATTGTTTTTATTTGAAATTATTTTAAGATTAACACAGTTGGTTTAACTAAAATGATTTTTGTGGCAATATCGAAACACTCAACGACTCAGGCGGCGTGCGGAGTGGGGCGATCGGAAGGGGCTGCGCGACCCGCTTATAAACGGCACGAAGCGCGGTCGGACGGCACTTCGGTTCGGACAGCCAACCCGTCCACACGTCTAAATTGTGAAACGGATCACGCCTGAATCATTAATTGTTGGTTAAAGTTAACCTACGTTTGATTTTCGGTTTGGTTCAGACAACCAAACTTTGTTCAATTATTATTTAATTAATTTTGGCTTTGTTACACATTATGTTTGTTTTTCTAATAAAAGTATTGTGATTTCCAGCCAATAGTTTTCTTAAAAACATGGAAGGCAATTCCCAGGGTGATAATAATCACATTGAGGAACGAGTATCTTCGCCCATATTGCAATCAAGTTACCCTCAATCCGAAATCAGAAGTGGGATGGATCCAGGTGCATCATCAGCTCCAGCTCCATTGACACACTATGGTGATATGGAAACTTCTGGAAATTCACAGACGCTAAGCGCACTGGCAAAAATACTGGAAACAATGTCACGACAGCAGCAAGCAGCAGCGACGGCCAAGATTGAGTGATATATATATTGCTCCATTTAATCCTGATGGAGATGTACCAATTCGAGATTGGTGTGAACATGTCGACCAAGCGAAGAACCACTGGAGTCTGACTGATTATGAAGTCTGTTCGAAAATAGCTGGCCTATTGCAAGGCAGAGCTAAAACACTTGGAGACACGTGGCTTGTAAAATCACCCGTTTGGAACGACATGCGAGAAGCCTTAATACAAACATTTGAGCCTGAAGCCAGATACTCTAACGACATACTTAAGCTTCGGAATTTCAAATTCGATAATATGAATCCTGCTGACTCCATAACCAAAGCTTGGCAAATTTGGAAACGTGTCGTTAACGGCGACAAGGAAAAAGATGCTGTAGAAGCAGTTATTGGCTGTGTGGATAATGAATTTCTACGGTTACGCCTGTTGTCGAGCAAATGCACAACTGTCCCCGAATTAATATCTGTCATATCAACAACCAGACCACGAGAATCCAGGCTGGGTGAACCACCCAACAAACGTCCTAGACTGAGGACTAATCGAGAAGATTCTATAGTATGCTTTAAGTGTGGCAAACAGGGACATATTCAAACCAACTGCAACAAAGCAAATGATGGATACATTCAGTCGGGCTGGAACAAAGCAAACGACAAAATAAGTGACCCCAAACCACTACTAAGCACCAATGCCAACAACGAGTCTATACTTTCAAATAGAACGGAGCGTCCTAAACCTAAATGCAGGTATTGTGACAAAATTGGGCACACTGAAGCTACATGTTTTAAAAAAATGGGTGATGAAGCTGAAAAGGTCAATTTGATGAGAGAAAACGACGACATACTAACTCCAATGGAAATAAGTATAAGTGATCACAAATTCGTGGCATTTTTCGACAGTGGTGCATCGAGATCTTTGGTAAGACGATCATTAAGCTCTTCTTTGCCAGGAAAACGAGAAGATTGCACCTTATTGCTGAAGGGCATAGGAAGTAGGAGCATTCCAATCTTGTCTTGCCAACAAATCGACATGACATGTAACATCAACGGTGTTTTTGTTGAAATTACCTTCCACATTGTTGAGGACCACGAAACACCTTGTGACCTTTTGATCGGAGCAGAAATCGTGAAAGGCACTGGTTTAAATGTACTCGTTACTGAAGAAAGCGCTACTATCATAAGAAAACAACCCATTTACACCACTCTAACGACCGAAGAACCTTTTGGAAACCTAGACACGGATTTAACTACGGAAACGGATATACGTGAGTTAAAATCTTTACTGGCGAAATATAATGAAACCTTTGTGACCGGGACACCTAAAACAAAGGTAACAACAGGAAGTTTAGATATTCAACTGAAGGATCCATGTAGAATAGTTTCACGACGACCTTACAGAATGGCACCTATAGAACGACAAAAGGTTAAAGGCATAATTGACGATTTAATGGCGAACGGGATAGTACGGGATAGCACTTCAGACTTCGCAAGACCTGTGATCCTCGTTAAGAAAAAGAATGGTGAAGACAGAATGTGTATTGATTATAGGGAGCTCAATAAAAATACGGTGCCTATAAAGTTTCCACTTCCCATTATATCTGACCAAATTGACAGACTATCAGGTGCCACCTACTTCATTAGCCTTGACATGGCTCAGGGGTTTTATCAGATTCCAATTAATGAAGCCTCAATTCCTAAAACGGCCTTTATTACAGCTGATGGTCTTTACGAGTACGTACGAATGCCTTTTGGGTTAATGAATGCACCGGCAGTATTTCAGCGAGCTATAATGACAGCACTTCGACCTTTTTTAGACGACATTCTTATTTACATGGATGATGTTTTAATAAAATGTGAAACATTTTCTCAAGGGCTGCAAACTCTGGATAAAGTCTTAGCTGCCTTGACACAAGCAGGATTTTCTGTAAATGCAAAGAAATGCTCGTTTTTTAAAAAAACGATTGAATATCTTGGTAACATAATATCCAACGGTACTGTTCGTCCAAGCCCAAGAAAGGTTGAGGCTCTCGAAAAATCTCCTGTACCAAATAATGCAAAACAGGTACGCCAGTTCTGTGGGCTGGCAGGTTACTTCAGGCGCTTTATACCTTCATTCTCAGAACGTATGATTCCTCTCTACAATCTAACAAAAAAGGATGCCAAATTTGAATGGACTATCGAATGTGAAAACGCTAGACTAGACACCATTCGACGTTTAACTTCGACACCAGTTCTGTCAATTTTTAGAGAAGAATGGCCAATCGAGCTTCACACCGACGCTAGCAGCGCAGGGCTAGGAGCAATACTGATTCAAATAAATTGTGACGACGAACCAGGATGTAAGAAATGGAAAAAAGTGATCCCAAAATCATATCAATGGAGCATTATCAACGCTTATCATACTGCACTGAAACACTTTGGATGGGAAAAGACACTAGCCAAAATTCGTGAGACTTATTGGTTTCCCGAAATGTCCAACACAGTTAGGCGATTTGTAGATAATTGTGTTATTTGCAAAACAAGCAAAGGTGCCTCTGGAGCGAAGCAGGTGCAGATGTATCCTATTGAAAAGAAACCCATTCCATTTGACACCATCCACATCGATATGACCGGACACCTTACCAAAAGAAATGATAAACATGAATATGTGATCGTCATTATTGATGCCTACACCAAATTTGTGACTCTGACGTATGCAACCAATAAAACTGCAAACTCAATGCTTCGTGCACTTCAGAATATCGTTTCGTTGTTCGGAGCACCTAGACAAATCATTAGCGATCAAGATACTGCTTTTAAAGCTGAATTCGAAGAATTCTGCAAAAGTCATGGTATTTATCAGCATTTTATAGCACCCGGTGTGAGCAGAAGTAATGGACAAGTAGAACGAATGATGGCCGTAGTCAAAAATGGATTAACCATTATCCGCAATTACGAAACAAAGGACTGGAAAAAGGGATTGGACGCTCTTCAGTTGGCAATCAATTGCACCAAACACAAAACTACAAATGTAAGTCCAATGAAAGCTCTCACAGGAAGGCAATGTGCAGTACCCGCAGAACTAGTGTCTTTAGTTGACGAGCCTGAAGGAACCGTGGATCGAAATCAACTTGATGATTACATGCAAAAGAAAATTGAAACAAAGAGCAAAGAAGACAAAGAAAGGTTTGACAGAGGAAAAGCTAGAGTGAAACGATTTGAGAAGGGAGAAATAGTTTTGTTTAAAACTAATCCGCGCAGCCAAATCGGGCTTGATCTTAAATACCCCGACGCGTATGAAATTTGGAAAATATTGCCCAACGACCGCTACCAAGTGAAAAAAATAACAAGCAGAGGTAGACCAAAGAAAGTTGCCCACGAACAACTACGGCTGGCACCGAAACCAGGTAAAAGCCTCGATCAGGATCTCATGTCGGCGTCAGAAGAACAGAAAGATGACAATCAGACCACGGTACAAGATGAATCAGATAACTTACCAGTTCAAGATACCGACAACACTACCCACACTAATGTTCTAACTCAGTAATGGTAAGGTAACTTTTAGAAAATAAAGTGGCTTTGATTTGTTGTAAAGTTTGTTGAGGACAGGGGCCTCCAAACTTCGAGCTCTTGTGTAGAAGTTGTTGAGGACAGGGGCCTCCAAACTTCGAGCTCTTGTGTAAAAGTTGTTGAGGACAGGGGCCTCTAAACTTCGAGCTTTTGTGTAAAAGTTGTTGAGGACAGGGGCCTCCATCTAATGATTGTAGAATTTGTTAAGGACCTTCAAATTCTCAAATACCGACTATTCACTAACCATAGGTAGAGGACAGGGGCCTCCCTATGCATAAACCATCTCGATCGATTGAAGTTGGTTCGTTGGGAAAGTTTTAATTCGTGAACTGAACATTTTATTTTCAGGTCAGGGTCGACCTTATTGCAGAATGGCCGTGTCGGCGTTAGTTATTAAGGCATTGTTTTTATTTGAAATTATTTTAAGATTAACACAGTTGGTTTAACTAAAATGATTTTTGTGGCAATATCGAAACACTCAACGACTCAGGCGGCGTGCGGAGTGGGGCGATCGGAAGGGGCTGCGCGACCCGCTTATAAACGGCACGAAGCGCGGTCGGACGGCACTTCGGTTCGGACAGCCAACCCGTCCACACGTCTAAATTGTGAAACGGATCACGCCTGAATCATTAATTGTTGGTTAAAGTTAACCTACGTTTGATTTTCGGTTTGGTTCAGACAACCAAACTTTGTTCAATTATTATTTAATTAATTTTGGCTTTGTTACACATTATGTTTGTTTTTCTAATAAAAGTATTGTGATTTCCAGCCAATAGTTTTCTTAAAAACATGGAAGGCAATTCCCAGGGTGATAATAATCACATTGAGGAACGAGTATCTTCGCCCATATTGCAATCAAGTTACCCTCAATCCGAAATACTCTAAGGACTAAACTCATAACCCTCCATTGGCTTTGAGTGGATTACAAAGCATAATAAAGCAACAAAGTGCTCAGATCTCTCCCTTAACCAGATTATTTTCCCTGTACAAATTACGTAATCACTTTTTAATGTCCCTTTAATATTTAATTTTCCGTGATTAGAGTAGGTAGATGGGCCGTTACAACTCAGAGCGTACGAAATTCTTATATTAATTTTAATAAAAACCTGTTTGATTAAGAATCTTTTCATCATTTAAGCCTGGAACCCGAACAGAATATAGATTATCTAGAATCCGCGTTTAATGCAAGTAGCACTAGGCAAAGTGAAGCTTATGCGCACCGCGCAAGATTTTGCGGCTTACCAACCGCAAAATTTTGCTAGATCGCAAATGTACATCTATGAAAGATTGTTTTGTTTGTTTGTACCCAATAGGCTCCGAAACTACTGAACCGATTTTAATAATTTTTGACTAATAGAAAGCTAAATTATCAGGAAGTAACATAGCCTATAATTAAGTTTTAAAAAAATTAGAGATCCTTAAGAAAATTGCAATAATGTAACTTTATGTAAAAGTAGCAAAATTTTGTCTATAAAATTCATTCAGTATTCAGTATTCATTTATTTCAAACCATAGGGACATAGAGAACACTTGGTTACGTCAGTTTACAGTTAGGTCGCAATAAAAAAAAAAAAAAACAGTTACAAACAGAAATAATTATGATGCAGCTGTATAGGGGCTTTGTCAAAAATTACATGTAAATTAATGTAAAATCTAAATTGATATGTCACATATATAACAATTTTATATTTAATACATAGCGGCATTATTTGGCGTGCGCTGAGAAAACTATTGTATATACATAAAAATGATGTACTACATGATTAAAGTACTCATTATTATCTACAAAAAGTACTCAGAGGAATATATTTAACTATCATAGTTAAGTCACAATAGCAGCTTTTGTGTTCTAAAATTTAATTAGTTCGCCGACAGAAACAAAAGTTGATTACATTCGTATCGTAGTATTAATTCTTATTCAAATAAATTGTTTATTCTTATTCAAATAATATCAAATAAATCATTAACGGTATTTATGTAGCAGTAAAATACTTTTTAATTCATTCGAATCAGACATTTAATTTCGAAGTTATCACGAGTATAAAATCGAAACTTACGCGGGTGAAACCGCGGGGCGCAGCTAGTTAATATTATGAAGAGGTAACGTTAACAAGTTTGGATTTAGGAAGGTAATCTACGAAACTACTTACCAATATTTAGAATGTACCTTCAGGGTGGACATAGGCGGCCTATTATCCTGTTAAAATAAAAAGTCATTTCGTGGAAACTAATTTTACAAAGTATGTCGACACAAAAAGTGTCGAGCGAGTGCGTTTCTTGCGAACGTCCTTATTATCGGCTAATTTTTATCCAGGTACCACGCGGGCGAAGCCATGGTGAGTAGCTAGTGGTTTACAAATTAATTGGTACAGTTTTCAATAGTTTGTAAATAAACAGTATATGGTACTACATAAACAAACTAACTAATAACAAGTAAGAATTGGACTACCATTTGGTGCGAGGATATTCTTTAGTCTAGAATAGAACTAAATAATACTAATAATAATAGAACTAGACTAGTTAATGTGTTCTGGGCTTATCCCAGCTTAGTTTACAAGAAAATTCAATCTCATCCTTGTGATTTCAATAATAAAAACCTATAGACTTTGTAAACTTAAATAAAACAAGGTTTAAACCTACTTAAATAAAGTCTTACGAACTCTGTGACCTTTAGAAAGCGTTGTAGATCGATTAGATGGATTTGAATCGTGATTCCATCTGAAATTATGTAACCGGTTATTGTTTATTCGTGTTTAAAATATGCAAAGCTTATTATTAGCATGAACATAATTGCGGGCTTCGTTACTTTCTGAAAATCGATAAGCAATCGTTAAGTCTTTGAGTTTTAGACCTAAGTAAACTTATCGCATAGAGAATTTAAAGTATTTTCGTAGATACCAAAGCCTCTTAACTACTCTTAGCTACGGAACCCTTTTATTTCTCTGCTGTCTGCTCGCTCATTGAGCCACGAAGGACGCACTTACTAACCCACTGAGCTTCTGTAAACAATTCTTGCAACTCATTCAGAACGTAAACGCAATAAAGTAATTAAAAGTTAACAGTTTGCACGTGACCTTGGCTAGTCGAGAAATTAGGTGAGCGGCAACCAACGGTGACTCGACCCTCAAATATTCAGTTTCTTATAGACCGAGAGGCCGTACCAAGGTACCCTACCTTATCTTGTACCATGAGATGTAGGTATGAGGATTCTAATCGGTTTTTTTCTTAGTAACTTTGATATGATGACTTGCCTTATTCTTGCCTATTGATATTCAATCGCCTATTGATAAGAATCGTGTAGTTTAAGAATAAAAAAAAGTAAGTATGACTTGACAAGTTTCAAACTGCATGGTAAAGGCCTCCCCTCCCTCTTTCTACTGGTCTCTATTTCTGTTCAAACCATATTCAATCGATATTGATAAATAAATAAATAAATTACTTAACAAAATGCAAAATACTATCGCTATAAATCAAAACTATCTCAGTCAATTTAAGAATTACCTTTGTTAGAGTTACAATATTGTTTGTTATATATTTTTATCAGAATGCACGCGTTATCCTATCAAAAAGATAAGATTGCTTTGACCTAGAAATTTGGCGTTAAGTATCTACATTACACTCATTTGTAATTGTTTTATTTTCATTCTCAACTACCTGTAAAAGTCTAATGCTGGACATAAGCCTCCAAAGAGTGCCATGGCGAAGATCTTCATCTACCTTCATCCATCGACCGACTTACCGCAACCATCTATCTGCTCATCTCTTCGTTTCGGATTTTTTTTATCAAAATCTAAGAAAAATATGACAAAATAAATTAGGTACCTATCTTCGGATGAATTTATTTTCACATCACATCACACCATCTGCAAGGCAACGGC
This sequence comes from Perizoma flavofasciatum, assembly GCA_958496245.1. Lineage (NCBI taxonomy): Eukaryota > Metazoa > Arthropoda > Insecta > Lepidoptera > Geometridae > Perizoma > Perizoma flavofasciatum. The sequence continues at coordinate 5,819,211 of OY292446.1, read as the reverse complement.
ACAGAAGAACTCGCCGACTTACTAGCGATGCTAACGCATAAAGAACTTGTTAAAACTGTAGACAATGTATTTCTTTTGAATCTCTAATGTTATTTTCCATAGACATTCCAAGATCTGTTCCAGCAATTCGTTGCTGGAGGCGATAAATAAAACTTTAATCATAGACAAGGAAGAACGTTCTCTTTTTATCCAGGTTCCAAGACCAACAAAAACTTGCTCTCCGTAAAAAGTACTTTATGTGTTATAATGATACCACATAATATACCGTTGCTGCAGTAACTAGTGGTTGAGGTCCAGAAAAAAATGTAAACTCATTTTCTGTTTTTAAATCCTAGAGGAACCAAGTTCAACGTCCTTTGATTTTGTTTTTATTTGGTCTAAGCAACGCGCGGCTTCTGCATTCTACCGACGAGTGACGTTACACAAAAAAGTATGTTAAAAATGGTTACTTTGCCTTATTGGTACTTTATTTAGTTAGATGCTGAACAGAATTGTTGCCGTTAATTGTTTAGAAACGAGTGTGGTGAATGTATTTTGGGCATTTTCCTGTCTAATTTAGTTTTAAAATGATCTAACAAACTCGATGAAGGATTTTTTTTATTAAAATTAATCACCAATTTTAATTATTTTATGAATTACTAGCTTTTGCCCATGGCTTCGCCCGCGTGGTATCCGGATAAAAAGTAACCTATGTGTTATTCTAATGTATAAGCTATAATACTGTATAGTTTCATTAAAAACCGTTCAGTAGTTAGCGTGAAAGAATAACAAACATCCATCCTCACAAACTTTCGCGTTTGTAATATTAGTAGGATAGAATATTTAGTAATTAACAAATATGTAGCTTTGTAATTTGGTTATTTATTAAAAAAAATAAGGTTTTAATTATTTTAAAAACAACATAATAAATCACGCTCATAACTATTCCCCATGATGTACATCCTCAAACACATACTCAGTGAGTAGGTCTTTGAGGAGACCAAGTAGGGGTAGTCAGAAGCACGTCCAAACATTATATTTGGTACATGCCCACGTTTTGCTAGTATAAGCCATTCGGTTTCCTTACGATGTTTTCCTTCACCGTTTGAGCACGTGTTAATTTATTGGTATACGATCGGCTTCGACCCTACGATCTTCGAATCGGAAGTCGGAGTACAGCCCACTACGCCAACACAGCTATTAGGTAATTTAAATTTTAATAGATATTCAGATCTGTAAACCTAAACAAGCATATCAAATAAAATATGGCCACATCAAACACCCGATCCATTTTATGATCGTACGTTGGTAAGTAAATTTATTATTCTACAGTAATATTAAAATGAGGTAAAGTTTGTATGTTTGTACGTTTGGACGTAGGAGGTAAACTTCGAAACTGCTCATCCGATTTAAGAAAAATATTTCATTTACATTACAATCAGTTAAAATAAAAGGGGGAAGTAAGATAGATAAACTCTTTATTGCACACCCAAGCAAAATACAAAAAGACACAGCGCTACTTTTAATAGGCTTTTTATCCAGGTATTAAGCGAGCGAAGCCGTGAGCAGTAGCTAGTTTTTAACATATCTACATTAAACCAAAACATTCCATATTTTAGTCACACAAACGTTTAGTTGAAATTTAATTATAAATTTAATTTATTCCACGAAAAGGCAATTTACATCTGCCCGATTTCATGCTTATTGTATCACATTCCATTTTTACTTTCAACTTTGCAAAAATGCTTCCGGTGTTTTTCGGAAAAAAGTTACATAATCTGCTCCCAGTATCGTTGTCATAACATTATCCTCCTTTACTTGCGTAAATTTAAAAAAGTTAAAGGTAAAAATTAAAGGTATCTCTTAACTTTTTTCAATTTTAGAAATTTTATTTAAATTTAAAGTTTTTGAAATAATCTACTAATATTATAAAGAAGGTAATGTTAATGAGTTTGATGTATAAGGTAACATCTGAAAATCATCCGTATTCAAAAAAACAAAAATACGGTCCAGGAAATGCGTTTCTTTCAATCGCTACTTTCACGTTAAAAGCTACTTTTTATCCGGGTACCACGCAGGTGAAGCCGTGGGCAGTAGCTAGTGTTTAATAATTTAAGTTCCTTCGCTGTCATCCGGTCCATTGCCATCTCTGGCGAGTTGGATTCGAACGCTGGTCGTCACGTCAATTTTTTTCTTAAGGATTTGACTTCTTGATTTTTAGAGGAACTCGGAGGAGAGGTGGTGGAAGAAAAATGAGTGATTTTTTGCAAGCAGAGGGACGTTATTCTTCTAGCTTTGAAAGTAAACCATGAAGCTACGATTTTTACGCTCACTCCGATAAACACGTTATCCATATCAGAACCTAGTTAAGGTGGAAAATATAGGATTTTGATAAGAATTTATTCACATTAGTGCTCAGAACTTACCAAGTGAGGTTGTTTGGTTGAACCAACTGGAAATAAGTTGACATAGTCCGAACAAATAATGTGGTCGAACCACCGGCCAAAATGTAGGATTCTATTTAATAAATAATAAATGGTATAAATAATGCTGGACATTTTTCACACAGCATCATCTAGCCCCAAACTAAGCAGAGCTTGTATTATGGGAACTACATGACTGATATACTACTTATATACTTTTTTTTGTAAATACATACATATTATACATAGAAAAACAACCAGACTCGGAACAAATATTTGCAGATCTTACAAACATTCGTTCCGTGACAGGAATCGAAACCGCAACCTTCTGCGTCTCAGGCGGACCTTCGCCCACTGCGCCACAGAGGTCGTCTAATTAATAGTATAGAAACACTTTTCCAACAATATCTTTGTAAATCTTGATTTATATATGTGATATTCATGATGATTTGAAGTGATTTCTTCGAGGTTGACCTCGTTTATGTTTAAGGACCCATCTACATCCTCAAACAAAACTTATCGTCGCACAGCGGGCGGGAAAGACATATACCCCAAGTATAATATCGTTAAGGTGGTAGGAAGTTTGTGGATATAGATGTCCCAAGAGACGTGGAATTCTAGAGACTATTGATGATGATGTACTTTAGTCTTACTAAGTTACAAATAATAAGTGCTCGACCTAAAAAGATTGCAAGTTACGACTTAACTAAACATTGTTTTGCATCATAAAATGTATCTGGGTCAGTGGTTGGAAGAAAGTATTGAACGGGTTTCCGTGTTTTGAGTGGCTTTTAAGATACTTATTGCTCTACAAGTATAAATAACTTGTAGAGCAATCATAATAATACATAAATGAAAACCAACTGACTAACGGTAGGTTCTTCAATTCTGGATCAATTCTGCCAATGTCCGTTTCATGTAAGATTCATAAACTTTTGGATGTGTGGTTAGAAGTATATGATTGGTTATAAAAATTAATGGGAAAATCAGCAAGATGCTCCTTACAAGATGAGAAAGACTAAAGACTATGTACATATTAAAAGGATTACTTTATTCATAAGTAGATACATTTTAAAATTTTATGTTAATCATATTTATCAATTTCGCGCTAACGTAAATTTGTCATGGTAAAACTTGGCCGCTGTCACGTGACATTTCCACAGATAATGTCATTTCCATAGAGTTCAATCTGTCCGCAGGCGTTAACTCCGACAGAAAATTGTATTTGTCTAGACACCCAGGATGTTTGCAGAAAAACGTGTTGGTTTAGTCTGTACCCCACTTCCGATCCAAAGATCGAACCCGGCCGTGCTCCATTGAATTCTAAACGGCGACAGAAAATATCGTGAGTAAACCGACATGCTCTATGCTCTATTAATATAAAGAAAGGGTAACCAAAGAAGAATACAGACCACTGTAGATACATAAGCACATATAAATAATACTAGATTGTGTATAGCCTTACTAGTCTGGTAAGATTCAGCGCAATCCGATCTGCCCTTCTGAGTGAAAGGCGGTCTGCGCGCGCGCATCGCTGCCTAGCGCAGGAGCAAGCACTGAAACTTCAACCGTCATGTCTCAGGGTCGGCAACGCACGACCGATACCTCTGCTGTTGCAAGGGTGCGTAGGTTACGGAACCGCTTACTTACGGTGGGCCGTATGCTTGTTAGCAACTTAAGTTTATGAAAAAAGCGTTCACTTTATCGACAATTAGACATAGATGACCTACATGAAATGACAAAAAAGTTTGAATAAAATGTTTGTTTAACTAGGACAAAAATGTATAAAACGAAGAAGTTTCTTTATTTATTGAAAAAAAAAAAGAATAAAATGAAAGGAAATTGTCATTTTGCCTCTCTCAAAGTTATGTAGAACAATGGTTTACGCAAATAACTACGAAAATAATACATCATTTATGAGTGGAGTAGCTCGAGTTATCTGCATCGAAAAGCAAAAATAATGTATTTATTATGTAATGTACTTACATAATAAATTATAGATTTTGTCGCATTCAGATATCTTTAAAAACATTGTAATGACAGGTAGGCAAAAACATATTAATGTTTTTAAGGCGATATTTTTTTTTTAATTATCGCCTTTTGCAGGCTAATTTTCACATACCTACCGTACCGTACCTACTAAGGATTTAATCCTTAAAATAACCATAACGACACAGAACCAAAAAGTTTTTTAAATAACACGTTAATCTTTTTGGAGATCCTCAGATCCATACTCAGTACGTAGATCTGTGAGGATACGAAGTAGGGGGTAGTCAGAGACACGTCTTAACATTATATCTGTAATATGACCGCGTTGCATAGTAGTTAGCAAGGATTAGTTGCAGTACGTGCGTTCTGCTTCGTGCGAAAAAAATACCTAAATCTTTTGATGCATTTCGTGCATCGAGTATGTATGTATGAATAGCATGATCAAGTAATACCATAGACATACATAAACAAAACAGAATTGGCAAAGGCTTAGCTAATCCATGTGAATGGTTGCAAGCCCATCGCTGCTTATTGGAACACTAAACGATGGCACATGCCTTCGAAGATTTGGTCGATCATGCCGGTTGCCACACGACCGTTTTGAGCACGTGCCCACAATAATGTAACGAAACTGACCTCTGTCTCTTGAACTACAAGAATCAAGCGCCCGCCATCTTGCAACGGCCACAATATGCTACAAAAAAAAATACTAAACCTTGTTTAGGACGTTGAACCCTCCTTAGGATTAACGTCTTAACCGACACCTAACTTTAAGGGGCACTTATGCCTATCAAAACGCTTCTGTCCGATATACTTATGCAATACTTTTATTTTACCTTTTAGCTTACAGATAGTGCTGAATTTTTTTATAAACTAAAATGGAAAACTAGTATATGACCTAAATTTTGAAACTATCATGGTTTTGAACAAAAATTTTACTAAAAAACGGGATATTTTGTGAGTTTGAATGTTTCCCGATATTTCGGCACAGTTGCATGTACCATGAACACGGGAGGTACTGAAGTCTTTGCGGGTTTTGAATTTTAGTGGCAGACAAATCCTCTGTGGCGCAGTGGGCGAAGGCACGCCTGAGCCGCAGAAGGTTGCGGGTTTGTATCTGCAAATATTTGTCTCGGGTCTGGGGTTTTTCTATGTATAATATGTATATATTTACAAAAAAAAGTATGTAAGTAGTATATCAGTCATGTAGTTCCCATAATACAAGCTTTGCTTTGTTTGGGGCTAGATGTTGCTGTGTGAAAATGTCCTGCATTTATTTATTATTATAAATCGATCTACCCCCTTTCTCACTCTTTTATTGCGAAAAATAGTAAATATCCCGTTTTTTAGTAAAAATTAGCATATGACCTATTGGTAATCGGTTACCGTTATCTATGGACGCTTGCAAGAACAGAGGTATCACTCCCAAGTTGCCGACCTTGAGACTGAACGGATGAAAATTCTCATGTGTCTGTAATTTCACCGGCTCTGTACCCTTCAAATTGGAACACAGCAATAGTGCTTGGCGGCAAAAATAGGTGGTAGTAAACACTATTACCTACTATTACTTATTATTTAGTGTTTTTCTCGTGTTATTATTCTATATATTTCTAGTCTGAATTTTGGTTTCTGTTGCAATCTAATTCTTATTTGTGGGTAATTTTTCCAACTTGTTGCAAATAATTGTCTGCCTTTAATTGGGACAGTTTCTCATAAAGCTGTCTCCAATTAATCTTCATGGTTTTGTTTGGTCTTGTTAGTAAACACCTATTACCTATTATTTATATTTAGTGTTTTTAATTCACGGTCAATCTTAAATATCGGTATGTTGAGACGCACGGGGGCAAGTGAATATCATAAGACGAATTAATTATGAATTAACTAGTATCTGTCCTCGGTTTCGCCCGCGTGGTACCCGGATAAAAAGTAGCCTATGTGTTATTCTGATGTATAAGCTATATTACTGTAAAGTTTCATCAAAATCCGTTCAGTAATTTTTGCGTGAAAGAGTAACAAACATCCATCCTCACAAACTTTCGCGTTTATAATATTAGTAGGATTATTTTCTTGCAATAAGTTTTAACCAGTTCGACATGTCTTTAGATTAGCTCATGCTAAGTTATTTTTATTATTAAAGTATCTTCAGGTTAATAATGATTTTTATCCATAATTCGGTAGGTGTCACTAAGGGTAGGTAGTTGTGAGGGGTGGGTTAAAGGTAAATACCCGTTGCTAGGTAACGAAGTACCAACAATGACCTCATAGGGAGGTGTTAGCAATGTTTTATAGAGTTGGATATTTTTGTCGTAATAATACTAATGTAACTGATATAAATTTAACGGCCTATTCATATGGTAAAAACGGGAATTTTCACATACTGCACTATCGGTGAAGGCACCGAATAAGTTTCGACTCATTCCGAGAGTCTTCATCAGAGTGAACTTACTTACGTTAGGGGAAACTTAGTCGGTGTTTTCACCGATAGTGCAGTACATGAAAATTCCCGTTTTTACAATATGAATAGTCAAGTTCTCGATAGTTTTTGGAATAAAATTTAACGACCTCTCTGGCGTCGCCTGAGACGCAGCCGGTTGCGGTTCGATTCCCGATTTGTTCGATTACAAAATGTGTGTATGATCTGCAAATATTTGTCTCGGGTCTGGGTGTTTTCTATGTATAATATGTATGTATTTACAAGAAAAAATATATAAGTAGTATATCAGTCATGTAGTTTCCATAATACAAGCTCTGCTTAGTTTGGGGCTAGATGATGCTGTATGAAAAATTGTCCAGCATTATTTATTATTAATAAATATAGAAAATTTGCATTTTACAAAAGTTATATTTGAATACAAAGCCTATAGTGTAAGTTAGGTACATAGGCACTTACATAGATAGTTCTTTTTTACTTTCCTTGCTTCAAGCGGAAATACAACGTAAAAAAGAATGTAAACAAAAATCAAGTTATCAATCTTGAGTTTGCATGTTCTGCTACCATGGTACTCATCGTTCCTGATACCCACGACACAGGATCCTAGTTTGGGGTCAGGACGCATGTGAACTTAGAAGTGTTTTTATATTTAATTTTTACTGCCCTGTCGAATAGCGAGCGAGTTCTCACCTAAAACATATATCCCGACAACCCCAGCATAGCAGTCGGCTAAAAGCCACCTTTTGGTTTCACTGTGAATAGTCGATTAGTTTGAAACTATTCACGTTGATCGCTTTGTGAGTTAGTCCGAGCTTGGCCGCGCCTGTTCCACGTGGATCTAGAAATATACAGGGGATTCTCTTAATATATTATTATATTCTAAAAGTAGCGTGCCATACAAAAAACAAGAGATGGATTGATAGAAAATACCTACTTTATTGCACATTTCAGCTTAGACAAGTACTACTTGACAATGGCCTCGATTCTGTAGTACACTAACTAAACTAAATTTAAACTGTCGCTCTCTTTTACTGATAGTGCATGCAAGAAAGATATAGCTACGATTTTAGTGCTGTCAAATTTAAGTTTTCCATACAAATTTAGTCGTAATATCAAAACATGCTGACTATAAACATGAAGAAAAGCGACACGTAAACTGATTTGACAGGAGTAAAATTCTTGCCTCTCATTCTTGCGTACACTATCAGTAGAAGAGAGCGACAGTTTAAATTTAGTTTAGTTAGTGTACTACAGAATCGAGGCCAAAAAGTTTAGTTAGTGTAAAACACAACTGAATCTTGCTAGCTCGCGAATGTGTGGGTGTATTTTTTATCGTAAATACTAATTATAGCTCCATTCAAAATTATTGTGCCTAATCTAGGTATGTTTGATTAAGTGTATGTAAATAAATGTCTTTTTATTTATGAGTAATGTTCGAAGTGGTAACACAGATTGATCAAGGTGTCAAATTGGCACCACAATATTATACAGCACAACTGTAAAGCAAAGTTCCAATAGTGCGGGTGCTAGGTTCAGAAACAGTTTTTATTTATTCAGCTTAAATTAATAAAAATCAAACAAACACGTTCATATTGGACATTTTCAGATTCATATTATATTTGTCTCATGCCAAATATGAATATTATCAATTTTCAATATAGAGAAAGAGTTTTTTTGAACAAAATAGAATATTCTAAGAATGATACAGTTAAACTGTCAGAATTGAGAAATCCAAAAGTGCGGGACTGATTTCTTATACAGGAATAACTTTTGATAGAACTCATTTGGGACGCGTTTTCTCGTAGTTTATTCTCAGGGATCATATAAAATGGCTTTCAGCTGCACAGGGCAATAGCAATAGATTTCAATTACTCTTTGTCCAAGAGAAAATCTCTTGGGTAATGAAAGTGCGTAGTACTTCAAAGGAAATTTAACATCATTTAGTAGACGAAATTTCCGAATACCTTGGATTTAAACACCTTTTGCACCATATCTGAATGTCAGCCTACATTGTATTGTATATTTTATCGCGTATAAATCCAAACATAGGTTTCTCCATAGTCCATTGCGCCAAATTCAAACCTAAAGTGCTTTGAATGGCGATTTGAAAAAGTAGTTTTTATTCTTTGAATGAATAACTGAAAATACTTTATTGTACACCATAAACATTATAATAAAATTAACGGCAATGGTGTACATAAAAATAATAATAAAAGATTGCATCTATTATAAATTTTAACGTTGTATTTTATGTTGCTATACAACATAAAATACAACGTTAAAATTTATAATATATAAGTAGTATTTTAACTATAGAATTACCGATTTTAAATATGTTAGGATACATATCTAGAGATATCAATGAACCCAAAGTTCTAAACTTGATCGAAACCGTTACAGCTTTATTGGTTATTTCGTCCAGTTTGGGACAAAGCAAGCTATATTTGGCCCAAGAGCGGATGCGCGGCGCATCCATCCATCGTATCGCGGTACAGACAGCACAATACTCAGGAAAATAAACACATTTTATACTTCGAACTCTAAAGGGACAGTTTGATAAGTAATACATATACTCAACAGTCACAATTCGGGTTATTCCGTATTATTTTTTCGATGGATGTTTGTTACTCTTACGCAAAAACTACTGAACGGATTTTGATGCAACTTTACAGTAATATAGCTTAAACATTGCAATAACACATAGGCTGCTTTTATACCGGGTACCACGCGGGCGAAGCCGTGGGCAGAAGCTAGTATATTCTAAAAAATATTATAATTTCAATGCTATCATAAAAACATGTAAAAAACAACATCTGATTTTTCTGGCGACCCTCCAAGCATGTGTGCGTGTGAACGGCGCTCGGGACGCACAAACAAACGAACAAAACAACAGACAGTCGTACGTTTTATGTATAGTTATACCAAGTCCTTGTAATTAAGTGTTATTTTGGACTGTCTGACTACAGTTTCGTATCCAAAATTAAAAATAACTAGCTGCGCTCCGCGGTTTCATCCGCGTAAGTTTCGATTCCGTGGGAATATCGGGATAAAAAGATACAGCTATAGGTAACAGCTATGTACCTATCAAGTTTCATCGCAATCGGTTCAATAGTTTTTGCGTAAAGAAGTAACAAACATATTATGTACATACTTACTAACACAATATTCAAATATATGAATGTAACCAAATTTTGTTTCTACCGGCGATCTAAATAAATTTTAGAACACAAAATGTGCTATTGTGACTTAAAAGTAGAATAAGTACATTATTTTATAAATACTTGCTAACTTTACGAAGGCTTTTAGGGAATTTGAATTTATTTGTAAATTGTGTTTTGGTCTGTAAAGAATTTGTAACAAAGGAGCTAATTTAAGGCTATGTTTTTGTTTGAAAATTGAGCGTTTTCAAAATAAATATCTCATGAAAGAACAACCTTGTGCTTTTTCTATACAAATCGATACTTAATAAAGATAAAGAGTTTTTCAGTTTAAGTTTGTTTTTGTTTGACCGCGTTAATATCTGGAACAACCAGTCGGATTTGAAATAATATTTTTGCATTTGATTGATTCTTGAGGAAGGTTATAGGCTATTTAACATCACGATACGACTCTAAGGAGCCGAGAAAAAGAAGTTATAGCGCGGTAGGACGATGCGACATGGTGGGCTTGGGATCAAGGATGACCTTGGCACAGATCGTTTTAAACAAAACACTTTTTTAATTAATTGATCTCTGTTTTTACGTATATTTTTGTTATTCCTGACGTTTTGAAGGCTTGGCAGCTTTCGTGGCGATTAATCCGAATATAAGAAATAATTTATGTAATACTAGCTTTGCCCACGGCTTTGCCCGCGTGGTACTCGTATAAAAAGTAGCCTATGTGTTATTCTGATGTATAAGCTATATTACTGTAAAGTTTCATCAAAATACGTTCAGTAGTTTTTGCGTGAAAGAGTAACAAACATCCATCCTCACAAACTTTCACGTTTATAATAGTAGTGGATATATACGATAAGGCCGACCATTGTATCACCACAACCTATCTATGTATCATAACTTGTATTTTTTGAGAAATAGGGCCCGATCGAAAATTTTTACTAAAAGATAAACGAAATATTTACGGGTTTTCATCACGTTTTTTTTGGGTTTTCTGTACTATTAGATAGTTGTCCGTTTAGAACGTACTAGCTTCTGCCCACGGCTTCGCCCGCGTGGTTCCCGAATAAAAAGTAGCCTATATGTTATTCTGATGTATAAGCTATATTACTGTAAAGTTTCATCAAAATCCGTTCAGTAGTTTTTGCGTGAAAGAGTAACAAACATCCATTCGTCCTCACAAACTTTCGCGTTTATAATATTGGCCCCTGTTCACCAGAAAAACGAAAAAATTTAGTCAACTAGGTCTATGGACAACCCCTAAACCCTGTTGTTCTTCAAAATTGAATTTTTGACGACCGGCTATCGGAGTTTTAAAGTAAGCTTAACCGACTCGGGGATAGAGGAAAGGGTATTATGTTCCCGAATAAATTAAAACTTCAGTATCTCAAGACTGATTATAATCTAGGTTTAATATCTTTTGAGTCGCTGTCAAATTTTATAAGAAGCTTTGGTTTGAGATGTCTTTATTGTGTTCTTTAGGAATCACATCCCATGTGTGGAGTGTCTTTGAAAAGAACTCTAAAAACATTTTGGAGATTTCATAAAATATCGTTTCGATGTGTGGCTTAAGCCCCAGGCAAAATAAGGGCAGCTAAAATCAAAATCCTCCTTTAACTTTGAAGTATGCCGAGTAAATGTTTAAAAACAGTACCTTAGGGTATACCTAAACTGACTCAGTAAGAAGTAAATATCCTTATCTGAAACATCATTATTTAAAATCTTCGTTATTTTTCTCGTCTACGAAATATTTTCTTTGGTCAGAGTTTCAGAGGTCACAAGATACTTAATCAAACAAGCTTATTATCTGCCCTTCATGATAAAAAAACATTTTCTGAATGTATAGGAGGTAGGTACTGTCATCTTTCGTAAACCACCGATTTATTAAGACCTACAAGGTGATCCAGAATTATGTTCGTATGAAGGATGAGGTTCTCATTTTTTTTTTGCTCACGATACACTACTAGTGACTTGTGTCTGGAGCCATGTGTAATAAAACTTAGATTATATATTTTTACTACATAAAGTTAGATATTTAAAATTGACATGTTTCTACCCTTTTTTTTTGAGACCTTATTCTCAATGCTGAGGTCTTGAACCACGGAAAATAAATAAATAGATTGAACTCGTTCCATTTAGTTCAAAAGTTAAACACGTTTAGCTCCGGCCGGCTTATAAATACGTGTAATATAAATACGTAATCACGCACACTATTAAGTAGTATGCCGATCGGCCACAATTAAAGGTGAAATTCTTACAAATATATAGTCTTGTTCAGTCTTAAATACACAAAACAAATTTGGCGCCTTGATCTTTATGAGTATTATAAATCGTATAATAACTTACAAGATACGGTACCTACATCGGTACAAGATACGGAAAACAGATGATTTAATCGAATATAAATAAATACATAATGCTTAAAAAAAACTGAGAAAGATGAGTTTGGAAATTCGAGCAAAAAATACTCCTTGATGAGTGTGGATTGACTGCCCTTTGTGATTATTTATTGGTGCTCACTCTCACATACATTATTCTAGGTCACCGTGTATTTCATAAATTTACCCTAAATAAAAAGTATTAAGCACGAAAAGGGTCAGGAAATACTGGCCGTGTCAAATTACGTAATATCGAAACACCTTGCTCCTATAAAATAAAAATAAAACCTAAAATAGCTGTGTTTTTTGTTACAGAGTGAAAGAGACAACAACAGGATTTCACGCGTGTGAGCGAGACAAAACAGTGTCCAGTACAAACGGGTTTGAGGGTAAAAAGTGCTCCCAAACTTTTGAAGTCATCTAGTAATGCCAGTCGATATAGTGCAGTGAGTGATTTTGTGTTCGGAAACTTCAAGATGGCTGTTCTTCCCGCCGTTTTTGGATTGCTAATGGCCGCTCTAGTGACAGGTGAGTGAAAGTTTCGTAATTTAATTAATGGCAAAGGCGCGGCTTGTGTATTCTACCATACAGCATTATCAAACGGAATACTTCGTATACATTTTAATTTTATGAATAACAAGTCGAAATTCCCTTAGAAAGGAGTAGATATATATTTTTTTGTGTTTTTTTTGTTTACGTATCTGTGGTAACTCACAAAGTCAAACAAGCCTCTTATTATTCTAGCCTTATTTAATAGTCTGGTACTTAATCACCTACTTAGACATATTAAAAGTAAACTAGGTACCTAGCCAGTTAAAGTTATATGCGGTCGCCATCATTATTTCCCTCCAAAATAGGTTTATTTTCAAAAGGTAACATTGTTTCCCTCCAAAACGATAGTTATCTGTCATCGCGCGTCGATATTGTAAACATTCTCTTCCGTTATTCCTGCCTTTACCTATTAGGGTTCCGTAAAAATATAGAACAACGAAATAGGAGGCTCATCAAAAAGAATGCCATGAGACTGAATGGGGAACGGGCGTGAGTTTATGTATGTATGGAGTTTCATTATTCTCGTGTTCTGTGTTGACTAAGAAAATATAATTCGTAACAAAAAGATCATATTTTTTTTTATCCAGTTAAAAAATACTCAAATAAATGTAAATTTCAGGCGCTCATTGTTTTGGTAGGGTTTCGTTGAATAGGTTTTCTGAAACCAAGTCCAGGCTTTTTCGATCTTTATTACATAATTTTTATTTAGTTAGTTATAAAAGTACTCAAATAAATGTAAATTTCAGGCGCTTATTGTTTCGGTAGGGTTTCGTTGAATAGGTTTTCTAAAACTAAGTCCAGACTTTTTCAATCTTTTTTGAAAAAGCCGCTAGAAAGCCGGCAGAAGCTAGTAATAAATAATAAACACACCCAACACAGTCCTGTCTCCTCACTAGGATATCCTGTGTCGTGGGTATCAGTAACTATGAGTACCGTGGTACCATAAACCTAGACCCCAGACAAATATCAGCAGAACATGTAAACATTTGAACATGGAATCGAACCCACACCGCTTGCTACGCAGCCGGCTACTCGCCCGTTATGCAATTAATAAATGAAACAAAATGATATAGGAGTGTAAACTGAAAGAGGTTTACATTTAATAAAATAAACGGCCTTGTCTGGGTGGGGTATCGTTGAATAGGCTTTCAAAAATCTTCCACTATTTTTGGCGGTAAACCAAGTCTTCTGTTGACATTTAATATAATGTACGGCCTTCTTTGGGTGATGTATCATTGAAAAAGTTTTCGTAAATATTCTTCAATTATTTTTATTTATAAACCAAGTCTTTAATGTTGGAGATATATAAGTTTACCAGCTTCTGCCCGCGGCATCGTCCGCGTGGTAACCGGATGAAAAGTAGCCTATGTGTTATTCTGATGTATAAGCTATGTTACTGTAAAGTTACATCAAAATCTGTTCAGTAGTTTTTGCGTGAAAGAGGAACAAACATCCTCACAAACTTTCACGTTTATAATATTAGTAGGAAGGATAGTATAATCAATATGAACAGGAGAACCCTGACTGAGTGTTGTGTTAGCACACTATTGCTAGCACACTATTGAACAAGCTGTTATAAACATTGACACAGTATAAACAGACGGACAGACAGATTGTTTGACGTCATTTTGAAGTTCACGGGCGTCCGGGAAGTTGTTTAAAACATCATCATCATTGGAGTGCAACGACAAACGGTCTTGACGCTACTGAAATAAAATGCAGCCTCACTGGAGAGAAAAACTATGTTTGCGTAATTAATAAAATAAATCAGTCTTTAGATAGCTAGCTGCTATCTCGTGGTGATCTAGATCAGTTGAGCTATCTATAGATCGTTTGCAACGGTCTTTAGATAGCTAGCTGTTTCATCTGTATTTTTTGTATATACCTACTTATACATAGTTGTATGTATAAAATAAATACACGACAAATACATAGTCCTAGATACATACAATGTAAAAAATTTAATCAGGGGATTACTGGAACTCTTGTCCACAAATCCCCTTAGCATCCCCTTTGGAAGGGGATTTCTGGATAAAAAGTCCACAAATCCCCTTTGTAGGGGGATTATCGCAGGGGATTTGTGGAATAAGCCATCAGAAACCACGAGTACCGTAGTTCACTTAGACCCGGAACAGATATCTGAAGAATATGTAAAAATTTGTCCCGCAGAGGGAATCGAACCGTCACCTCTTACGGCGAAGCCGGCTCCTTACCTTCTACACCATCGAGTTCAATAAATAATGTTCTTTTAACGCCATTTCCATTGTTATATCGAACTCAAATCCATCAGTGAAGGAGATTTTTGAGGTTACCAATTAGGGGGTAGCCAGAGGCACGTCCAAACATTTGGCACATGCCTGTGTTTCTTGTTTTACAAGTAGTTACAAATAGAACTGTTCAAAAAACTTATCTGGGTCAACGCATTAGCATTGCCATTCAGCGTGGCAATGCGGCCAGTGTTTTGGGAACGCTTCCGTCTAATAGTGATCTGGATCAGTTGAGCTATCTATAGATCGTTTGCAACGGTCTTTAGATAGGTAGCTGTTTCATCTGTATTTTTTGTATATACCTTGTACATAGTATGAATAAATTTTAACTTTTATATGCTTTGTGAGATTGTTATTTTGTGTCCTTTTTCATCTCGTGTTCGACTTATCCTAGTGCTCGATAGATAGGGTCGATGACTGTGGCCTCCCGATCCAATATCTAGTAGGTAGCTCACCGCACACGTGTTTTATGTATAACAGTGTGTCCGCTACCTACCTCACTGTCAGGGTCAAGTGAAACCAGATGGCCGTAACATGTATGTCTGTTTATCTTAACTACTGAACTAACTCTCATCTTTTTAACCGACTTCTAAAAACGGAGGTTCTTTATTCGGTTGTATCTTTTATGAATGAATGAATGAATGAATGAATGAATGAATGAAAACTTTATTTTGCTTGAATACATGTACATTGATTCTTATGCTTCTTTATTAGGTATTACTGTACTGAACAAAATATGTCGTGCACCTACCTACTCAGAAGAATTTTTTTAATCTACCTTCTGCCCACGGCTTCGCCCGCGTGGTACCCGAATAAAAAGTAGCCTATGTGTTATTCTGATGTATAAGCTATATTACTGCAAAGTTTCATCAAAATCCGTTCAGTAGTTTTTGCGTGAAAGAGTAACAAACATCCATCCTCACAAACTTTCGCGTTTATAATATTGGTAGGATTGTGAGTCAGGCTATGAGATGATATTGAATTGAGTCATAAAAGATTATGGTTATTTACTCTAGGAAGTGTGTCATACACCTAATCATAGGTATAATGCACTATTTACAATGCACAATGACGTTTCTATATGATCCTTGTGATTTAAATATATAAAAACCTAATCGGTCTCATTACGAAACGTGGTTTATGTCAAGTTTAAGAAAAAACTCGGGTTTAGACTCTGGTAAACTCTGGTTTTAGAAAATTGTTATTACGAAACGAGGTTTAAGCCAAAAACCGCGGTCTATCTGTGGTTTATAATTAAACCAGACAGCCCCCTAGTTTATCTCTGGTTTTAGCCAAATCTGTCATGTCTTTTTACAGATTTGAATGTAATTGCTTGTGCACCTTCGATAATTCGTACTTATCTCATATTATTTTGTGTTTCCTAAACGACTAAGCTTGAAAATAGATTTTGATTGTTGCGATTTTGAGAAAGGACATTTTAGCGCCGTAGTCGCTTACGTTTCGTTTCAAGTACATAATCGTAACCGGAAACTTCTTAGAAAAAATAAATTTGATTTTATTTTCAGAGAGTGTTACTATTAATTGTAATAATAAGCTGACTGGTTATCGAGGCAAATAAATAATCATATATTTTAATAACTGGCACCTTTTTTTAAAATCGTGACGTAAATAATACGGCAAATCATTTTATTCAAGATCAATCGTGACGTAAATAATACGGCAAATCATTTTATGAATTATACACGTAGACCCGAGTTTAAGTTGAGTTTAGTCAGACCTCGGAAAAATCTGCTTTTGTAATAAAGTCAAGTCTAAACCAAAGGTCTATATTTAGACCTGGACTTAGTAGTCCTGGCTTAAACTCGAGTTTAGACCACGTTTCGTAATGAGACCGAACGACTTCAAACCTACCATCAAGTCTTATTGCGATTCGATTCAGGGAAAGATGTCGTAGTCCGCTTTGTGATTGAAGATTATAGACTTGGTAAGGTCCTTGTCTAAGACCCCTTCATCTTGCTAATTCTGAGAGCTATATCTGCAAGTCGCATTCTCGTTCCCAAGAATCAGACCAATCTTATCAATGCTGACTCAGGAATGACCAATAAATACCTGAGTCAGAGTGACTTGTTATTTATGAAATGATTTCACTGCAGCCTCTGTCAGTAGCATGTGTGGTAAACCATGCCTACATAATATCTAATAGGTTGTTGGTATAATATTTATAGTATGAAGAAACCTATAAAAAATACAATTTCTGAAAGCTATACAATGTATCTTTTCAAGAAATTATAAGTTTTCAAAGCGTTACTGTTTCAGTCATCCATATAAAAATCTTTAAGGATACATGAAAGATGTTTATACTGATTCATATGTCGAAATCAAAATAGTTTAATGACCTTTCGTATTTGTTTTATGAGTTAGTTGTAGGTTCTGGTTATACCGATGATATAACAGGTTTGAAGTCTTCATTTAGGCACTGTACTGGAGGTTTTTGGGGTTCCGTATTCGAAGGGTAACAATGAAACCCTATTACATAGCCTTCGTCTGTATGTCACAGAGCTGTATGCTTTAACCGTCTTATTGGGTCGCCGTTAACATTTTAGGAGGATATTAAGACTATATAAAACCAGATAATTTAAATGTAAAAATTTCATAGAATAAGTACGTGTTTTAAGGCCTGTCCGTGGCAAATAAGAAAAAAAACCTGGATAAGTGCGAGTTAGACTCGCGCACCGAGGTTCCGTACAAGCTTGCTCACGTTGTTCACTGAAACAATTAACATTACTCAAGTTCGTAAACTATGAAAGTACCAAACATTGTTCTAACTAACGAAAAGATAAATCGGATTGAAAGATAAACTTAACTTTGTAGTTGAAAAATGTTCTGCCATAAACTGATATACACGTCACGGCCAATTATCCAAATGCAAATATTAGTGTAATAATCGTAAAAAAGGACATTTTTTTATGTGATAAAATTACAAACTAACGTTTTTCGCAATTTTTCCTTTACCAAGGCTCTGAGACCTTGCTTCTTGACAAATTCATGATTCTAGGTCAACGGTAAGTACCCGGGTTTTGATTTATTTGCGAGTATCAAAATATGTCACATAAATATTTTTTATTGCGTTGATTTAGAAGCTTGATATTTTAGGGCTCCAAGGGACCGTAGACCAACGTATTTGATATTAATTTCAAATTGATACCTCCACGCGTTCCTAAGAAAAAGGGTCTTGACAAACAGATACGCAGACGGAAAACGAAGTGATCATATGAGAGTTCCGTTTTTCCTTTTGATTTACAGAATCCTAACCAGGTTTGAGCCCGACCTTCGCATTCGTACCGCTACTAGGCCAACACCGTTTGCTTAGTCCACAGGTTCTCAAACTTTTTTCCCACCGCCCTTGACTTTGACAATAAATAAAACGACCCCCAAAGTTTTTAAACATGCTTTCCCCTCTAGACAGCCTTAGCGCCCCCAATATCTTCAAGAGCCTTCTACCGCCCCCCTGAAAGTCGCCAGCGCCCACAAGGGGGCGTTATCGCCAACTTTGAGAAACAATGGTTTAGTCTATAATATGCCAATATCAATGCCATGACAATACTCAGTGCACCAAAACACAATTATTATTGCAAAGTAGGTACACAGATACGCAATTCGTTTTAAATAAATTTAACAAAGGCAAGGACGGCAGAATGATTCATCCAATTTATAAACTGCACTGCAGTTGGATTGCATTGACTCATCGCGAAGGTCTGGGGTAATACCTAATGTATACATACATTAGCAAAGATTATGTCTAGTAGGTACACACACATTGTGAAATGGTTTTTAAAGAAGCGGTAGCCGTTATCTGACGCACCTAAAAGAGCGACGAACTCAATCAAGTTTATGAACAGTCTAAAGATAAGTTTTATTTTAGTTTGTGAGGATGAATGTTTGTTACTCTTTCACGCAAAAACAACTGAACGGATTTTGATGAAACTTTACAGTAATATAGCTTATACATCAGAATAACACATAGGAAACTTTTTATTCGGGTACCGCGCGGTCGAATCCGTGGGCGGAAGCTAGTTACCTAATATAGTAATGCAAAGTACTTAACAATAGACAGCCAAGACTCGGGACATTTTTCTCGAGGCTAGCAGGATCTGAAGTACCTATCAAAATCATACATAATCCTCTCCATTCAAAGGTTGTCTGGAAGAGAGCGCCTTTTTAAGCGATAAGACCGCCCACTGTATCTATATCATAATATGTTATTGTTTATTTTATAAGGTGTTCAATAAACTATTTTCATTCATTCCTTCAACAGATTGATTTCAGATTTGTTTTCCGATTAGAAATAAACATCTTTTGTCTCCGTTTTGCCGGTAAGCCGAATTTCCGCGATTTATTTCCTGCAGTGAAATCGCTCGGAAACTCAGAAATAAATAAAAAACAAGTAAATTACAACACTTGCCGTACAATTTGGTAGTTATTTAAATGGCAGCGATTTGTCTCTACGATGTTTCGTTCGGGTGTCTTTCCATTGTTTGAGGCGATACGTGAAAACTAAGAGTCGTTCAAAATTTCAAAAAAAAAATAACACTGTATCATAGTTTTCCTTGGCTAGTAGTATGCCGCATTACTGAATACTATAATAATTTATTGAAATGTGGTAATTGTGGCAGTTTAAGTAGTAGTTAAATATTAAAAAATATATAGGCAAGCTGCATATAGCAGCTTTACGTTTTCCAATTTGTTAAATATCCATAAATAAGTCTCGGACTGTCGTCTCTCATTAACAAACCAATATTCAACTCAAAAGTTTTCAAATAATTCGATTACCTATAACTACGAGTATAATAGTCAATTTTCCTTATCACCGTACACGTCCGTCATTTTCTCGTGGCGTATACAACAATGGAGACGCACTCCTACGTGCTGAAACGCGAACTCATTACATCTCGATATTCACGTCCCCTCACGCTCCACTAAATATAAAGGTTTTGAATAAAAACTCCGGGACATAGATTTATTCATTGCAATTTTGGAGGAAATTCGTTTGCCTGTTTAATTTATGACATGCCGTTGTGTAATCGAACCTTTTTGCACCTAAATTATTTTGTCTGTGTTACTTGTCAACGTCACTGTCATTGTTAACTTGATATTTGCTATTTTTGGCGCATAGCATGCGTGAAAATTGGGTTGAATCTTGCAATGCGAAAGTTTCTATAACCCGATTGAGATGAAAAGCGACAGTGCTTTGGTTGAAAAATCTCTCAAATCTTGTTTAATCCGGAAATAAATACTTCCATATCTGATTGTCATAATATCGGATGGTGATAGGGTGACCGCACGCTGAGGTTCTATGCGGAGTTTATTATGTCAATTCAATTTGATTACCGAAAATTTTCTAAATCTGTCTCTCACAGTGACTTTGTGATCTTGTGATGGAGACCGAATTCTACTTATTTTATACAAATAAATTGGCAAAGAAGCATAGATATGGACCACCTGTTGGTAAAAGGTAATCGTAACCTATAGACGCTTGTAACACCAGAGGTTACCACTCGCGCATTGTCGACTCTGAGTCATAACGGGTGAACAGTCTCATGTACCTGTAATTTCACCGGCACCCATACCCTTCAAACCTAAACAAAGTAATGCAAGCATTACTGCTTGGAAAATAAATTGGCATTCTGGTAGAACTTTCCCGGACGAGCTCTATTACTTCTTCGTGCTGGTTTTACAATGGCATGGTTTTTGAAATATGGGAGGCCAAAGAGTGATACAAATATCGGGTCATGGTGGGTGACATATGAAAGAATTTTAATTGATCATATCAAAAACACGCTAGCTCCATCAATTATCAAAATCTCTATGTATCTTTACCCTATATCTACGCGTGAAAACCTTTTATTGGCCTTCTGTGTTATATTATTGTCTTTCTGTTATTATGTGCTGTTAGTTTTCCTAAAAAAAAATCATAGTTCCGATGATTTTATAATAAAAAAAAAAAAATTGTTCTAATGATTACCTACTCAAAACAATGTGACGTATTTAAGGACGAAAAGTTCCATATTTTACCGCGTCTCTGTATTGGAGGCAAAGCACACAGATTCCGGGTAAGTTAGGATGCGCACATTGTTCCCCACTTCAAATGATTAAGTTATAAGCTCCATCATAGTTAGTTCGGGGCTAAGTTTAGTTTAAGCTAACTGCATACTACTGCCATAGACTGCAGCTTGTGAATTTCCTAATCGAATTTGTAGAACAATTTGCTAGGGGTGGGGCAAAGTTGGTGAAAATGTGTCGATATATCTATATCGATAAATGCATTTATCATGAGTGTTACCATTATCTTCACAACAATTTTCTGAAACATGTTCTCTGCTAGGCATTCATGTTTTTTTAAACTGTTTAAGCTGCTTCCATCCCTTGATGAAATGCGTAAAGAATCGCGTTTGTGACGTATGGTATAACCCAATTTATATATACCAACTTCCTATAACCTTTACAATGTCATCAGTTCATTGGTGTTGTCTTCGTTCATAAACATGTCAGGTAGTATATAAAAACTGGTCAAGTGCGAGTCGGTCTCATGCACTTAAGGTTCCGTCTATGCTAGGAGTGAATTACAAGACAAGATTTTTGCCGCGGGTTTTGTAGGTTTCGACATGTTGGAATTATTAATTGTAATTAGCTGTGATAGAGGATGTGTGTGATTCTATAGATTTTTTATTAAATTATCATAGAAATTATTGGCTTGATTTATAAAGAAAACTCACCGAAGATTCCGCAAAACAGACACACATAGTCCTGACCCATAGTGAGCAATGAATCAAAATCAAGGCTTAGACAAACGCAACAGAGGCTCTGTACGGTACATGAAAATTTCAGTCTTACAATATAAACGCTCTGTCGTATTTTAAGGAAAATTTCAGCTGTCTACATTACTACGGTTAGTGAGACAGCCGCTGCTGATGTAGGCTTAGTGATAGGATCCTGTTAGCTCCTTTTGGGTACATAACCCTAAAAACTGCAATGGCCATGTCATTGTTATGAACAACATCATAATCAGGAAACGAGTTGGAATGTAAAAACCAGTAAATTTTGTGGCAACGTTTTTGCTCGTCTGGTCCGTTGAAATATGTAAAAGATGCCATCTGGCGTTTTATGTTATGCCTACACACTGCAAATGTACGTTTTTTTTTATAAATACTGTTGCCAATTTTTTTTAAACCGACTTTAACATATTGATAGACCAGCATTTACCATATTATAGTTGACTTTTCAGGTTGAATTCCTATATGTGTATTTTTTTCCAAATATAGATTTAAAGATATAAAATCATACTCCAATCCAACTTAACAACAAATAATATAAGATAATGAGATTCAGATTGACAAGTTCTGAGATCATCTCATATACTTAGTAAAATACTCTGTTTTTAAAGTAGTTCTATTATTATATCTATAAATAAAAGTCTTACAGACATTTTTTTACCTAATAATGTTAAATGTAAAAAAAAGAAGTTGAATTGAGGTGGTGACTGAGTCGTTAAATGAAATTTAAAAAACTATAAATCACCATTTGACATCTAAATGACATTTCAACGCTCAAATCAACAGTTACAAGAGTTCATTGCTCCTTGATGAGTCTAAATCTAAACCACTAAACTGATCTAAATGACCATCCCATTGTTGTGAAACAAAAACTAAATTTCCGTGTTTTTTTGTGTTATTCCAACGTTGTAACGGTTTGGTAACAATGAGTGTCTACGTGTTACGTTAAGGTCTGCTGACTTAAAGATTAAAATATGTTTAAATTTAAAATAGGTTAGGCATTTTCGCATAATATGTGGGTCATGGTAATCTCAAAAATTTAAGTGGTGAGAGTTTACCCGCAATCGGAAAAATGCTTTTTTTGTGTTCTGCAAATCTTTGTTACGGGTCTGGGTCTTGTGGTGCCACGTTGCCCGTAGTTCCTGATACCCACGACACAGTGAATCCTAGTGTTGGGGTCATGACTTGTTTATTATTATTTATTTCTTAATTAATAACTTTTTATTTAATCTTCTATAAAGGTAGATTTTATGAAATTACGTAGTAATTGGAACAGCAAGCATGACCTACTTCTGTCTCGAGAAGTTGCATCGGCCATCTTCCGCGCCATCATCAATTTGTGTAATGCATCTTCATCAAAACTACATGAACTGACTGTAAGCGGAATTTCAGCTGAAAGAAATGACTATAACATCGTGATTCCATTAATATTAGTTTTTAAGCGATAAAACTGGCCGTTGTGCCTTAAAATTTTAATATACTATTCTTTATTTTGTTTATTTTAAAGTCAAAGTTCATTTATTCAATAAAATCACAAAGATCACTTTGAAACGTCGGTTTTTATGTACTGTCTGTTCCTTCGCGACCAAGCCAGGAAAGAAAGGCAAGAAAACAAGGCTGGTTATTCTTTTTAATGATCCCTTTACAAAACAATAGGTTCGAGTTGGAGCATTTTCAATCCCAAGAGTTTTTGTCATCTAAATTATCAGATATTTTATAGTGTGTTCTTTTAAAAAGTTTTTGATTAATTACGTTTTAAAATTTGTTAATTGATAATTTTTGTATATCTCTTGGGAGTTTGTTATAAAAGCGTACACCGTGCCCTTTAAACGATTTACTAACTTTATGGAGTCTACAAGTGGCAACAACGAGTTTATCTTTATTTCTAGTATTAACATTGTGATTTTCGCTTGTTTTCGTAAACAAATTAATATTAACAAATTAAAAATAATTGAACATTTTAATTACAAATAAATTTAATGGTGTATATAAAGTATTTTCATTAATTAATTCCTTTTATTATTCTCCTAACGTTTCGTTGACCGTTTTGAAGGAAGATTCCCAGTTTTAGATATAACAATATAGTTAGGTAGGTACGTGGAATAGTCGAACGATCTTCCGACATAATGCACTTAAAGATGTCGTCAGTGCGTGGCATTCTTAGGGGAGTCCTATGTTCAGCATTTGATTTCAGCGGACTGATGATTATAATGATGTGTCAAAGTCGTTTTTACCTAAAATGATAAAAACCACGATTATTTAAATTCTAAGGAACTCTTTAACAAACTGGATTTCTGCAGACTGTTGTTTATTATAATTATTAAGTTAAAGTAAAAAAAATATATAATAAAGTTCAAAATGCCCTTTTAAAGCAGCTATTATTATTTATTATAACTTTTTTTTTAACTTCCTCTTTTGTACCTACATTATTTATTATTTTTTTGAAAATGCCCCTTTACAGCAGCAATTTAATCTATTCTTATGTAACCGAATTATGTAAACATTCATAAGTATATTTAGTAAGTAAAAAACTTGCCTGTTTTTAGCACCCTTCCAAGTCCTACAATGTAAGTTTTCGACGTAACCAAGTCTACTATAAGTTCCCATGGTTAAAAATAAATGAGTATGAGTAAAATCTAAGTAGAAAATAACAACAGTAAACACTGAAGTGGTTATTTCTATCACCAAAATCACTAAACTTGGTAATACGTAATACCGGCTTTACTCAATTTTGACATTGGAAAAGAAAATGATGTGGCATGGTCGTTTATATCCTGAAATAACAAAAAACTCGATCATTTAAGTTCTAAAGAACTCTTTCAAAGGCTCTAATAAATTGTCGATGATTTCAAAATTATCGATGTTTTTCAAAATTATTGAGGCTTCACTTCCCTAGCTGCAACAATGGCGGCTGATGAAAATCTAAATTGTCGATGATTTCAAAATTATCGATGTTTTTCAAAATTATTGAGGCTTCACTCCCCTAGCTGCAACAATGGCGGCTGATGAAAATCTCAGCTTGTTGGATTTATCACACCGCAAAATTGAGCCAAATGCAACTCGTTTGTCGACTGTCACGTGACAGTAGAGACTCCATTATTTGGGAAACTGTATTTATACCTGTGACGACAGACGCCCATTTGCCATGAGAGGTTCTTTGTCTGTTACTTTTTATTTACGAAACGCCTGATCTTTTTTATTTACACCCAATAGACACGCATTACATTATGTAATCGGATTGTTATGTGGTTCTTTTATGCAATCGATTTGTTAAAGGATGGTTCTGAGAAAGGTCTGGTCGCCGCCACAAGTCACTAGGAGCGCAGCAAATGCTGATGAAAAAACACGTAGGGGGATTTTTTTGTTACAAAAATTTATTTGTTTATAGTTCTCCATGATTTGCCTTTATATGTAATCTTTGGACGTGTCCCTGACTACCCCCTAGTTTGTTATCCTCATGGATCTGGGGATGTCCATCATAGGGAACGATTTGTGAGTATGTTTGTCTGTATAACAGCATGCTTTAGATTTAGTTATTCATTTACGAATGTTCATCGAGGAAAGTACTCTTTCTACCCCCAAGCAGCAATGCTGGCATTGCTGTGTTCTGGTTTGAATGGTATTTGTGTCCGTAAAATTACTGACAAATGTGACTTAAGCAGGCAACGCAGTAAAGCTTGCCTGCTTAAGACAGTTGAATGAATGAAAATACTTAATTGTATACCTTAAGCAAAAACATCATAACAAAATCTTATTCTAGAGAAAGTACATTGAGTGGTATTATCGCTTAGAAGCGATCTCTTCCAGACAACCTTTGGATGGAGAGTATAGTAGGAGATTGTGAGAGTGGCGGGGGTGTACATAATATAACAACAAAAGAATATTAACTACACCATACAATACATATTATATATATAATAAATATGTTAAGATACATACTTACGGATTTACGGATCATATATAAATACACATACACATCATTGGCATCATTATCATCAACAGATAGACGTACACTGCTAGACATACGCCGTAAAAAGTCACTACAAACAGTTTAAAGCCGCTATCATCAGACTCTCTTAATTTCATCGGTTCCATGATAAAAGACAGGTGAAATATTTTTTTCTAAAACGGGAATGATGGTGACCCTACACGCTGACGTCACGCGTGGAACTGTAATTTTGGATTGGATTAAACCGTGTTATTTATCGACGCAAAATTGTAACAAACAAAGCCTTTTTTATTTCAAAATTATGAATGACATTTTCAGATAAATACTTTTGATTTGACACAATCTACTACATTCTTCTACGGACTTTGAATCTTTTCACCACACTGTGTTTTCTTCCATAATAATACTAACTAAATTAATAGTATTGAAGTAAGTACCTACATTGGTACGTAATTCGACCGGCATGCTTTAGAACCGAAAATTCGAAGGGATGCGTCATCGGTTAGCGTTCCAATAAGCGAAGATGGTCTTACCACTTGCCATGCCAAATGCTAACTAGGTAGGTACTATGCAAAACGTGAATGACCATACAAAATAATGATTGGACGTGCCTCTGACTGTTCCCTGATTGCCTTTTTGCCTAGACTATTGCGACTCAATATGTCTTTCAAAAGCACAAACGCAAGAATAAAATTCCGGCTCGAACGACCAAATGCTACCATGTTTGATTGCATGTTTGGTCCTTCGAGCCCGTTGTTATAAGATAGATAGAAAATGCTTTATTGCACAAGATAAAACAAGTACATAGGCGAACTTAATGCTTATTAGCATTTTCGTCCAGCGTTACACTAAAGTACCGATCTATAGAATTATCATTTTCCGATATCCTCGGTCAAAGATTTGACTGTATGTCATGTCAGACGCGGATCAAGTGGAGCATTTGACAGCAGCTCAGAGCTGTCACCTGTCAGTTCTGCATTCATGTTATAATTTTTGCGTTTCGGCTTCCGTGTGCTGGAATATTAAAATGCGACTAGGGTGGGTGTTGTGGAAGAAAATTCTAATATTTTGTCGTTTTTAGGGTTGCGAAGCCATATAAGATGAAAATGGAGCCCTTTTTTCAAACGACTTCAAAAAGGAGAAGTTCTCAATTCTTTCTGGAATGTTTTTTGGTATGTTATGCGATATCTTTGCCAATTGTGAACTGATTTTAAAGATTCTTTTTGATATATTTTTTTTTGAAAAATCTCTCCTAAAGGTGAAATTAAGCGATGAGATTTCATATTAGACTTTTCAACTTCCCATTGTTGTTTTTATTTTGTTTTTTAGTAGTAGGTACTTTCTAAAGCGGCAAACAAACATACGACTTATCTGTTGGTGAGCTGTTACCGAAATCTTTGGAATGTTAAAATATGTTGAAAAACCGAATCTGGGTTCGAATTCAACGACCTCCGGATCGGAAGTCGGGGTACTGTACACTAGGCCACTAAGGCTCTTAGGATTTAGGAAGTTTGTATGAAAAACTTTGCCTTAACGATAAGAGCTACTTTTCATCGGCCACTTTTTGACCGGGTACCAGGCGGGCGAGGCCGTGGGCAGTAGCTAGTGTTGATATAAAAGCAATCTCTGCTCCCCGCCACCGAGTAGATATGCAATAGTAGGTAGGTAGGTATACGTAGCCGTCTGGAGGGGTGAACGATCAAGTGAATGCACTCCAAGGTCGTCTGGCAAGGACACTGTAAAGTTTAGCTTTTACACTTAGATCAAGATTAGACTAGAAACAGCGGCGCACGTGCCATCAATACGTCCAGTGAGGGTATTTCAGAAAACAAACAACTAACATTTTTTCACCAAGAAAAAAAAACCGACTTCAAATTAGCAGGAAGCTGATAAAGTCCAATATGAAATTTTATCCCTTATAGGCTGGTATTTTTCATAAGATATATATATATATGAGCATCCTTCAAGTATACCCAACTCATTAAAAAAAGAATCATTAAATTCGGTTCGCAGTTAGGAAGATCGCGAAGCATAAACATAAAAAAGACATACTAGACGAATTGAGAATTTCCTCGTTTTTTGAGGTCGGTTTATAAATAAACACAGACAGTCCTATACAGTAGTTATAATAGTGTTAATGCTTAATCAATTTATATTTAATGCAAATTACTTTTTTTTAAGGACCCCTTCTTCATTTTTTTTTATGTTTGTTACTTTTATATTTGCCATTATATTTTGTATTTGTATAGAGAATTATCCCGAAGAGGTCCCATAAAAGGTTTATTCCTGAGAGAATGCTGCTTTTCCCTTAACTCAAAAAACATCATCATCTTATGGGATCACGAATTCACGACTAGCCGTAACATTTTTTGTGGGCGATTTTACTTTTCTTTTATATTCTAAAGAATGTCATCCCGTGTGAGAAAAATAACGTAAGAACGTGAGGATTTCGGTTTTCTATACTAATATACTAATAATATTATAAAGAGGAAAGATTTTTATTGTTTGTTTGTTTGTATCGAATAGGCTCCGAAACTACTGAACCGATTTTAACCATTTTTTCACCGAATTAAAGCTAAATTATCAGAAAGTAACATAGGCTATAATTTAATTTTTAAAAAATAGAGATCCTTAAGAAAATTGCAATAATGTAACCCAAAGTAGAAAAAATTTGGCTATAAAATTTATTGTTTGGCGTGCGCTGAGAAAACTATTGATGATACATAAAAATGATGTACTACATGATTAAAGTGCTCATTATTACCTACAAAAAAGTCCGCGAGGAAATATATCTTGCTATTATAGTTAAGTCACAATAGCAGCGTTTGTATTCTAAAATTTAATTAGTTCGCCGATATTCCCACGGAATCGAAAATTACGCGGGTGAAACCACGGGGCGAAGCTAGTAAGACATAATTTAATGTCTTATATTATACTAGTCATTGTTCACATAATTGAGGTTGACAATAAAGATATTCTATTATATTCTACTTATTTTATCATTTTATACAAATACTACCGCATCTCTCTTAATTACACAAAGGTTAGCTGGAAGAAAATGGTAATTGGCAATAAGTTTGCCTACATACTTGTTTTATCGATTCCCGCTGCGGGACAAATGTTTGTATGATCTGCATTCATTTCTCTCGGATCTGGGTGTTTACTATGTATAATATGTATGTATTTACAAAAAAAATATGTATATAATTATTATATCAAGTACAAGTGAAGCTAAGAAAAAGCAAAAAAAAACATTGTCTCGTAAAAATTTTAAGTATGACCAAGAAAACGTCAAAAAACATGTTTTCATCAGCAAAGGCTTCGTCTTTAGGAGTTTAGATGAATCTTAGATGAGCTCCTCGCAACGGACCACAGATTCAATTCCGAACTACCTTTGAGAAAGTCAATTTGAAATTTCGAACGCTAAGAAGTTACCAGAGTTCCGTACGTGAATGTAACTGAGGGTAATTGCACTTAGAGTTCCGTAACAATAGAGTGGCAAAAGGACCTTAACAAAATTTGGCTTCTAAACCAAAACAGTCAGGACATGTCTGGGATCTAGGTGTTTTCTATGTATAATATTTATGTATTTACAAAAAAAAAATATATAAGTAGTATATCAGTCATGTAGTTCCCATACCACAAGCTGCTGCTTAGTTTGGGGCTAGATGATGCTGTGTGAAAAATGTACAGCATTATTTATTTATTTATTTATGTACCTAACTATTTATTTACCCTCTTATATATTTATGCCAAGCACAGTTCTAGTTAAGACATGATCATTTAAATGAAATGATAAATTCCAATGTAGCACAACGTAAAAATAACAAATTAAGAAAGGGACCTTTTGATCTCAAACCAGTATATTATGGTGGGACAGTAACAAACAAGAAACAAAAATAACAAATATTAATTAGAAAAAAAAACAATAAATATCAGCCTCAGCCCACTTCTGAGTAAAACTGAAAAAAAAAAACATATTAATTAGAAAAAAACAACAAATATCAGCTTTAGCCCACTTATGAGTAAAACTGAAAAAAATCACATACATGCCCCACACACCTTGCTGATCCACCTACCTAGACGGTTCAATATCGCGCCAAAATGTGTCAGCTCAGCATAATGCTAAGTAGGTACCTACTTCAGGTAGGCTGTGACTTAGAAGCTTGATTTTTCTTCCAGCACTAAGGGACCAGACCGTATTTTACTCTCAAAATACCTCCACACGCTCCTGAGAAAAAAGGTCTTGACGTACATACAGACGACAAAGTGATATACAGTGTGTAACAGAATGTTTTAGCCAAAAAGGAGGGGCTCGTCTATTACTCTCGTCATGGCAAACAAGGGTCCTATAGGGCACGGAACCCTAAAAACAAAAAAAGTGTCGTGAAAATTCAAAATTGCCAACCATTTTCACCGTATAGAGTATAAACTAAACATGATATTAAATTGAAAATCCAATCGTTGGTATACCTCTACACGGCGTGCGTCGATATTGCTTGGACGAGCGCCAACGCGACTGTAAACGAATTCAAGTACAAATCTGATAGACACCATTCAAAAAAAGCTTTCTCGTTTTGGCGGGAAAAATGAATGAATGTACACTTCATTGTAATTGTACACTGGGATTAATTACACAAAAATATGGGCTTCCAAGCAACAAGGGAGAATTAATATATTAAAATGGCGATTTGGAGCTATCTGTGAGGCCACCTATGTTTTAAAATAAAGAAATAAATAATGTCAGTGCACAGATAAGCAAGTGATAATAAAAACATAGGTAGGTAGGTGCACCTACGTATCTTCTAGTAAATCTTCATGCTTGTTCTAAAAAAACGGTTTTTTCAATCGATTTATGTCTATTCATATTGTAAAAACGGGAATTTTCACCGCACTATCAGTGAAGGCACCGACTAAGTTTCGACTCATTCCGAGAGTCTTTGAGTGATCGCGACTTTCTCTCTCCGCGTCGCGTCGTGCGATGGTGCGGTACGTGAAAATTCCCGTTTTTACAATATGAATAGTCAAGTTCACGATAGTTTTTCGATTTTCGTCTCTTTAAGGACCACAAGTCCTCTGCAATGGACGTAAACATGTCGGCATTTTACAAGATTGCCATAATATATTGTTCTCGACATAGTTAGGTCTCCAGTTTAGGTTCTAGATACAAAGTGCACTAAAAAGCTATGTCTAAAAGCACTTAAACACTTGAAGCGTTCATTCACAGTACTTAGGTACTCACTCGGCTTTGAAACACTCTGAGAATGTAAGATTCGTCGCAAAAATTGTACAGACAGGAGATTTTGTCGTTTTTTTAAGACAAATTATAACTATGGTCAGAGATAACCATAGTACCGTTATTTGGTTCTTATCAAAGTCAAAGACAAAATTCATTTATTCATTAAAATCACAAGGATCACTTTGAAACGTCGGTATCTAATTGCCTGTTCCTCCGCGACCAAGCCAAGCAAGAAAGGCAAGAAAACAAGGCTGGTTATTATTTTTAATGATCCTTTTACAAAACAATAGCTTTATTATAATTATGTACCTACCTACAGTAAAGTTTATAGTGTTAGTTTTAATGCCTACCTACTTATTACTCCTACTTATAATTCACTGATGTTTTTGTTGTGCATTTTTGTCTTAAATACAGTAACACCTCGGGAACCTAGTGTCTAGACAAACCTAACATAGGTTCAAAGATGCTATTAACTAACTATTGTACCTACTTAATATGTTAATAAATAAATAAATAGGTACCTGCATTTTTTATCGAGTTTGAGCATTTTCAATCCCAAGATATTTTATCATCGAAATAATCAGATATTTTATAGTGTTCACTCACCCAGGAAAATCATAAGATTTTCTAATACTTCAAAAATAATAACTATGGCGGTACTCGATCCCGTGACTTTTCGTTTGGAACGCGGGTGCTATATCAACTTAGCCACGAGATCGTTACCAGCCTAGGCGCCTCGAGTTGAAACATCCCACGAATTTTAACATATCTAAACGTCTTCGAAATTGACCTTTGAACATTGGTACCTAGTTTTTTTTACAGCCAACAGATACAAGCATAGTACTAACCCCAAACTAGGATTCCCTGTATCGTGGGTATCAGGAACTAAGAGTAACGTGATACCACACTATCTAGATTCGTTCCTTGGTCAGACTGTGACACGTTTACTGCGAATGAATGCTATACTGACAAGATACGGATGGTACTGGTCATGGTGCGTCTGCTTGACCTTATGTGAAATCAGATCAATAGTTCATTCCCCGAAATGTAACCTGTAGAATATCGATATGCATGCAACATTACGGTGTACAATTTCAATTTCAAACGAAAATCCTTTTAAAAATGTGTGTAATCTGTATACAGTGGACATTTTGGCAACGTGAAGATAGTTTAGTATTCGTAGCACGCGTTCGCTAGGCATTGTTCTTACATTGCGATGAGGCCATGGACTAAGCGGAACCAAACCCAATGGCCGTCCTGCTATACTTATTAATGCCAAAGTATGAATATTCGTTACTGATAATCTTAAAGTGACAAGCGGGCGTAAAATATTATAATAAAAACCCATTTCCTCAAGTGGTTACGTTATTTAGCTCACTCGGGATGACATCCCTACGAATAAAAAAAAAAATCCACAAAAAATACAATAACAAAAAAATCATCAAAATCGGTTAACAATTGGCGAAGATATAAAAAAAACGAATTAAGAAACTCCTCCTTTTTTGAAGACGGTTAAAAATAAAATTTAAATAGTATACATCAAAGTTATTAAGACAACAGGTTAACAACAGGTACACAATACGTTTTATAATAATAATAATGCATAACCTATTGCTAAAAGTTACTACAGATAATATGCACTTAGAAAGTAAGCTATCGAGGGAGAGAAGCGATGATTCATCGGGCCATGGAGTTTTGTCGCCAATATAGGAATTTATACGCCTTCTTTATTAGATTATTGTTCATGTTAGATTTAACTCTCCAAATAGGAAGCTCGGTTACATTTTTGTAGGAAGTGTATTTCTTGATTATTCGTCTTTTGTTTGGCTCAAACAACACCTCATCATAAATACACACCCACTTCGTCCGATCGCTCGTTGCGACTGACGACGTGAAATGCGCATGGGACACCAATACATTACAGGAAGCTTATTATAAAAGCGGTTTTTGATAATCTTATGGAGAAGATAGAGATATTATGTACCTAACTAGTATCTACAATCTATTATATATACATATTAATACGGCAATACAGAAACCATTCATAAGCTAGCTGAATTAAAAAAAGTAATGAAATAAGTTTTTTATAGAAGCGTACAGAGTACCCAATAAACACTCATTGGACTTTTTTTTATGTAAATTTCAGAATGTGTTATTTATATTTGTTTGTTTATTAGTAAGGCCTCCCGCCGGTTTCTTGGCCACACGTATCGTCGACAAACAATTCGTTTTGCATGAGAATCGCCTCAGTATCTGAGCACGACGACGACGGTAACTCGCAATTTGACAAATACCTTCAAGGATTTACATATTTTACCTACTTTCTGTATAAAAATGTACATTTTGCAGGCTTTTATGTAACAAGTGTACGTTTATAACTAACTAGTGAAGCGCCTGCGGGATTTATCTTGTAGCTACTTCATCACTTCCCACTGCAAACTTTAGTAATGGAATCCCTAGAAAAATCTATTTCTAAGCCACCAGGATTCACAGGAACGTATCCTCCAAATTTAATATAGTTATAGGTCTTATAGTTTAGGCTGTGTTTTGATTGTTAGTCAAATAGTTGCATGAAGCAACTATTTTTATACATTTAGAAGAAGATATCTTGAAGGAAAAGATAGGTAGAATATTATGTATTTTTACTGTCACTTTGATATAGTGCAAATTGAATAATAATTATAAGTTTTACGGGTCTTTATCGCGTTTACTTTTTTTTCTCCCAATGTTACGACTTTATTGCAACAGCCGTGGCCACGAGATGACATTATCATCATCATAATTGAGTCATCCCGTGACCACGGCTGTTGCAATAAAGTCGAAACGTCGGGAAAATAAAAAAAAGGTAAACGCGATAAAGACCCGTTAAACCTAGAATTATTTTATCTAATCGCTAAAGTTAGAAAAATACAAATTGAATCAATTATAGACACATTTTAGTTGTTTTAGACCTTGCATAGTTAAATATGCATAGATAATATAGATGCAGTATCTATACTAAATGATTGCATTATCTAAAGCATCCAACACTTTCAATGGTAGTCTAAAAATTTAGAACGTATGTCCTTTAGAAAGGACAAATGACGTATGACTCATTTATTCCGTATCTGCATATCGTCGGCAACAAACAATCCGTTTTGCATAACAATCGTGGAATGGAGCCCGACTGTGCGATGGAGCTTCGTAATTTGAGAAATGTCTTGTTAGACTGTATAATTTTACTCGACTACGGCAAAGCTAAAAGAGAGTTATGATTTTGGCAGCAGCCTAGATAATTTAATTATGTGCGTGTGTTGTACTCATAATGTTTCGTATCATTTGTTGCTACGTAGCTTGAACTAATTTTATTAATGTGAATAGTACTGAATAATAAAAGTATTTCATAAACACTGACCGGAAGTTCAAAATCGTCAACCATATCAATCGAGTACCAGGACAGCAGCGCAAGAATGGGACTCTGATTGATAAACTTACTACGAATCATCAAACTGGTTTAATCTATAGAATCTTATCGATAGCCCGTAGCATGGGACTGGGATCGATAGTCTATGTCGGGGGCTTTGTCGAAAATTTATCGATTCAAATAATGGTAACACGAAAAGAACCAATCATTCGACAAACCCTATCGAAACTAGGAGTTTTAGAACTTTTGTGTAAAGTTG
The DNA here is from genome assembly GCA_958496245.1 of Perizoma flavofasciatum. Classification (NCBI taxonomy): domain Eukaryota; kingdom Metazoa; phylum Arthropoda; class Insecta; order Lepidoptera; family Geometridae; genus Perizoma; species Perizoma flavofasciatum. Next base: position 5,784,396 of record OY292446.1, on the reverse strand, counting down.
CATGATATATAGGATGACAAAGGGCACAAATAACGTTAAAAGCACATATGCTGCCACGGCACAGCTTGGCAGATTTTATTATAACGTTATTTTTGACTGTATCTAATGTAGCAAGCAGTGTCTAATATATACCGAGACATGGATCTCAGGAACTTTACAGAGTACTGATGGGGATTACAGTCACCAGCGTGGTTTATCTTATTGTTTCTCAAATAAATGTATTAGGTATATGCTATTTCGGATTCTGAAATAATGTTCTATTTTTTTTTTGTTTCCAGGTAAGCAACACTTAAAAGAAAATCAGGGCCTACTTAAAAATCATGCAGTTGATGTAAGTATCATAATCGTCAGCTCAAAACCAATGCTCACAACCCTCCCTGAAAGGCCATGTAGAACGGTCACAGATCGCCTCCATCCATCGATTTATTTTTGCGAAGTCATCTGTCCACCGAGTGGAGGTCTTCCTACACTGCGTCAGCGTCATTCCTGGCGAAAACGTTAATTTCCCAGCAGTTATAGATTCTGCGAGTTATATATATAGCGACTTGCTTATTATTTCTAAAGGTCCGGTAGTAGTGGCGAGCAAAGGGATATGGTTGTCAAGAATTGCATGAATGTCCAGGGGCCTAACCATCAAGCCTTATTGCGATTCATTTCAGGCAAAGATGTGAAATCTCGCTTTGCGAATGCCATAGCGTCCTCAATCGCAAAGCAGAAAGTTACATCTTTGCCTGAACTGAATTGCTATAAGACTTCATGGTTAGGCCTCTGATCACCACTGCCACCGCCACCACTTTAATTTTACTGGACCTCCAGATACTTATACTGGTCAGGTTTTTAATTTCACTTTTTGGATGGGCTGCAGCATAAACTCTTTTCCCACACAACGCAAAGTTGAATATGCATGAGCTCATGTCCGGGAATATTTTTTACATGTTCCGTATAATTACCTTGTAAGAGAACTTCCTGCTTACCTACATAATATTGATATATCACCTGTTACAACAACAACTAACAGACTTCTATATGGATGATGTTTGCAGAGGACTTGACACAAAGAAGTCTCAATCTAATGAGAGGTTTTCTTTTTATTCTGTGCTCAATAACTCATGTTATTTCAAAGTCAAAAAGATTGCGCTGTGATCATAATCAAGAAGTGAAGTGAAAGGTTTAAAAATAAAAGAATGGCTGTCAAAAATGTAGCTTTATGATGTGTGTCTGCCCTGACACAATCGTAGCGTCATTAGTTAGATTCAGGGAAATAGGTTTGCCACAGATTAAAGAGAACCCCCATCATGGAAAAAAATAATCATTCTTAAGATGTTGATGAGTTTTCTTATTTGGACATGGTGCCATCCTGCAATTATTTTATACAACCATTCAAATATCATTTAAACCAGAATATCCATCAAGGAGTAAAAAAAATTGTAACCTAATTTCATGAAGTCGTTAAACGGGACCTTACCTTCCACATTGCAGTAGAACCAAACAAAAATTCCTAGTATTGCCTATTGTAAATAGCTTCTACGTAATCTTCTGCTTTCTCACACATTGTTGTATTGTTCCGTCGATGAGAAATCGTTAATCATAACTATAGGTCTATTGGGGACAAGGTGATTTTCAAATTGACAGATTTAACAAAAAAATCTTTCTAGAATTTGGAACCTAGTGTCAAGAAAAACCTAACATATGTTTTTAAATACTATGTGCCCAGTTTGTTAAATAAATAAATAAAATATACCAATAGATTTAACTGTTCAAAGTACTACTTAATAGTGAAATTATTTTTGAGCTCTACGAGTAGGTAACAGTTTATATTATTGTCAGTTTTATGAGTCTCTGAGTATATTAACTAATTAATTTATTGTTTATTTATTTGATTAGAACGGGACAGACACAATTACACTAATTATTTAAAAAATAGTCTGTTAGGCATTTTTTTTTTGAATTATTAATTATTTTCCATCTTAGATACAACATTAAATGTCACTGTCAAACGTCATCCAATGTCACAGACTAGCAAAATAGACAGAATACAATCGATTAAACTGCTATAATTTCAGAAGTCCCCACGGTAACGTCCACCGATGCGTGTCGCCGACCGTTATAAACCACTTCCGTCATTATTTATAATGGATTTATAATAACCCCTCGTTGTTTATTTGTTTCCTATGAATCATTATGAAATTTATCGGTTCATGGGTCGAAAATTATATCTTACTTCATCCGAAGGGTCTTATATAGGGCAAATGTTTAGCATTGCCATTCAGCATGGCAATGCAGCCTACAATTTTAGCACGCTTTTATGTTATAGTGTTCTAGATTAGTTGTCTCTATATAGCTGAACTGTTTAATTTGCTATCTATTACACCCATCTAAGCAGTTGTTTTTTTTGTAAATATATACATACATAAACTCACGCCTGTTTTCCGGAGGGGTAGGTTTCTACTTGTTACTGTCTTGACATACCTCTTGTTTCATTCAGTCTCATGTCACTTTTCATGCATGTTTTTGTAAATAAATGTACTTAATAAAATTCTTACAAATTATACCGTAAATAACTGTAAGTTTTATCTATCTAAAAGTCACAGTTTTCGTCAATCGGTTATAACCGAAAAGTAATAAAAGGTGGGAAATAAGATTCACATGGACGGCTATGATAGCGTGATACGACTCTATGTATAATTGGCGTGTATAATGCTAGCGAAAGTAGGTTTGTATGGTTTAACGGTTGGCCAATGTGGTCAGTGTGTGACTTCGGATAAATAGCTCAGAATAGTTACGAGCAGAAATTAAAACATGTCAGTTTGGGTAGGGCACGTATGCTGCATTCTACCAGTGTCAATCATCTGTCAATGTCAGTTTCATACGATGGATGCAATCATAGAGGTTTTAATCGTGAGTGAGCATGCACAGATTAAAAATGTTTTGGTCTTTAAAATATTTATTTGGTTATTTTGTGCTGTTCGATCATGTGATGTTTATGTGTGTCCAAAGTATAAAAAAAACTTGATCTCATTTCACTTCACTTCTTGATTATGGCTTTTGTAACTGTTTGTCACAATTCTGTCGATATCCTATCCTACTAATATTATAAACGCGAAAGTTTGTGAGGATGGATGTTTGTTACTCTTTCACGCAAAAACTACTGAACGGATTTTGATGAAACTTTACAGTAATATAGCTTATACATCAGAATAACACAAAGGCTACTTTTTATCCGGGTAAAACGCGTGTGAAGCCGTGGGCAGAAGCTAGTAGCATATACAAATAGTGTCATTTTGTGGAATGTTGGTAGGAACTTACTGGGCAACCTAGTGTCGAAAGGCCTAATCATAAGTTTTACGTTCCCGACGTTTCCCGAGTTAGAAAGGCCTTCCAACCGGTCTGTCTTAAATGATGCATGAACAGCGGTGGACTTCTTTATACTTGTGCGATTTTAACACAATCCTTTGAGATTGAATTTTGCTGGCAGGCTTTTAGAAGTGAATGTTTAGTAGTTGTGAGAGCGCCGATCGATTCTACTGTATCCAAGAAGGGAATTGAACACCACCTACCTTTAAGTCCCAGGGGAAGAGATGTGCTCCAGACAACACTTTTTGCCACAGCCTCAAATCACAGAATCGGTTCAAAGTTCGCTCACTAGATTCGACACGGTCGAAAATTATTGAGATGCAGAACGATGCCCAATGACCACATGTCAGCCGCGGTCGTGCGCGGCGTAAGCCTACCGTCGTCGAGAGGTTCGGCGGTGATTTACCAATACCCCCAATTCATTAGTAGAAATTGAACAATACTATTGATGATTATGAAGCATGTTCTTCTTAGTCGGACACTCTTGATAGAGTGCTATATATTATTTCTTAATTTCGAGTACCTAACGTGTCCAAAGAATTTAAGCACTCACAATTCTCGCAATAATTGTATTTATTTATTTCAAATTACAACCATTTTTGCAGGGCTTCCCTAATACAATAGTGTAGCCAAAATTATAGTACTCATTCCTTCTCAAAATAACACAAAAAATAATGTGTAACATTTACAAATTCATTCAGCGAACAGTGGAATAAGTCAATATTCTTTGCAACTAGATTTAGTGTGATCATGGTGCGTGTCAATGGCGCTTTGCTAAACAAGTTGGTCCTTGCGCGCGGTATAGCGAATAGGCGTGGCTTTCTGCGCCTGCGCACGTACTCGTCGGGCACACACAGTTTCATCCCTTCCAATATGCCCGGATCGGTAACATCACCCCTGAACACCCTGAGCACATATGAAGCGAGTGCCATATCCCTCCTGTTTTCCAGCTTGTTGTATCCAACCATGCCTAACACAAACAAGGTTGGATACATCAATGGTTAGAAAGGATAGACAACGTGCAGTTTAAGGTACAGGTGGTATGTTGTGAACTTGTTCTGTATCCGTTCCATCATGAGACTGTATTTAGTTTCATGTGGAGCCCATACCGTGGCATTGCACTCCAGCTGGCTCCTGACCAACGCATTGTACAGTGCTGTCCTAGGTCTTACGTTTGTAAAACCGTTAGCTCGGCGAAGTATAAATCCGAGACTCCTGTATGCTTTTTTACATACGGTAACAACATGGACTCGAAATCTTAATTCTGTATCTAGACGAACCCCTAGATCCCTTACCGATTCCATCCGCTTCAACTGCGCTTCCTCTACTTGGTAGCTGTAGTGGAGTGGTGTCTTTGCTCTGCTAAATGTTATAATGGAGCATTTGCCCACATTGAATTGCAAGTTGTTTCTTCGGCTGTAACATACCTAGGTAAAAAAAAATTATAAAATAAATAATGCTGGACATTTTCACACAGTATCATCTAGCCCCAAAGTAAGCAGAGCTTGTGTTATGGGTACTACATAACTAATATACTACTGATATTTTTTTTTTGTATATACATACATATTATACATAGAAAATACCCAGACCCGAGATAAATGCTTGCAGATCATATAGACATTTGTCTCGCGGTGGGAATCGAACCAGCAAAGTTCAGGCGGGCCTTCGCCCACTACGACTTTAAATCCACGCCAAAGCATTGTCTCACATAAAACTAAGGAGCGTATAAGTTCATCATTATAACTTATTTATTAACTTTTTAAGGAAAACCAACATATAAAAACAGGATGTCAATTAATACGATTAAAACGATTAGGTTCTATAATTAAATACGATTCATTCAGCTTCATAATCCTGAATCATCAAAGGAACTGAACATTGAATGATCGGCTAATCAAACTAATACATAATATCGCTACATATACGTACAAACGTCTTGTTTGTTTGGACGTCAATAGAAACAAGTCACTTAGTGTGCGCGCCGCGTTCACCCGTAATTAGTGTAACGAACAGACAAACAGAATTATAGAGTAAACAGGGACGAATGAACTTCATAAGCGTTGCCTCTACCTTAGTAAAAAGAGTTATTTTTGTTTATTGTTAACTAACTTCTGCTGGATAATAAGTAGCCTATGTGTTATTCTGATGTATAAGCTATATTACTGTAAAGTTTCATCAAAGTCCGTTCAGTAGTTTTTGCGTGAAAGAGTAACAAACATCCATCCTCACAAACTTTCGCGTTTATAATATTACTAGCTTCTGCCCACGGTTTCGCCCGCGTGGTACCCGGATAAAAAGTAGTATGTGTTATTTTGATGTATAAGCTATATTACTGTAAAGTTTCATCAAAATCCGTTCAGTAGTTTTTGCGTGAAAGAGTAACAAACATCCATTCTCACAAACTTTCACGTTTATAATATGAAGTACGAGTAAGTACGATATGATAAGTAGGATATAGTAGGATGTGTCAGTATCGATGTCGTAGTCAAAACGTATAATCCGCTCTTTTACATAACAACTAGCCTTTAACAAAATTGTGCTTTTGAATCCATCTCAAAAACTATACTAGCCACAGATTCAAATAAAAACTTCTTATTGACCCGGCTAGTTTAATATTAAAACTAATTTAATACCCAGCGTAAAAGCATCATTAGAGCTAATGAAAGTTTTCTCAATGGGAGGCAACTTTACTCATTAAACCCTGTGATTAGACCACAGACCATGCTAGCAGAAGATTATTACTTTGAAACGGTATCCCGTAAAGTCACCTGTGACTTTGGCATATTTATCATCATCATCAGCCAGACCCATTCTCTAAGTCAAAGTCAATAGGTTTTTATTCATTGAAATCACAAGGATCATATAGAAACGTCATCTTAAAAAATACGTGAATTTAATATAAGAAAATGAATTTACGGCGATTCCTCGCGCGCGACCAAGCTTAGAAGAATCAGGCAACAAACTCTGTTTTGTTATTTTTTGATGATCCTTCATTCAGCTTTATTGTGGTGGTAACAATCGAACGAGGTGAACTCATTTATAGAAAAAGAGTACTAGCCAAAGAATTATATTAATACGCTCGTACACCCACACTCTTGTACGGGAGGCAGTCTCCCTTAAGATGAAATAAAGCCAAATGTTCGTCCGCCGCTTAGGCAGACTAGATTTTTTCATAGAAAGAATATATGAATAAAATTAATTAATTTTAAAATAAGACTCAGCTAATTCACATATATATTTGCAATAGGATACAGGAATGGCAGCAACTTAGGTAAAATAATTTTGTTAAGTACATATTTAGTGGTGGGTTCCAAACTAGGCTAAAAAATTCTAAGGTTAGTGTCGAAGAAATTGTCTCTGATTTGATTATGGACTTGTAAAACTATTGCACCTAGCACATTATTTCGCAGCGATTTCTAGTTTTATTGATGACTAGCTTCTGCCCAAGGCTTCGCCCGCGTGGTATACACCTTTACCCGAATAAAAATAAGCCGATGAAATGTAGGTAAGAAACTCATTCGCTCGACCGTTTTTTCGCCGACTCAACTTATATTAACGGGATTATATAAAGCTTATGCCAACTCTGATGGTCCATTCTAAATATTAGTGAAATAATTTTTGAAATCGTAGTGTAGTTTCAGAGATTACCTCCTTACATCCTAACTTACAAACTTAAACTTATAAAATTACTGTTTTTTTTTTCTCGGCAAGTATAATGTTCTTCAAAGTCACAGAGATGGCGCTGTACAAAAAGGTTTGAATAACAGCAGTCAAAATCATGTGGCATGCAGATGCATAGTTCTGAAAATCCATAGCATACTGTTTTCCTTTTAGTTTGTCAGATCACTATTCTGCTTCAAAATAACGAACCTCTAGGTATGTAGGTATGTTAATTTCCATTGAATTTATTCAGTAGCTATTTTGTCCTAACGCTCGTATTTACAGTGACCCGTAATCAAAACTGTAATTACAGCTCAAAGCAACGACATATTTCCATATAAAACGAGCATGGAAGATTTATTAGTTCTAACCTATCCATGTAATTTTCACTTCGACGCCAAAATCTGTACATAGTTAAAGCCAAACAAAAAACTCTTGCTAACTTCAATTTCTACCTGAGGAGGTCCTCGGCTTCGCTTACTTGATAATCTGATAAAAATATTAGATACTTATTCTCGAAGTTTACGAACTGTATGTTTTCCATAAGTATTTAGTACCTATAACAAAAAGCCCTGCTCGATCTAATAAAAGTGTATTCCTGCTTCAATACGAATCTCTGAAAAAATATATACTTAAATTGATTTTTGGGAAATCAAAACAAATTTTTGTAATATATTTTGGGATTTATTCCCAAAAAAAAAGGAATTACTTATATCAATTTAAATAAACGGCAACAATATATCTAAGACATAAATAAATAAACGGCCAACAATCCTGTGACTATTGAGAGTCAATTACGAGTGACACAATCAGTGCATGTAGCGTAGCCTAATCCCTTTTCGTGTAATGAGCGGCCATTTTGTTGACATGTCAACTGTCATGCACTTCCCGCGCTTTTGAACATCATGGCGGGTAATTAGAACGAAAATGGTGGCGAAGGAAATAAAATTGTTTATTTGGTTCGTTACGTACCTAATTACTTATTAATTAATAAAATTCTTAAGCTGGATTATTCTTGCTTCAAGATGGCCCAGAATTATTATTACAATAATAATTCTGAGGACCTCTGTGGCTGAAAGCCCGCCTGAGACACAGAAGATTGCGGGTTCGATTCTGTACTGATTGAACACTTTAATGTATACATTAAAGTGTACAGTTTAGGAGTTATTGACCAAATAATGACGGTCGCAGAATCGAGATCTCTGGAGAAGAACAATTTTTAAATTTAGACAATCTGGACTCAACAAGGACGACACAGTGTAGAAAAGCCATTGCGGGAAGACGATGGTTGAAGGTAGCCTGCGCCGTTGTCTTGGCACTCTTCGGGGTAAGCTTATGCCCAGCAGTGGAGCTCTACAAGTCGACGTTAATGATGACGATGATAATTGCAAAATAACGTTGGTAGTGCATGACGCGACGCGGAGGGAGAAAGTCGCGATCACTCAGCCTGATGAAGACTCTCGGAATGAGTCGAAACTTAGTCGGTGCCTTCACCGATAATGCAGTACGTTAAAATTGCCGTTTTTACAATATGAATAACGTAAGTATCTAGGTAGGTACCATACAAACTGTGGGGTTCCTTCTGTGGTCGTGCAATGAATCTCCCTGGTTCTTGTTCAAGTGGACTGTATTGTTTATAAGGTACAAGATATATTGATGTTAAATCGAACTTGTTTTAAATTAAAATTTGGCCTACTTATACTATATTTTCAAAATAGTTGTTTCCTTAGGTGCTAACGCAACAAGCGCGTTTTTCATGACTAAATATTTCTGAATGTTGTTTTCTATGCTACTTCGCCAGTCACACAACAAAACCTTTCAGTACCTACAAAATTATGAAGGTGATAGAATAACGTTGAAATATTTCAGATTTGGCTGCGAAACATAACATAGTGTTCGTTTCGTGTCGCGTCGTCGGGTTGGTTTGACAGGACGCCATTTTGGATATACTGGCGGGAGTTTTTGAGAAGTAATTTTCTCTTTTTGAAATATTTCAAATGTTTCCGGCTGCCGAAATACTGTTTTTATTTCCGCTAGGTATGTGTACTGAATACTTATAATGAGTTAATCTATTAAAATTCAAACTAACCATATCTACGAATGATTTATTTATTTTAAATTATAATTACCTACTATTTTAACAGGGTATCCCTATTGAAAAAGTTATCGTCTGATTAAAACCTCTAATTAACACGACCCATAAGATAATTAATTAACTAAATAATTAAAATAAACTGAAGGATATTTGCGATAAAGAATGTCGGTTTGATAAAACGAAAAACATGTTCTTATCGATACTTTTTAGTTCAAAGACACTTTGGATTTGTTCCGTTGCATTAAAACGATTTAATATTATTATATGTTTTTCTACGGATCTTTATAACATTTACTTTTATTAAGAACCAAACAAGAGATCAAGAATCGTAAAAAATGACAACGTAAGAATTGGCTGTCTAATACCTAATGACATACTTATTTCGTAAAAATTTACAGCAGCATAAACAAGCGTTTTCCACTATAAAATAGACATCTTAACGCCCCTCGTTAGAATAACTGAATTCACATAACCATCCCTAATTTTAATGGGGTGTTAAAAATATCTAAATATTTTTATGAAGTGTCATAACCACCTACCCGTGTCTGCACTGGTTAATGACATCGTTATAAATTAACGTCTATTTAAATAGGTACGGAAGAGGTGCGGGATCGATACCCGCTGTGAGACAGATGTGTCCTGCTGATATTTGTTCTTACTCTGGGTGTTGTGGTATCATGGTACTCGTGGTTCCTGATACCCACGATTTGGAATCCTAGTGTGGGGTCATGACTATGTATGTGTCTCTTGTGTAGAAAAAAAACCGGACAAGTGCGAGTTGACTCGCCCACCGAGGGTTCTGTACAAATTTGTAGGTATAAATAGTCATATTATAAATAGTTCTGGAATCAAGTCTCGCAGTGTTTTCCGAGCTTTTTCTGAATGATTAAAATGTATGGTTTGCAGAAATTTTCCTATACTTGCAGTATAAAACGATATTACTTGCCAAATTTCATAGTTCTAGAAAGTACCCTATTAATTTTAATTCCCTTGATGTCGAAATATACGTTTTTTGCGGCATAATCGACCGTATCTTTTTTTACGTTAACTTGAAGTTTGATTTTTTCACAGCTTAAAGGGACTGTAGACCTGAGTATATGGCTTTAATTTCAACCTCCACGCGTTCCCGAGATAAAGGGTCTTGACAGACAGACAGACGACGGACAAAAAGTGATCCTATAAGGGTTTCGTTTTATCCTTTTGAGGTACGGAATCCTAAAAAACATGATGCTCACGACTAGTCCCCTAGATGGGACTACCCCAGGTGGGTTTCGTAGAATAAGAAACGTAGATATTAAGTCAATATTATGATGCGTATGTAACAAAAATCCTGTTCGATCGCAAATTCGAAGTATTCCAACTTCAGACAGAATCTCTAAGAATATAAAAAAATCACAAATATTAAAGGATTTTTACGGAAAATTACCAAAAAGTTGAGAAAATATTATTTGTACTAAAATTAATGTTTCACCGTCAAAAGTCACTGGGTAAAACATACAGTTATAACAATACGACCTCTGTGGCGCAGTGGGCGAAGGTCCGCCTGAGATGCAGAAGGTTGCGGGTTCGATTCCTGTCACGGGACAAATGTTTGTAAGATCTGCAAATATTTGTCTCGGGTCTGGGTAGTTTCCTATGTATAATATGTATGTATTTACAAAAAAAAAGTATTTAAGTAGCATATTAGTCATGTAGTTCCCATAATACAAGCTCTGCTTAGTTTGGGGCTAGATGATGTTGTGTGAAAAATGTCCAGCGTTTATTTATTTATTATTTAATAACTTAAGACAAAAAATACCTACACAATCGATACCGGATAAAAAACTATCCGGATTGGACGGGGTTTTTAATAAATAAATAAATAAATAAATAAATAATGCTGGACATTTTAACACAGCATCATCTAGCCCCAAAGTAAGCAGAGCTTGTGTTATGGGAACTACATGACTGATATACTACTTATATACTTTTTTTTGTAAATACATACATATTATACATAGAAAACACCCAGACACGAAACAAATGAATGCAGATTATACAAACATCTGTCCCGTAGCGGGAATCGAACCCGCAACCTTCTGCGTCTCAGGCGGACCTTCGCCCACTGCGCCGCAGAGGTTGTCAAAAAGAGGTTAATACTACTATACAACTCAATACTTCGATATGTACTTATAACTCAGTGCCGGCATGAGATAGCATTGTGCGTATAAATCCATCTCATGGTTTATGAAGCTATTGACCAGTTGAAGCAGTCACGATTGGCTGCGTGGCCGATGAGACCCGCTTGGAGTGGGAAACTGTCGATGAATATTGTATCGATAGATCGTGTTGTCGATGATAACTTGCATTTGGTCGTAAATTAACATCTGCTTATGGGATAATGTCTATAAATGATGAAATATGTGCCGTTCTTAGACTATGTGGTCGATTATTAGATTGTTAATAATAATAATGATTTGATGGTCAAATACATAAAATGTGTTCTTGGCTTCTAGGTCGAAATATTTTGACAACGATTTAGTAAAATTAGTTGACTTTTATTAATTGTTTTATGTGGTGGGGACACTTATATTGCCACGCACATAGAAAGCTAGTGGGGAAAACGATCATACTTTTTGTGCTTTTCCCCACTGCCTCACTCTCAGACTGATAACGTAAGTAGAACGCTACGTTTTATATTTTTCTCGATCACCCCACTCGTGGGAGAAGCTAGTAAGAGATCGAATATTACCTTTGAAAATCAGCACGGTACCTTACATATGCTTGAGTCATTAACCCATAATGATACCAATGACTGTTCCAATTAAGCAATCAACGACCTATTGTTCAGAGGTATGTATTCGAATTCTTTGTACCTTCTTGTTTGCAAACATACGGTTGCATAGCAATACAATGCTTATTGATACACGGTTTATAACTTCGATGTTTTTAAAAATAAACTGTCGGCTAAGCCTACTAAGTACATAATATATTCTATCTAAACTAAGATTGTAATGATCAATAATTGTTTGGCACAACATGAAAAAAAACAAGTAAATTATGATCCAGACAGATTTTAGATTGTTTTTACAATATAATACTCACGACACAGGGAATTCTAGTATGGGGTCAGGATGTAGGTAGGTATGTGTCTGTTCGGTTTTTTAATTAGTTTGAGCTATAAATATTTTCAGCTATTTAATCTGGGAATCGATCCCTCTCATCGCTAAATGACACATCTCGCCAATTGTACTAAGATGTAACTTTAGTCATTGAGCAGGCTATCCAAGCCTGTTCAATGTCTAAAGTTTCCCCTGTAGATAGAGCCTCGGCGCTTCGAGACACATCCTAAGAATTTCGACACAATCTCGTGGCTTAGTTAACAACAACCTTGAGCCGAGTACGTTTTTTTTTTATTTGGATTCAAATTCAAATGTTTATTTCAGTAACTTAATCTACGTATACATATATGGATTTGAGATCTCCCTTTAAGTATGTAGAGACCTGTGGTAGGAGATCTCGCTCTTCCGTAACAATAGGATTATAGAAAGTAAGTAAAGTAAGTTGGATTATAGAATACAATAGAGTGTAGATTATTATGTAAAAAACACGATGAATAATAATACATTAAAAAATAAAATTAAATAAAAACCTTATCGATATTCTCGTCTATCATAGACTTGTTTGTCCCATCTCTAGCCACGTCTCTGTCTAACCAATGTCGAAACCCGCTTTCACTACTCGATGGGCTTAATCGAGGGCTTGAGAAAATTGGCTTATAGATAGAATTACTATACATAGACGAACTTATTGCTAGATAGCATTCTCTTCCAGGTAGTTTTTGTTTAAGTGGAATTTAAAACTTTGGGCTTAAGAGGCCTGCGTTGGATGAATTGCCCATACAAACGTAATACTATAGTCATTTGTAATTAGAGCTTATGTCCACCATATTATGTTATTATTTGCATTCGAAAAGTATTTATCTACGTACCTTGCTGTATATTTTTTCAAAATACTTACCTAAAACGAATCGCATTTTGTATATTTTTACGTCATACATGACATGTTTTCTTCTTATTTGTTTCGTATTAAAAATAACAATACCTTAGGTATTGTTAGGTTAGGTACATAGATTATATTGTCTAGTTACAGAATAACAACACAATGTGAAAAATACAACAAGTTTTCATTCATCTTTTTTGGTATTACGGAACACCATCTAATTTATGACAAATTCAGAACGGCTAATATTGCTATCGCGCAAGCACGGGCGGGCCTGCATCAATCAAAAAGAGCTATATTTTTGGACGCGCCTCGAATTTAAGTTATGAGCGCTGTACGCCGGATCCTTAAATACCCAAACCGCTTATCATCATCATCATCACACTAATTAAGGTAGCCAAACAATCTTTATTGTTTGAGGTTGGCAGGTAGACAATACTTTTAACACTAAGCCCACCTTGTAGTATACTTTATTTCTTGTGCAAAAATAATTAAATAAATAAACAGCCTGTAATAGTTAATAGTTATTTTTTATGTAACTACAGTGGCAAACATGTGGTTGGTAACCGTGGTTACCGTAATCTATGGTTGCTAGCAACACCAGACGCACAGATATTATGATACTCGGAGGCATCACTCGCGAGTTGCCGACCCTGAGACATACTGGTGAAAAGTATCATGAACCTGTAATTTCACCGGAACCCTTCAAACTGGAACACAACAATGCGGGCATTACTGCTTGAGCTAGGTATGGTGGGAGTACTTTACCAGATGAGCTCTTTCACAAGGAGCTCTAAGGCCGCTAAAAGAGAGCCACGATGAACGACGTTGGGGCCATCTCACTCCACCTATTTCTCGCATGAATTAGTCATCTAATTATTAACACACCACCGCATATACAATTACAAATATTTTTACTAGCTTCTGCCCACGGCTTCACACGCGTGGTACCAGGATAATAAGTAGCCTATGTGTTATTCTGATGTATAAGCTATATCACTGTAAAGTTTCATCAAAATCCGTTCAGTAGTTTTTGCGTGAAAGAGTTTTCTTTCGCGTTTATAATATTAGTAGGATTATATCATCAATGTCGAATCAATGTGGAATGTCGAAGCGACTGGTGACTAGAGAGCTGGCTCTTATCTGAGCGCATTAGCATTGCCAGTCATCGTGGCATTGTAACCAGTATTTAGGAAACGCTTCCGTCTAGTAGTGATCTGGATCAGTTGAGCTATCTATAGATCGTTTGCTAGCTATCTAAAGGTCTTTAGATAGCTGTTTCATCTATATGCTTTGTGAATACCTTCTTGTATTATATAATGAAGTTTACCAACTAACGGATTGTAACTCCCGACCCTCGGGTCAGAAAAGAGCGCGCTCCACTAGGCCGTCGCTCTTCCACTCAGGAATGTAAGTAAATTACATAACTAAGTGACATTGATAGCACATAAATTGAATGAGAGTGTAATGTGAGGGTACACTGATTGCTGTAATTAAAATCACATAAAATATAGTTTAACCCTGTTAAAGAGATTTAATTTTGACATGATTTAATTATTAATAATAATAATAATAATGCTGGACATTTTCACACAGCATCATCTAGCCCCAAAGTAAGCAGAGCTTGTGTTATGAGAACTACAAGACTAATATACTATGTACTTATACAGCATGTTACTTTATAAGCCTATTAGTCCAAAGGGGACCAATTTATATCAATTTATCTCTCTCTTGCTTGCACTATCCGTAAAAGAGAGCGACAATTTAAATTTAGTTTAGTTAGTTTAGTTTAGTTCTATGTATAATAAAAAAAAAAATCTATCTATATAATGTATTGTATTAAGTATATCAGTCATCTAGTACCCATAACACAAGCTCTGCTTAGCTTGGGGCTAGATGATGCTGTGTGGATTGTCCAGCATTATTTAAAAAAAAAAAAAAGTGTACTACAGAATCGAGGCCGTTATCATTCGACCACCTGGCTGGTGATATGTCCCGTGACGAGACACCACAAAAATAATTATTTTAGATTCGCGTGACGGGTGGGGTGGGGTCGTGGCGAAATAACACGCGATGGAATTCCTGGTAGTGTAGAGGGGTTTATTTGAGTTATCTTGTGTCTAGACGAATTTTAATGTTAAAGGTAAGCTTTACGTTTACGTTAACTTTACACAAATAAATTCTGTTTTCTAATTAAAGTCCTGTTACTACAGGTTTTGTATCTGTCTCCTACAGTCAATAAAGTCAACATTAATTTAATCATCAAAATCACAAGGATTACTTTGATAGAGAAGTCTTCTTTTCCTAGTCTGATATTATGTAAATACTAGTTTCTGCTTCGCTTCGCCCGCGTGGTACCTGGATAAAAAGTAGCCTATATGTTATTCTGATGTATAAGCTATATTACTGTAAAGTTTCATCAAAATCCGTTCAGTAGTTTTTGCGTGAAAGAGTAACAAACATCCTCACAAACTTTCGCGTTTATAATATTAAAAATAGCTGTTTTATTCTGTTGTTTGAACAAAAACTTAATTTTTAGAATTTGTTCATCAAATGAACTTTATCTAATGACGTATAGTCAATAAAAGCTATTCGAGGACCTTCTCTAAAGTCATACGAGGTTGCAAAATTCACATCACTAGCGTATAAGCTGTTTTGTCTGTGACTGACACACAAAGTGTACGAGACAAGAATCAAAGTATGGAAAATAATAATGAATAAATTATCATACATTTTTTATTGCAAAAACTATCGTGAACTTGACTATACATATTGTAAAAACGGGAATTTTCAGATATGTTGTCATATCTCAACTCAACCGCAAAGTTAAATGACGCGTAGTATGATCCTGAAGTCGTAAAAAGACCGACCTAAAATATACTACGCTACTGTCGCAGTCGGCCTTGGTTAATATTTCAATACCCTAATGTTACAGTCGCGTGGTAAAGTCGTATTTTGACATTGACAGCTGTCAAAGTATCACAATAACGAATGCACAGAAAGTACAGATAATAAATAAATAATGCTGGACATTTTCACACAGCATCATCTAGCCCCAAACTAAGCAGAGCTTGTATTATGTGAACTACATGATTGATACTACTTATATATTTATTTTTGTAAATACATACATATTATACATAGATGAAACAGTTATCTACCTAAAAACCGTTGCAAACGAGCTATAGATAATTTTAACTGATCTAGATCAGACGGAAGCGTTCCCAAAACGATGGATTAGTAACTTTAGTGTTAGGTATGAATCTTTTGAAAATCATCATTGGCAACTTGTAACCCACGGCTGGGCATAATAAGATAACAATATCTTTCCCTTAATCTGTCTAATTACTAAATGTAATGTCTTTGTGTAGGTAATTAGAGTTACATTTTAATTCGTTTAAGTAATATTATTTATGTACTTACTATTTATTAGTTTATTTTAATTTTTGTTTATTTTACTTTTTTAATTATGTCCTCAGTATTTAAATATTACTTTATCAATTATCTAGGTGTGTTTAAACATTTCCGTAACATAATTGCTACATGTTATTAATTTTGTTTCAACCATTCTATGCACTACCAAGTCTACCAACACATATTTTTCCACAAGAAACAAAGGTTGTCTGGGAGATAATGCTTCTAAGCATTAAGTTCGTCTAAGCACTACTATTTTGTACAATCAATAATTTTCTATCTATCTAATGTTGTTTTTTGAATTTTTGTGTATTTTGTTAATATTAGCTTCTGCGCACGGCTTCGCCCGCGTGGTTATCGGATAAAAAGTAGCCTATGTGTTATTTTGATATACAAGCTATATAACTGTAAAGTCTCATCAAAATCCGTACATTAGTTTTTGCGTGAAAGAGTAACAAACATCCATCCTAACAGACTTTCGCGTTTATAATATTAGTAGGATAGGATAGGATGCATACCTATAGTTTAATATCTTATGATATAACGATTTGGTTTACTCCTTATATTAAATTTACTGAAATAAAGAATTAGAATTAAGAATTTGAATGACTTTCTCAATTGAATTGTGTGCGCGACTGTACCGTCACTTCGTGTCTGCAAATATTCCCTAAAAGTATTGGATATTCCTTGTGTCTCACCGAAATATGATCAGTATACCGACTGTGGCGCAAAGGAGGTATTATTGTAATGTGTGCCGTATCTTGCCGCCCTCGTAGAGTAAGTTATTTTTTGCAGGTAAAAAGATCCTTCTTATACTTCATTGCTGGTTCGGATACTTGCAGTAAGTATCTAATGGGCACCTTATTCTCATTCTAAGTGGGGGAACTGAGGTCTGCACTGAGGTCCCGCATTGGGGTGTGTTGAGCATTTTCCTTCTAACCTGACCCCAACCAGACCCCTAATTACGCTAGCAAAATGGCAATGGAATCGCGACTATGGCAATCATTTTGCCATTCTTAGAAATGACAAAAACTTTTAAAAGTTTATAATGTTGAGAATTTAGTTCCCAAAATTCATTGAGTATTAAATATTGTTTTTCTTCTTTTTTAATTTTGATATTATTGGTAATGTATTGTTAACCCGTTGTGACCAATTGGTTTTTAAATGATGATTTTGAAATTTGACTTGTAATGTTTTGTTACCAATAAATTGATTATTGATTAATAGTCAAGTGTGTCCCCTTTAGGAGTTTTAGAAGTTTTGAACATTGCTAAAATTGACAAAAGTGATAGCCATTGTCGCGATCCCATTGCCATTTTGCTAGTGTAATTAGGGGGCAGCTTCTTGAAATAGCTGAGGACTCTGGGTTGATGACAGCCGTGTTTCAGTATCCCTGAGCTCGTGGGAGTTATTGATGATGGAGAGCATGAGTTGATGAGCTCTGATGAGACTGCTTCGATCTGACTTTGTTTGTGGCGGTCCATGCTCCACAGTCTCTTCATCCTGGAGACAACCTCGACAGAGTACACTGCCTGTGGCCCCTGTCTTCAAAAGATGGTGTTTCAGATCACAGTGTCCCGTGATATTTCCCACTATCAATCTTATCTTAATTAATCTTATTTCATTTCCAATCGACTTCAGAGAACGTGGAGTTTCTATATGCTTTTTTCTATGTATGTTACGCCATTTTGTATGTAAGACGCTTTTTTACAGGACTTGTATATTATACCTACTTATCTAATTTAGGGGCTATTCAAAATGTTTGACGAGTCAGAAATATCTTACTGTCGTAATGTGAATCATCTTTGCCAATGAATGATTCAGATTCTGATATCTTCGTCAATTGTGAACCGATTTTAATGATTATTTTTTTAATGGGTAGAGTGTACTTCAAGGGTGTCACATATATATATTTTATGAATAATAATACCCCTATGTGTGGAAAAATAAGGGATGATATTTCATATTGGACTTTTTGTCTACTTCCAATAAATGATTCTGATGTCTTCGTCAATTGTGAACCGATTTTAATGATTCTTTTGTTAATGGGTAGAGTATACTTAAAGGGTATCGCATATATATATTTTATGAATAATACCACCCCTAAGTGTGGAAAAATAAGGGATGAAATTACATATTGGACTTTTTTGTCAACTTCCTGTTATTTGAATTCGGATTTAATTGTTTTCCTGTCCAATAAAATTAATTAATACTTTAGGTGTATGTTATTTTGTGATTTTTTAGTTTCTTGCAGTCCTGCGTTCTCATATTTTCTGGTGCTGCTTTTCCGAGTTCAGTTTTAACCTGCTTTTTATGTGTAACGGGTTTGATTTTTTTTTCGATATTTTCTAGTCATATTGGCTATATGCTAACCGTTGCTTTAATATTGCTAACTACTTACAAAAGCATGTGCCAATCGTATGGACGTCACTCTGACTACCCCCTTTGATCACTGATCTACGCAAAGATTATGAGTTTGAGGATCTTTATCAAAGGAATGCAGTTGAGAGGGTGTTTTTTTAATTATATTTTTCTTGTTTTGTATTTTTAGTAGGTACTTTGGTTAGTTCGGAAGCACACTATATAAACGCAAAAGTTTGTGAGGATGGATGTTTGTTACTCTTTTACGCAAAAACTACTGAACGGATTTTGATGAAACTTTACAGTAATATAGCGTATACATCAGAATAACACATAGGCTACTTTTTATCCGGGTACCACGCGGGCGAAGCCGTGGGCATAAGCTTTATTGTATTTTACAAGGACTATTTTGCATACAAACAGACACCATCGCTCATTTTAATATGCAGAGAATTATTCAACGTTACCCGCATACTAATGTTTTAACAAGAAATATATATACTATATATAATATATACTAAAAAAATACTTGAGATAAACTAAAAGATAGTGTTGAATAAAGTATCTATATCTTAGCTTATAGCTCTGGAATTAAATTATTTGAAAATAGGATTGAAAACTCCTTATTTTTTTAACAAGCAATGTTTTTTCCGACTAAGTTTCGACTCATTCCGAGAGTCTTCATCAGGGTGAGTGGTTGCGACTTGCTCCTTCCGCGTCGTAGTGCACGGCGCGACGCGGAAGGAGAAAGTCGCAAGTGAAGACTCTCGAAATGATTCGAAACTTAGTCGGTGCAGTACCTTACGTATCGTTAGGTTAGGTACATAGATTATATTGTCTAGTTACAGAATAACAACACAATGTGAAAAATACAATAAGTTTTCATTCATCTTTTTCGGTATTACGGAACAGTCAAAAAGAGATAGCAATATTTTTGGACGCGCTTCGAATTAAGTTATGAGCGCTGTACGCCGGATCCTTAAGTATCTCAAATGAACTTTGTATTAGGGCACGGCGGCAGGCCGGGGTTTTATTTTCAGATAGATAGATAGATAGATAGATAAATCATTTATTTGTGACTACTTATTAATTAAATACATAACTTCGATGATTGGAATGCTGATGTGATAAGTAGCCACAAATTGGGATGGGACCTGGTGAAAGGTAAGTAGCGCGCTGATCTTCCGTCCTATCCCAATATCAGTAGCAGATAGCTTCGATATAAACTTAAGAATAACTTACATACATTGACACATATTTAGTAAGTATAGTAGGTAGGTATAGTCTAAAGGGCACAAGAAAATCACAAATAAGAAAATCCAGAATAGTAGTCGTTTTCATTGTAGGTAGTCAAAGTAGGTACTTTAGGAGATGGGTCTTCAAGTTGTCGATCACTGAACTGCCGAATTCAAAGGTATTTGATACCTTTTATGTGATTTTAATGGAAATTAACACAATTAGCGACAACTGGGTCACCCGACCCCACCTAACCCGTCTTATTAATAGAGGGCTCGTATTTTTTAAGCTGCCTGATACAGGAGTGGGGGTTAAAAGTAGAAAATTTAGGTTAGTGATTGATTTAAAGTGAAGTAAAAGTTCATTTTGACCAAAAACTATATACAGCTACATATAAAACTATATACAGCTACATATAAAACTATATACAGCTACATATAAAACTATATACAGCTACATATAAAATTGGTACCTACTTATCCTGCTTCCTACTTATAATATTATAAACGTGAAAGTTTGTGAGGATGGATGTTTTTTACTCTATCACGCAAAAACTACTGAACAGATTTTGTTGAAACTTTACAGTAATATAGCTTACACATCAGAATAACACATAGGCTACTTAATATCCGGGTATTACGCGGGCGAAGCCGTAGGCAGAAGCTAGTAAGATATACCACGTAATTAGGTCGTGTCACTCCTATGTATGACGCATGGCTATTTTTGATGCGACATAATGGAGACCGTGTGAGCCTACCGGCCGGTACACCGACTTCCGATCCGGAGCTGGGTTCAATCCCGGTCGGGCACTCGAATTTACGTGCGCTTTAACACGTGTTCAAAATTGAAGGAAAACGCATGCCCTAGATCCAAACATTTGAAGGCATGCGTTATCAGTTAGTGTTTTAATAAGCGGCAACGGGTTTATAATCTGTCACGTGGAATGCTAACAACTTTCAAAGCGCGGGTATGTGCCAAATAGAATATGTGGACGTGCCCCTGACTAGCCCGACTTGCTGTCCTCTTAGTTCCACGTACTGAGTATGTAGATTTGTGGAAGATAGAAAATCCTACTTTGTAGTTTTTTTTATATTGATTGCTTGATATCTTCGTCAATTGTTAACCGATTTTGATGATTCTTTTGTTGTTGTGTAGAGAATGATCCCGAGATGGACTCATAAAAGTTTTATTTCTGAGGGTTTGCTATATTTCCCGTAAAACTAAAAAAACATCATCATCTTATGGAATTACGATTAGCCGTAACATTTTTTGTGGGCTTTTTTACTTTTGTTTTTTATAAAAAGTGTAACTTCGGTCTTTTTTTTGACATTTACCGTCTTGTATTATTACTAGCTTCTGCTCACGGCTTCGCCCGCGTGGTACCCGGATAAAAAGTAGCCTATGTGTTATTCTGATGTATAAGCTATATTACTGTAAAGTTTCATCAAAATTCGTTCAGTAGTTTTTGCGTGAAAGAGTAACAAACATTTTTTTTCTTTTCTATCGTAAATCATTTTCATAGTCTTTCTAGAGTTTTGATGCTTCGGGCGTTTCCGGTATATTATGTCCGTTATTTGACGGTCACCGCTATCACAGAGACTATGGTTAGTTATGGCACAGCGGTGGTAATACTGGTTGTGACCGTTTTAAGAAATAATGGATGCGCCGTTTTAATACCCGACTGAAAAGAAGGATGTTATGTCGCGTACACAACTTTCACACAGCATCATCTAGCCACAAACTAAGCAGAGCTTGTATTATGGGAACTACATGACTGATATACTACTTATATACTTTTTTTTGTAAATATAGATATATATATATATTATACATAGAAATACCCAGACCCGAGACAAATATTTGCAGATCATACAAACGTTCATCCCCAGGGCGGGAATCGAACCCGCAACCTTCTGCGTCTCAGGCGCGCTTTCGCCCACTGCGCCACAGAGGTCGTCGTATAAGTTACTATAAATTTATATGAACATAAATTCTTAAACGTGTCATGTCTGTTTGTGCACAGGCAGATTATAGAATATAAGTATTTCACTTAAAACGGTGAAGGAAAACATCGTGAAGAAAACAGCGTGTCCGAGAATTAGTATTCGAAGGCGTGTGCCATCGGTTAGTGTTCCAATCGACAGTAATGTGTCTGTTGTGTCTGTATGTCTATGTGTTTGTATGTATTTACTTGTTGGTATGCAATAAATGTAAAATATCTGCGGTATGTATGTATGTCGATGTGTGAATGTATTTACTCGTAGGTATTAAATGAGTTGTAAAATACTGCGGTATGTCTGTGTGTCTGTATGTATTTACCAGTAGCTGTTGAAATAAATTGTTAAATATCTACTGTGTCGGTGCGTCTGTATGTATTTACGTGTAAGTATTTAAATGAATCTGCGGTGTATCTGTGCGTCTGTATGTATTTACGAGTAAGTATTTAAATAAATCTGCGGTGTGTCTGTGTGTCTGTGTGTCTGTATGTATTTATGTGTAGGTATTTAAATGAATCTGCGGTGTGTCTGTGCGTCTGTAGGTATTTAAATGAATCTGCGGTGTGTCTGTGCGTCTGCATGTATTTACGTGTAGGTATTTAAATAAATCTGCGGTGTGTCTGTGCGTCTGTATGTTTTTACGTGTAGGTATTTAAATGAATCTGCGGTGTATCTGTGCGTCTGTATGTATTTACGAGTAGGTATTTAAATGAATCTGCGGTGTGTCTGTGTGTCTGTATGTATTTACGAGTAGGTATTTAAATAAATCTGCGGTGTGTCTGTGCGTTTGTATGTATTTACGTATAGGTATTTAAATGAATCTGCGGTGTGACTGTTGCGTCTGTATGACTATGTGTCTGTATGTATTTGCACTTTTATTGATTAATGTATAATATATTTCGTACATCGGTGTATGTCCCCACAAACCATGATTAGCGAGCGACTCCGCATTATTCTGTGTCTGTACATTAGCACGCTTTCAATTACCGGGGGTGTCTAGCCACCCCCAGTAACAGAACACAGTACCGTTGTGGTTAGATACAACTTGGAAACGGCATTTTTGCGCGTGTGCCATTTCTATACCTTTGGGAGCTGAAATAATGTTTGTGGAACTAATGGCTTTCATTCTTTAACTAGCTTAAACCCCCGGCTTCGGACATCTGCTCTTTTTTTACACCCACATATTATATCAGAAGTAGTTTTTACTAGCTAGTTTAATTATTAATTATGTTTTAGTTCCGATGGTTTTCCTAAAATAAATAAATAAAAGAAATATACATAGTCCTGGCCCTACAATAGGATTCCTTGTGTCGTGGGTATCAGGAACCACGAGTATCGTGCTACCACAATACCCAGGCCCAGACCCATAGCAGCGGGAATCGAAACCGCACCTCGCTAAGTTAGTGTTGCGTCAGGAATGGTCAGTATCGACTCAGTGCCAAGTCTGTGCCGAGTCATAAAAGAGTCAGTGCCGAGTCAGTAATGAGTCAGTCAGTACCAAGTTAGTGTTGTGTCAGGGATTTTCAATGTTGACACAGTTTCGAGTCTGTGTCAAGTCATTGCTGAATCAATGATGTGTTCGTGCGAAATCAGTGATGAATCAGTACTGAGTCAGTGTCGAGGCAAAACCAAGTCAGTGGTGTATCTCTGCCTAGTTAGTTCAGAGTCAGTATCGTGTCAGTGTGGTGTCAGTGTCAATTCAGTTTAGTGTCCGTGCCGACAGTGACTGACTTGGAACTGACTTGAAACTGAATCGGTATTGACTCGGCACAGACTCGGCACTGACCAATCTTGACACAACACTAACTTGGTAATGATTGACTCATTAACTCTGAATTGGTACTGGCACAGCACAGACTTGGCACTGACTCGAAACTGACTCGATGCTGACTCGGCACAGATTTGATATCGACTTGGTACTGACCAATCCTGACCCAACACTAACTTGGTATTGATTGACTCATTAACTCTGAATTGGTACTGGCACAGCACAGACTTGGCACTGACTCGAAACTGACTCGATGCTGACTCGGCACAGATTTGATATCGACTTGGTACTGACCAATCCTGACCCAACACTAACTTGGTATTGATTGACTCATTAACTCTGAATTGGTACTGGCACAGCACAGACTTGGCACTGACTCGAAACTGAGTCGGTACTGACTCGGCACAGACTCAACACTGACTGGAACCAGCACAAATAGTCGTTATAGTCATTGCAAAGACCAAGTCTTTAAAACATCTTCATTTTTCATTGTTACAAACTAAGCACATTCATTTTTCGTCCGTTTTCGAAAACTTTAACAAAGCAAGTGATGTCGCGTTTAAAAGCATTTCCATGTAGGTTTCGCACGCTGCGGGACATTCTACTTTTGTTTCGTTTGTTGGACACGAACTCTCTGTTTCATAATCACTCTCTAACTTAGCAACTCACTAGATTTAGCCCTGTCCTTTTTCAACACTAAACAAAGGATAGAGGCGGACAACTTTTAGCTGCTAAACTAACTTGCTAAAGTCAGTGAGTGATTGTGAAACAGAGGCTTTTACGCTGGACGTAATATTTTTTTTGACTTTTACTAATTATTTTTTTTAATGCTGGAAATTTTTCACACTGCATGAAAGTAAGCAGAGCCTGTGTTACGGGAACTACATGACTGATATACTACTTATATACATTTTTTTTTGTAAATACCTACATATTATACAAAGAAAATACCCCAGACCCGAGACAAATGAATGATGATCATACAAACATTTGTCCCGCAACGGGAATCGAACCCGCAACTGCCCACTGCGCCACAGAGGTTGGAGGGAATTATTTGTAAACATCCTATAAGTAAGTATAAGTATGAATGAGTATTTATTCAATAACAAGTAGGTACAATACGACCTCTGTGGCGCAGTGGGCGAAGGTCCGCCTGGGACGCAGAAGGTTGCGGGTTCAATTCCCGCCACGGGACAAATGTTTGTATCTGCAAATATTTGTCTCAGGTCTGGGTGTTTTCTATGTATATTATGTATGTATTTACAAAAAAAAATGTATATAAGTAGTATATCAGTCATGCAGTTCCCATAATACAAGCGCTGCTTAGTTTGGGGCTAGATGATAATGTGTGAAAATGTCCAGCATTATTTATTTATTATTATTTATAATACAGTGGAATAACACATTTGTTATAGTATATAGTCCTCCACATAGTATAGGTATATTAGGTAGGTAATCTAATATTTTAATGTTTAATTTGTATGAACCTATGTGGTAATGGCCCGTCTGCGGGACATATGTACCTTCTGTGTCTCGGGCGGGCCTTCGCCCACTGCGCCACAGAGGTCGTCTGTGTATATATGTTAGGTACATATATGTAGTGTTCCAATAACCACCTGCCACGTGGAATGCGGACTCCTATGCAACATATGAGCATATACCTCTGACTACCCCCTACTCGTTATAAACTCGGATTTTAATACAAAGTATAGATTACAATTCGTTCAGTTTTTTTTAATTCTTCCAATTTCACTAGTTAAATACATAGTTTATCGTAGTCTAAGTTCGCTTTAAGACTTAAATAAATAGTTTAAAAGTAAAATACGCTGACTAAACTAAACCGGGTAAAAAGTATCAACATTTTTAAAACTAAAAAGCGTTAAATTTTCCGAAATAATTAGTTTAAACTGATTACTTAAGCTAATTAGTTCATGCTTCAAGTACGAGAACTAAGTTTCGAGTAGTAAGAAGCAAGCTATAGGTCTTCTTGTCAAAGTCAATAGGTTTTTGTTCATAGAAATCACAAGGTTCATATAGAAATGTGAACTTACAAACTACGTTAATGAATAATTAATGACGACCTCTGTGGCGCAGTTTTCTATGTATAATATGTAATACATACATATTATACATAGAAAACACCCAGACCCGAGACAAATATTTGCAGATACAAACATTTGCCCCGTGGCGGGAATTGACCCGCAACCTTCTGCGTATCGGGCGGGCGTCGCCCACTGCGCTACAGAGGTCTGCCTGGTCAAAGTCAAAGTCATTGACTTTGACTTTGACCAGACAGCGCCTCCTATTAACGTTGGAAATATAGACGGGAATAATACCTTACGTATATAAGAACCTACTTTGAAAAAAGTGATTATTTTTGCTTGATCTATCGAAGTCATACAAAATAACTGCAAAAATCACATAATATGTTTTGGGGAAAAATAGTGCGTAACTCTGACCCATCATATAAAAACATACCGTCTCCTTACTTCGCGGGTAAAAACTTCTGAAACAGACTGGTACAGTCTATATCCATGGTATTATGTCTCCAAGTTCCCAACTATACACGTCGGGGTAAATCTCTCTAAATCGCTTATATCTACAAAGTAAGAGTGCGGTGTCCACATTTTATAATATACAAAGATATTTATTTACCGAAAATATAGTTCCAATAGAGTTGACTGTTGGTCCCCGCCTGGTCGAGCCTGTATCGCGGGAGCCCGGTTAGAGATACATCGATTTCCAAAAAAAAAACAAAAAAAAAAACAAAATAGATATAAAATGAAAACATTAAAGATAAAACTGAAACTGACGGGATCTTAAATACTATTATGGGCCTTGCACACTTTTGTAGAATTTGTATGCGTGTGTGTGTGTGTGTGTGTGTTTGTGCGTGTGTGTGTGTGTGCGTGTGTGTGCGTGTGCGTGTGCGTGTGTGTGTGTGTGTGTGTGTGTGTGTGTGTTTTTAGTATATTGGGAGTGGGAAGGGGAGGAGAGGTTGGAGTGAGGAAATAATAAACATACCAGAACTACTAGATTGAGAGTTAGGTTTGTATTTAATAATATCAGGATATTCTTATTTCTTGTTAGTCATTAGTTTATTTGAACAAAAACCTTGATTTAGTTTGAATAGATTCATGAAGATAGATTCTTACATTAATAAACAATGAAGACTCTCGGAATGAGTCGAAACTTCACCGATAGTGCAGTACGTGATATTTTCCGTTTTTACAATATGACCTATACCTACTCTAAGAAGCCTTTGTGAGAGAAAATAAATCTTATTATTATTATTATTAAAGTGTTTAGGTACTGAAAAAGTTTTCACTTTAACTATTAAATAATTTAAAAAACCTAATACGTTACGTTTCTAGTTTTTATCTTATTTTATCTTATCTTACCTGCGTGGCGTCTCGTCCGGAGTTAGGAGTATTTATCCAAGTTATTAGAAAGGAATGGGCACCCTAATGGGCGCGGTCACAAAGGGTGAAATTCTGAATGCTTGAAGTGAGTTACACTTCTACCTCAAATAGTTGTCTGTCAGGACACCGACATACTAAAGCTCCGTCCACACATCCATGAGACATTAAATACGAAAATTGTGTGAAGAAATAA
Source organism: Perizoma flavofasciatum (assembly GCA_958496245.1). Classification (NCBI taxonomy): domain Eukaryota; kingdom Metazoa; phylum Arthropoda; class Insecta; order Lepidoptera; family Geometridae; genus Perizoma; species Perizoma flavofasciatum. Next base: position 5,756,912 of record OY292446.1, on the reverse strand, counting down.
AAAACAAAAAATGCCATGGTCTAGAACACTGTTTCTCAAAGTGGGCGATAACGCCCCATTGTGGGCGCTGGAGGTCTTCAGGGGGGCGGTACAAGGCTCTTAAAGATATTGGGGGCGCTAAGGCGGTCTAGAGGGGAAAGCATAGGTTATGTTTAAAAAATTTGGGAGTCGCTAGGATTTTTTTATTCTCAAAGTGGGCGGTGGGAAAAATAAGTTTGAGAACCTGTGGTGTAGAACTAAAGAAAGATATACAGACGAACTTAAAACCTCCTCTTTTTTTGAAGTCGTTTAAAAATGTTTTTTAACCTATCCAACAATCATCCTTAAACACATACTAATACTAAATTTAAATCACTGTAGGTAAAGTTAAGGCACTGATAGAGGTTATGAAGGGCATATTCGTGTCCAGAGTTAATCTAGATTATAAAATACTAGTTGTTGCCCGCGGCTTCGCCCGCGTGGTATGTTAATAAAAGTAGCATATGACCGTCTCCAGGCTTCAAACTATGTCCACAACTTTTGAATGAATCGAACCAAGGATTACAATATATACAAAGTTTAGAACTCAATTGCACACCCCCAAAGGGTAGTTTTGAAAAAATGAAATATATGTGTTTCATTATTTACTTTAAAGTTTATTTGTAGAGTTTTGTGCCAATTCAAATTTTTTTTTCATAGAAACTTTACCACCCTATTTGACCCCCTTAGGGTTTGTTATTCCAGATCATAAACTATCTACATTCCAAATTTCATCAAAATCGGTTTAGTAGTTGCGGAGATACGTGGTAATAAACATTCACACACACACACACACACACACACACACACACACTCTCACACACACACACACACTCTCACACACACACACACACACTCTCACACACACACACACACACACACATACACACACACATACACACACACTAACACACACACACTCACACACACACTCTCTCTCTCTCTCTCTCTCACACACGCACACACAGACACACACAGAGACTTTCGCATTTATTATATTATAGTAGGATAGCCGACCTAGATCCAAATCACATTCTGAGAAATTCATGTTATTTCTCTTAGCGGTTCTGAGAAAAGATTACTAAAAGATAGCGGTAGTTTTTTTTTCTTCTATTAACATCATTATATTAGTTACGTAATACATATCATGTTTTATCACGAAGAGAAAATAATATACAATGTATTCAGTACTAGCTTCTACCCACGGCTTCCCCTGCGTGGTACCCGGATAAAAAGTACCCTATGTATTATTCTGATGTATAAGCTATATTACTGTAAAGTTTCATCAAAATCCGTTCAGTAGTTTTTGCGTGAAAGAGAAACAAACATCCATCCTCACAAACTTTCGCGTTTATAATATTAGTAGGATTTAGTACCTACTTAAGTACAAAATAAATAAATAATAAATAAATAAAATAAATAACGCTGGACAATCCACACAGCATCATCTAGCCCCAAGCTAAGCAGAGCTTGTGTTATGGGTACTAGATGACTGATATACTTAATACAATACATTACATAGATAGATATTTTTTTATTATACATAGAAAATACCCAGAACACCCGGAACAAATATTTGCAGATCGTACAAACATTTGTCCCAGGGCGGGAATCGAACCCACAACCTCCTGTGTCGCAGGCGGACCTTCGCCCACCGCGCCACATCGGTCGTCAAAATATACTCCCTAGTGTATGTTATTTAAAAAGAGCATTTAAATAAAACCTGTTTCAGATCAAATAGGATTACAGAGATTGTCCGTGGTCCTATCAATAGGACCAAAAGAACTTGTTAAATATCTGACTATGGAATCGGACTACGATTGAACTTTATGCAAAAGTTTACGTCAGGAAAAAATAATTGGCATCAAGGGATTCGAACCCACAGCCTATCAGGAAATCAGGGTCACTAATCACTACATCAGAAAACCAATTTTAAAATTAGGTTACGTTTTGTTAAGTGACCATTAATCTTGTACAGTCAGAGATGTTATCAGCGGTCGATAACGCTTTTGCACCTAACTGTACTTACGGTAAGAGCACGGACTTTCAATTAATTATCTTCAAGCTGTTGAGGGGTAGGCAGAGGCTTAGATTCTTGACATTTCATTTACTATGACATAGAATATGTAGGTCCCTTGTCATTGTTCAAACTAATATTATAAATGCGAAAGTATGAATGTTTGTTAACAGTAAATGTCGAATAAACAAAGTAGAATAAACATTAAAAAGAAGTAAAGTTTGCAAGTTTGGATGTAAGAGGTAATGTCCGTGCTCATCCAATTAAAAAAAAACAATATTTAGAATTGACTTCAGAGTGGACATAAGTTGTTTAATTATCATCCCGTTAATATAAAAAATATTTTAAGGGGATGATAAAGGACTAGCGGTGGGTCCTCAGCACGTGTGGTACCACTTTTGTAGCTACACACTTTCTCGAAACGAGGCCTCACTCTTTTCGTTTGGACGAGCTAGCACACCTGCACACCAACACAGTTGCACAATCGTGCTAGGAGCGAGGCGCGAGACGCGAGCCGAGCCGCGAGGAGAGATCGTGTCGGCTCGCACAATGCGCCTCGCACATAGCACTCCACTCCATTACCACACCACACAACACGCACAGTACACACTGTGTTTCCAAGACTGACTCACCCAACTACGTTTAGAAACTACCTCGCTGCCTCGCCTCAATTGTGGTACCACAGTGTGCTGGCTCAGTTGTAAAACCCCTCGCACGATCCTCGTTTTCAAACAGTGTGCTACCCATGACTATAAGGGAGAAAATCTAATTTAATGAGCTTTTCGTTGAGACCAATTCTGCAATGTAAGTCGACTAATAAACGGTAGATCGAATACGTTTCTTGCGAACGCTGCCGAAGGAGAAAGAGCTTTTTCATTGGCTTTTTATCCAGTACCACGCGGGCGAAGCCGTGGGCAGTAGCTAGTACAAATTACCACTAAAAAGGTTACAATTTGACATCACGGTGGACCCCGCCCGAGAGCTAGCCTGTATTATAAAACACCATAAGTATACCAATTTATAGAGAACTAGCTTCTACCCACGACTTCGCCCGCGTAGTACCCGATTCAAAAGTAGCCTATGTGTTAGTCTGATGTATCCTACTATTATTATAAACGCGAAAGTTTGTGAGGATGGATGTTTGTTACTCTTTCACACAAAAATTATTTAACGGATTTTGATGAAACTTTACAATAATATAGCTTATACATCAAAGTAACATATAGGCTACTTTTTATCCGCGTGCCACGCGGGCGAAGCCGTGGGTAGAAGCTAGTAATACGTTCAGTAGTTTTTGCGTGAAAGAGTAACAAACATCCATCCTCACAAACTTTCGCATTTATAAATAATAGTAGGAAAATAGTGTCAAATAGTTAAACACGCAATGTATGAGACATTGCGTGTTTGGCAACACTTTTCAATTCTACTGCCGTGGGAGAATGTCATACATATAACTGGGTCGCCTTAACTATCAATTACATCCTACTAGAGTGACTTATCTATACTAATATTATAAAGAGGAAATATTTTTTTGTTTGTTTGTTTGTATCGAATAGGCTCCGAAACTACTGGACCGATTTTAACAATTTTTTCACCAAATGAAAGCTAAATTATCAGAAAGTAACATAGGCTATAATTTATTTAAAAAAAAAAATTAGATCCTTAAAAAAATTGCAATAATGTAACCGAAAGTAGCAAAATTTTGCCTATAAAATTCATTATTTGGCGTGCGCTGAGAAAACTATTGATGATACATAAAAATGATGTACTACATGATTAAAGTACTCATTATTACCTAAAAAAAAGTCTGTGAGGAAATTTATCTAACTATCAAAGTTAAGTCACTATAGCAGCTTTTGTGTTCTAAAATTTAATTAGATCGCCGATAGAAACAAAAGTTGGTTACATTCATATCGTAGTATTAAATCTTATTTAAATAAAAAGTTTTATCATCAAGGGTATTTATGTAGCAGTAAAATACTTTACTGTTACTTTTATCCCGATATTCCAACGGAATCGAAAATTACGCGGGTGAAACCGCGGGGCGCAGCTTGTTTACTAATAAGCAGCCATCTTTGTAAGAGTCACTCATTTAGGAGTTTTAAAATGAGATCACGGGAGCAACTGACCTCATTGAGGGTAAATTATCAGCTGTTTTTTCTGACTACCCACTATGTTTTTCTTAACTTATACATATAAAGAAAGAAAGAAAGAAAGTTATTTATTTGGCAACAACAAAGAAAGTTATTTATTTGGCACAGAAAGGTAAAAAATATATGTAAAGTAAATCTTTATTGTAACAACTGTATAAAGATGGTGAGTTGCTGACGATACGGACAAACTTTATTAGGACACAGTGTCCTGACACTTTGGTATTGTTTTTTAAAAAGTTTCAACAGCTTGCCCGTTTCGGACATAATCGTACAATAATTGGTCTTAAATTAAGCTACATTTTCCTAATAAATAAGAAGGAATCTATAAGAAGGAACCTATAAAAAAAACGACCTAACTAAAACCCATACCTGCTCTGTTAATTGTTTCATATAATCCTATCCTACTAATATTATAAACGTGAAAGTTTCTGAGGATGTTTGATCCTCTTTCACGGAAAAACTAATGAACGGATTTTGATGAAACTTTACAGTAATATAGCTTACACATCAGAATAACACATAGGCTACTTTTCTTTTTATCCGGGTACAACGCGGGCGAAGCCGTGGGCAGAAGCTGGTTATATATAATTCAAAACGTGTTAGTATGTAAATTGAATGATATATTTAGTTCTGTGTTTTTTTCAATTATTATTATTTCTGTTTGTGTAGGTAGGTACCTTACCTACCTACTTATTAAGTAGTATAAGAATATTGTGATTTCTTAGTAAGCGATTTATATTCTAAATCTTTCCGAGACATAAATGATCTTAAACCGTAAATATCCCGTCTCTAGTAAAACAAAATATGTTAATAACTGATAGTTTCAAATGTGAAAATACTTTATTATACACCACAAGAAAATAAAATTAAAAATAATAAAAATTCTTAAAGTAGAGGCGGTCTTATGGCTTGGAGACGATCTCTAGATTTTTTTCAACACTCAACAGACACATTCCTGACCACGGTACTCGTAGTTTCTGATACCCACGACACAGATAATCCTTATTTATATGTCTGTTGGATGTTTTTTATATATTTATATTTTAACTTAATAATTGACCAAATACTTATAAAAAACCTTTTTGTTTCAGGTAATTTTCATCTCTAAACTAAAGCTGTTTGGAATAAAAAATGCTTAGAAAAAACGTTTTCACCGATATTCATGTATGTATGCTTTTATCTTTTTTCGTTCTATGGCTCTTTTTGGGTATCCTTTAGGCACTGATAAGAGCCTTTTATTAACTGAACGTAGATAAACTTACATAATCTAAAAGAGTGTTATTTTTATATTTTAGACACAATATGACTTTAGTCATTTTTCTGTTTAGGTTTTGTTTGGATATGTATAATTTCTTGACAAATATGTTTTAGTATCCGAACGCACTTGTTTGAACTTCCAAAATCTACATAGCCAATGTCACTTGTAAAACATAGTGCATTTTTTTCTCTGTGGTCACTTGAATGGAATAAAGAAAACAGATAGTCTGTACAGTAATGACGGTGTTTTAATTTACAAGAAAATCGAAAGAAATCGCTCTGTTTAACCGAACAGATTTTCTACAAAATAGTCATTTTACATTTTAGACATTTTACTTCCTAGTCATTTTGGAAATTAGACTTCCTGATCAGGAAGCGAGATTGTAGAAGCCTCTGCATCCAAACACTGTCTGGAAAAGATTGCTTCTAAGCGATAGGACCGCACATAGCATTTTATGTTTTGTTAAATTGTATTTATTTTCTTATGTGTTACAATATTATAAATATTTTGATTAATTTATTACCCGTTCAGATAAATTATCTAACCCAATGGGACCGAGATTAACAAACATCAGGCTTATATTTCCTGTGGTCCCATTAATGGGTAAAGCCAATGGATCCACGGGTAAAGACTCAATCGTTCTCGCAAAATATATTACATTTCCATTTCCATTTAATACCAAACGATTTCGTTCTGGCTTTAAAGATTTATACATTTCTCGTAAAGTATGATTTAAGTTTTCTCTCATGTCTGCATACATATGACTTATTTAAAACTAGCTATTGCTCATGTCTTCGCGTGCGTTTTACCCGGATAGAAAGTAGCCGATGGATAGATCATAGATCATACTGTTGAGGCAGCGTTTTAGTAAAAAACGTATTCGCTCGACCGTTTTTCGTCGATCTACGTTGCAAAAAATATACTCAAACTTTACCTCTTCATAATATTAGTGTAAATTTACTTCGGTAAGTTCAGAACAAAAATACTTAATATGGGTACAAAAATCTTTCACAAATATTTAGAAAAGGGCTTTTCATTGAGACCAATTTTGCAACATAAGTCGACGAAAAAACGGTCGAGCGAATGCCTTTCTTTTCTTTTTATCTGAGTACCACGCGGGCAAAGCCGTGAGCAGTGACTAGTGTTATACAAACGGATGTGACTCACTATAAAGTAATTTTGTCCGTATCTGGACCGCGTCGAAAGAATGGAGCTCTGTGGCGAAATAAGGTATTTGACCATTCGTTCGTTCTTCATCAGTTCTTTGAATGAATGAATTAAATTACTTTGTTGTATACCACAAGGAAATTATAACAAAAACTTGACATAACTAAAAGTACAATGGTCTTATCGCTTAGAAGCGATATCTTCCAGACAACCTTTGAATGGGGATAATCTATAAGACGGTCCATTCATTTCACCCTGCTAGGAGTCACAAGCAAAACCAATCTTTATTTTATGGGAAACTCTATACGTTTCTATAATAAGCTTCCGGTAAATGTAACCGAGCTGCCCATTCGTACATATAAATCCTACCAATATTATAAACGCGAAAGTTTGTGAGGATGTTTGTTACTCTTTCACGCAAAAACTACTGAACGGATTTTGATTAAACTTTACAGTGATATAGCTTATACATCAGAATAACACATAGGCTATTTTTTATTCGGGTACCACGCGGGCGAAGCCGTGGGCAGAAGCTAGTTTTTACCTCTGTAGCGCAGTGGGCAAAGGCCCGCCTGAGATGCAGAAGGTTGCGGGTTCGATACCCGCTGCGGGTTAAATGTTTGTATGATTTGCAAATATTTGTCTCGGGTTTGGGTGTTTTCTATATATAATATGTAAGTATTTACAAAAAAAATGTTTATAAGTAGTTTATCAGTCATTTAGTTCCCATAACACAAGCTCTGCTTAGTTTGGGGCTAGATGATGCTGTGTGAAAATGTCCAGCATTATTTCTTTATTTATACTTAAAAAAAAAAAAAGTACAATCTAAGAATGAGAGCGTATTACACCTTAAATGCTTATATTGATGATAAAACGGGTTTTAGGATAGGTTAAGCATTATTTTTAGAACGAGTATCGTGTGCTGTCTTTATAACTTCGGTTGATACTTTTTTTACTTTTTTAAATTCTTTGATGAGTACTTTTTTTCTATAAATGAGTTCACCTCGCACACTAAAGCTGAATGAAGGATCATTAAAAAAATTACCAAGCAGTGTTTGTTGCTTGATTCTTCTAGGCTTAGTCGCGCGCGAGGAATCGCCGTATGAATGAATGAATGAATGAAAATACTTTATTGTACACCTTAAGCAAAAAAAAAACATAATTACAAAAATCTTATTCTAGAGAAAGTACAATGGGCGGTCTTATCGCTTAGCGATCTCTTCCAACAACCTTTGGATGGAGAGGATAGTAAGAAATTGTGAGTTGTACATAAAATAACAACAAAAGGATATTATTTATACAATACAATACATATTACATATTATATATATAATAAATATGTTAAGAAGATACATACCTACAGATTTACTACACATATACATATATAAATACACATACATATTATAATACGTCGGTAAAAGAGTTTCACACGAGTTTCACGACTGGACCGTAAATTTAATTTAACATTTTAATATCACGTAGATTTTAAGTTGACGTTTCTATATGATCCTTGTGATTAAAAAAAACTTATTAACTTCGACTTTTAAACAAGGCCTTTTATACGATAATATAAAAGTTAATTAATTATAACTTTTAACCTAAATTATACTAGCAAAATGAACAATAACTTGAGATAATATATATTAGGCATGATGAAAGGAACGTAACACTCAAGAGACGATAAGACACGTTCCGCTAAAGATGACTGCGATAAGGAATGGCGAAATGAACGAAGAGAATGTTGAAATGAACGAAGAGAATGGCGAAATTAACGAAGAAATGAAATACTAACTTATGGCTAAAAATATATCTAAGAACCATCATTTAAAACATACAAATTGATTGTTAAAAACCGCATCGCAATCCGATAAGCCGTTTCGGAGATAAATTGGAACAAAGAAACAACCTCTTTTGGCAAAAGTCAATACCTGTCGTCCTGTCGGTAAAAAATGGCTTAACTTTTTCCCAAATCTACTTAAATTTTTAGTTATGGTATTCTTGAAGAGACTTTGCGGCCATCGGTGAAAAAAACAGTGTGGTGAAAAGATTCACAGCGCCTGTACAGCAACGATAGTTGGAAAGGGAAGGCCACGGCGAACGTACTCTGACCAGATTTGAGACGTTCTGAAGACAGGCCGGCGTGTATAGACAAATACCACTTTGGGGAAATATTGGATGGGAATGACATTAGCTGTGGAAATGTCACGTGACAGCTGCCAAGTTTCAACTTGTCAAATTTGCGTTAGCGTGAAAGGAAAAGTAAGCGTGAGGTTTTTGTCTAGACTAGGGCAAGAGTCTTAACCGACGAGCTTGTATGAAGAATGAGGAATGGGATGAGATATGCCAGGATCGTAGCAAGTCTCTGCCTACCCCTCTGGGAAACAGGCGTGGCTATAAGTATGTAAACATGTGAGTTAATATTTGTATGTTTGTACTTGAAAGTACCTATGCAAATATTTATCTCGGGTCTGGGTGTTTGCTATGTATAATATGTATGTATTTACAATTAAAAAGTATATAAGTAGTATATCAGTCATGTAGTTCCCATAACACAAGCTCTGCTTAGTTTGGGGCTAGATGATGCTGTGTGAAAAATTTTCATCATTTATTTACTAGCTTCTGCCCACGACTTCGCCCGCGCGGTACCCGGATAAAAAGTAGCCTATGTGTTATAGTCATGTATAAGCTATATAACTGTAAAGTTTCATTAGAATCCGTTCAGTAGTTTTTGCGTGAAAGAGTAACAAACATCCTCACAAACTTTCACGTTTATAATATTAGTAGGATTTATCAACACCACAACAGTTTCTGTATGAAAACCACGAATTCGCAAACACCAATGAAATTAATCTGCAATTTCTTAACTACCCTTAATTTGATAGTTTCAAGCTCCCTTTACAACCCTTTTGAATATATATTGCTATTAATTAAAATTTCATGTTTGGGGATGAAACATGAGAGTAACTGCAATTTATGATACTTCAGATAAGCAGGTAGGGACTCGCAAAAAGGTTACTCTATAATATACTAGCCTCTGCCCACGACTTCGCCCGCGCGGTACCCGGATAAAAAGTAGCCTATGTGTTATTCTAATGTTTAAGCTATATTACTGTAAAGTTTCATCAAAATCCGTTCAGTAGTTTTTGCGTGAAAGAGTAACAAACATCCTCACAAACTTTCACGTTTATAATATTAGTAGGATATTAGGACTAGCTTCTGCCCACGGCTTCGCCCGCATGGTACCCGGATAAAAAGTAGCCTATGTGTTATTCTGATGTTTAAGCTATATTACTGTAAAGTTTCATCAAAATCCGTTCAGTAGTTTTTGCGTGAAAGAGTAACAAACATCCTCACAAACTTTCGCGTTTATAATATTAAGTGGGATTGTAATTATGAAATCCTGGTAAATTTAATACCATTGTCTCGTTTCGATATCCATTTTACTATTGTAATTGTACTGGCCAATGTCCTAAAGCAGGGTTACCAAAAAAGAACTTCTGACACTTCAACAGAACCGGTTACTAAAGATTACGTGCTCAGTGAACAAAGTTTTTGTAACAATAGAATACTTACGCTTAACCTACTTTGAGGATGGTGGTTATGTGTTACACAATTTATGTGTCTACTCACTGTTAAACTGCGTGAGTAAATTTGCCCAAATGATGAACGGTGATGGAAAACATAGTGTGGAAACCAATAGGAATTCACTAATTATTTCAGGACTGGTCATTGCTATTCAGCGTGACAATGCGGTTAGCATTTTGGGTAAGCCTCCGTTTGGTACTGATCGGGATTAGTTGTGCTATCTATAGATCGTTTGCAAGTTTTTCTAGCTATCGTATCTATATTTTTGGTAAATCTATTTGTACATAGTTGTTTAAAGGAAATAAAGGAATTCATATAAAACTTTTAAATTGACATTCTTATATGATCCTTGTGATTTCAATGAATAAAAACCTATTGACTTTGACTTTGACTTTGACTTTGACTTTGACTTTTAACATGCTTTTATCAGCTTCTCTTGTAACTAATTGACAAAAAAACGAATAATATAATCAAATCTTGGAAGTTAATTTTAACCTACTTCTAATTTGTCGTATAGAAAAGAAATTTTATGTATGTATGCAGTTCGGATGAAAATACTATAATTTGGTATCCTGGAGCTGATCTGATGATGGAGCCAGGAGGTGGATAGTGGAACTCTTCAGTGGCTTCTAGTAAACCCCTTGAGTTTGGGTTCATATTATTCTTTTTGACGAAAAGATTGGGCTTGGTAACGAGAGTCTGATGATGGAGCCAGGAGGTGGATAGTGAAATTATTTTTCTATTTTTATCCGACTGCCCAAAAGGAAGCTAATGATTTTATTATATTCCGTGAAAGCTATATTACTCTAAAGTTTCATCAAAATCCGTTCAGTAGTTTTTGCGTGAAAGAGCAACACACATCCATCCTCACAAACTTTCACGTTAATAATGTTACTAGCTTCTTCCCACGGCTTCGCCTGCGCAGTACCCGGGTAAAAAGTATCCTATGTATTATTCTAGATAATTAACTATGGCTATTTCAAATTTCATGCAAATCCGTCCAGCCGTTGCGGAGATATTGCTAATAAAACATACGAGGATTCCATAAAAAATATCGTATCGATTTTTCTGGGATAAGTTTTTAACCTTCGAGTTATATAACCTTCTATTCCTTCCTTCTGGATCATAGCATAGCTCTCTCCGTAGCCCGCTGCGCGACCTTGAGCATATGAGGCTAATATATACCGAATCTCAGTGCCATTTATATGTAACATCTTAACATAAACAGAGAGTAATGTCTTCCTGCGCACACACCGGAAGCCATTGATTTCGGATCACCTCCCCCCATAGATAAAACTCTCGATAGTTTACGACCGTCTCTATGCATGCGCAAGCATTATTATCTCGCCTCTATTGTTCGCAGGAAACATTTACAGAATTACATGTTTACTAAAACAACTGCAAGGTTAAAAAGGATTTCTTTGAATATTTAAGGATTTCTTTGGTTATTACAAAAAAATATTTTCTTAGTTTAATGAAATATCTTTAAAACAAAAATACTGCATATCTTTTTTGAAGACAATACTTTTCTCAATTTTGTTCTTACTTGAAAAGAAATATGTTTATTTCAAGACTTATTTTAAGTCGTATCAAATAAATGTCTTAAATAAACAATATGTTTCTTGAATTAAATAAAATGAGATGATTTTTTACTATTACGAAGAAATTATTGTCTAGCGTGTATAGGGAGAGAATCATTTTCTTGGAGGTAATAAAAATGTCTTAATGGAAAGCAATTTGTCTTTCTATAAGAAATCAGTTTTTACCGTGTGCTCCGATGGCGCGGGCGAGTTGCCAACTGTGCCATAACAGGTTCGATTCCCACTGCTGGACGAATGTTTGAATATTCCGCAGATATTTGTTTGTCTCTGTGTTGTGGAACCATGACACTTTTAGTTCCGGATATCTACGACACAGGGAATCCAACGGTGAAAAGATGGAATGCGCCTCGTAGCGTTGAAGTCGCATGGTCTTTCTAAGATGCCATCGGTTGGTGTTCCAATAAGCGGCGATAGGTTTGCAATCTGTCAATTGGAATGTTAACTAATATGCTGTTCGTCGTGGCATTTTGTAAAGATCTACTTTCAAGCTTAAAGTAAAAGTACTCTCTCCTTGTGAATATTTCCTATTTATTATTATTACTAGCTTCTGCACACGGCTTCGCCCGCGTGGTACCCGGATAAAAAGTAGCCTATGTGTTATTCTGATGTATAAGCTTAAATTACTGTAAAGTTTCATCAAAATCCGTTCAGTAGTTTTTGCGTGAAAGAGTAACAAACATCCATCCTCACAAACTTTCACGTTTATAATATTAGTAGGATATACTATTTATATATATTTTTGTAAGTAAATACATTTATATTATACATAAAACACCGAGACCCGAGACAAATATTTGCAAATCATACAAACATTTGTCCCAAGCGGGAATCGAACCCGCAACCATCTGCGTCTCAGGCATTTCAGCGCATGACGACCTCTGTGGCGCAGGTCGTTATGTCCCAAATGTAAGTTTTTTTTTTTCTGTTAGTACAATAAAGACTAAATAATAAGAGCTATGTCCAGCAGTGGGCGTGCTCCGGCTGATGATAATGATGTTATAAGCGGATCTTGTTCTTGATAAACTGTCACCAACACAAGCCGGCTTACATTCGCGATGACAACTCGGTCATAATACCGTTAGCGATGATGTGCTTCTCCACTGTCACACGATACGGCATTCTTAGACGTATCGTAAGAAGCATGTGATACTTACAAAAACGTTAAAAACATGTCGTAACGTATCGATAAGATTTACATACAATATTTTTAATAATTATTGACACCAAAAACTATCGTGAACTTGACTATTCATATTGTAAAAACGGGAATTTGCACGGCGCGACGCGGAAGGAGAAAGTCGCAACCACTCACACTGATGAAAACTCTCGGAATGAGTCGAAACTTAGTCGGTGCCTTCACCGATAGTGCAGTACGTGAAAATTCCCGTTTTTACAATATGAATTATTGACACATGTTTGACGTGTTCTAAAACTCAGTATAGACCCTCAGAGGCAGGCGTCTTGGCGTCTAGGCAGCTAGGTCAACTAGCTACATGTCATTTTCATTTACTAGTCCCTATTCTGTACCTGAAAGTCACTCGATGACCTAACCTAGCTTGTGATGATAATTTGTCTTGTCAAACGTTTATCACCGAGTGACTGTTATATACAAAATATGGGAGCAGATTCGGCAAAAAAATATATTTTGATACCTCATAATGTAAAACCGGGAATTTTCACGTACCGCACTATCGGTGCAGGCACCGACTAAGTTTCGACTTATAAGTATATTTATATTAGGTACATTTAGTGGTGATGGAAAAAAAAATAAAAAATTATGATATTAAATACAATAATGTCATACTATTTTTTAGATTTATTTTTTATTGGTTCAAATTTCCGAACAACCTTAAAATACTTTTCTCTATTCTTGTCACTATCTCTTTTTCCACTCCACATTTGTCAGTATAAGCTCTATTTTACTCCACGAATTATGAGTTTGAATCTTGTGACCCTCTATATCGTATGACAATGGACACGCACTTCTCGACGATCAATGTACACGTATTCATTACGACGACAATTCCGAGAAAAATAATGATAAACAACTCACTATGTGACCTGTAAGCACCTTGTATATTAGCGTGGGACCGTTCCTGCACAACGGCCGTGACCAATAACGGCCGTCATGTAGCGGAGACCTAACGCCAAACAGTAAAGTTGGCATTGCTGTGTTTCGATCTGAAAACTCAAAATCGCTCTGAGTTAAGTTGGATTTATTAAAAGCTTAGTAAATTGTTTACTTAAATAGTACAAAACTAGGCCCTAGACTAGACTAGGTAGAGTCTAGACCCTAGACTCTAGGACTCTAGACCCTAGAGAGCAGTGTCGACTTTCGGAACTAAGATACGGATAAATATTGAGAAAAATAATCATAGGAACGTAGACGAGACAGTATTTAGGATTCCGTATCTCAAAAGGAAAAACTGAACCCTTATAGGATCACTTCGTTGTTCGTCCGTCCGTCTGACTGTCTGTTAGACTTTCTCAGGAACGCATGGAGGTATCAAGTTGAAATAAAGGCTTGCCGACATTTCGGACACAAAAATTTCGGACACTGTGTCCGAACTGACACTTTTTCTTTTAGTTAATTATTTACCGACATTTCGGACACCAATGATTTGTACAGTCAGATAATAAACTGCCTAGACAATTCCAATGATACCTTAAACATATAAATCAGTCTAGCCGTTTGGATGATATCAAATACGTAGATCGTCTATTGGAGCTCTGTAAAATTAAGCTTTTAAGTCAACGCAACAAATAAATTCAGACATTTATGCGATATATTTTTATACTCACAAATAAATCAAAACCTATAGGGTACTTACCGTTGACCAATTATGAAATTTGGCAAGAAGCAATGTCGCATATCACAAGTAAAGGAAAAAGTCCTTAAATCAATAATTTGTAGTTTTCTCAAATATTTTTTTTTTTTTTTTGCATTTACAAACTTACACTTGCAGTTGGGAAATTGACCATGACCTATTTATCCTACTAATATTATAAACGTGAAAGTTTGTGAGGATGGATGTTTGTTAATCTTTCACGCAAAAAATACTGAACGGATTTTGATGAAACTTTACAGTAATATAGCTTATACATCAGAATAACACATAGGCTACTTTTTATTCGGGTACCACGCGGGCGACGCCGTGGGCAGAAGCTAGTTATCGTATAAGCGAACATTTTGTCAACTACAAAGTTAAGTTTGTCTCTCAATCCGACATATCTCTTCGTTAGAGCAATGTTTGGCGTTTTCATAGTTTATGAACTTCAGTAATGTTAATTATTTGGTGAACATTCAAACTTGTACGGAAGCCTCGGTGCGCTCTAGTCATACTCGCACTTGTCCGTTTTTTTACATATTTCTATTTCTTTTTTTTTAAATGGAAGAACTTTGTCACCCACATCGTACCGAATATAGAAAATCAACAAAAAAAATAAACAATTATTTGGTGAGCATTCAAGCTTGTACGGAAGCCTCGGTGCGCTCTAGTCATACTCGCACTTGTCCGTTTTTTTACAAGTTCCTATTTCTTTTTTTTTTAAATGAAAGGACTATGCCACCCACATCGTCCCGAATAAAACAGATAAACACAAAATATTAATTTAAAAAAAAAATAACACAGCTTTTGACAAGCCGTGATTCTATCACCCCATAAAAAATCATATATTACTTGCACTTCATCGAGTTTGTCGGTCTGCACTAATTTTACGGCGCGTAAGTCCATCCTGTCAGCCCCCTGGCGACGGAGCGTGAATATACGCGGGCACTGAAGTGATATATCCGGTCCGTGAGTACCTACTTGGGGGAATATGAAACATTTTGAATAAGGGCTAGTTGTGGTACCACGGTACTCGTCATTCCTGATACCCACGATACATAATCTATACTAATATATACTAATATTATAAAGATTAAAGATTTTTTTGTTTGTTTGTTTGTACCGAATAGGCTCCGAAACGACTGGACCGATTTTAACCATTTTTCCACTAATAGAAAGCTAAATTATCAGGAAGTAACATATGCTATAATTTATTTTCAAAAAAGATAGAGATCCTTAAGGAAATTGCAATAATGTAACCCAAATTAGCAAAACTTTGTCTCTAGAGTTCATTATTTGGCGTGCGCTGAGAAAACTATTGATGATACATAAAAATGATGTACTACATGATTGAAGTACTCATTATTACCTACAAAAAAGTCCGCGAGGGAATATATCTTACTATCATAGTTAATTCACAATAGCAGCTTTTGTTTTCTAAAATTTAATTAGATCGCCGATATTCACGGAATCGAAACTTACGCGGGTGAAATCGCGGGGCGCAGCTAGTTATACATAGAAAACAAACAGACCCGAGATAAATATTTACAGATCATACAAACATTTGTCCCGCTGTGGTAATCGAACCTGAAACCTGCTTCTCAGGCATAATAAAACATAAATAAATAAATAAATAATGAATGCTGAACATTTTCACACAGCATCATTTAGCCCCAAACTAAGCAGAGCTTGTGTTATGGGAACTACATGACTTATATACTGTTTTTTTGTAAATACATACATAATTATACCAAAAACTATCGTAAACTTGACTATTGTAAAAACGGGAATTTTCACCTACTGCAATATCGGTGAAGGCACCGACTAAGTTTCGTCTCATTCCGAGAGTTTTCATCAGGGTGAGTGATCGCGAAGTTCTCGACCCGAATACATATTATACATAGAAAACACAATAAAAATATTTGCAGATCATATTT
Organism: Perizoma flavofasciatum; assembly: GCA_958496245.1. Lineage (NCBI taxonomy): Eukaryota > Metazoa > Arthropoda > Insecta > Lepidoptera > Geometridae > Perizoma > Perizoma flavofasciatum. The sequence goes on along the minus strand of OY292446.1, from coordinate 5,740,348 downwards.
GTCCCGCTGCGGGAATCGAACCCGCAACCTTCTGCGTCTCAGGCTATGATCCTAGTGATTTCAATAAATAGCCAGTGTGAAATCGAAAAATATTATAAAACATATAAATAGCAGTTTGAATCTGTTGAACTAAATGGAAAGCAAGATGCACCGCGTAACGGAAATTAAATTCATAACTCTGACGTCACATCGAGTTACCCAGCGATGGAGGCGGTATTCTACAAGCAAATTTACTGCTTTATGGAAGGATAGTATTCAGTATTCATTTGTTACAGAACTAGCCTCTGCCCACGGCTTCGCCCAGCACCCGGATTAAAGTAGCCTATGTGTTATTCTGATGTAAAAGCTATATCACTGTAAAGTTTCATCAGAATCCGTTCAGTAGTTTTTGCGTGAAAGAGTAACAAACATCCATCCTCACAAACTTTCGCATTTATAATATTAGTAGGATTCAAATAAATATACTGTGTACATAATGTTACATAAAATATACAACACAGACACACAAATCTTTTAAAATTATACAAATAGACAACCATTTTCTGTTAGCGTTAATGTCTGCGGAAAGATTGTATGGGAATGACATTAGCTGTGAAAATGTCACGTGACAGCTGTCAAGTTTTACCTTAGCTTAGCGTGAGAGAAAAAGTAAGCGTGAGGTATTTGTCTAGATCCCTGGTTCAGTTGTCTAACGCAAGGGTGACCAAAAAAGAACAAAGGTCCGAAATGTCACCTCTTGCCTGCTTCGTAAGTAGCTATACGAACACACAAACTTGTGTAATGTCGCCTGGCGGTGTAAAATGTACAAACTATGCTTCTTTGTCTTGGAACTTTTCCGTGTTATTTGTAAACGTAGTAAAATATTGCCCGAACAAATAAAAGGTGAGGAAAAATACTTTTTATTACAAAAACACATAACCCACTATTTGACTTCGACATTTTTAGCTAACAAATTATGACGTACCTATTGATCTATTGATTTTGTGTGAAAAATTGTCCAGCATTATTTATTTATGTATAGAATATCCCAAAACTTAACCTACTTTGACATTGATTATTGAACGTCCTTCCTACTTCGTGGTATTATAAGTATTTTAAAATTGTAGTTTTTTATAATTTTTGACATTTTGTATGATTATTGTCATTTTTCAATACTCAATACATTTATTGCTTTCACATGGTAGGTACATAGATGGTGTTTATAGGTAGATAGGTAGGCAGGCCGAGGTTTTGCGTAAACAAACTAGTTATTAATATCTACAGTAAATAAAGTTAAGTCTCTCAAATGAACTTTGTATTAGGGTACGGCGGCAGACCGAGGTTTTATTTTCATTGTAGGTTTTTTATTTTGTATACAAAAAATGTGTTTTTATTTTGTGTTTAATTGTGAAAATAATATCTACCTCGGCAAAGCCCTGACAGGGCCGATGTACCTACCAACCTACTTAGAGCTAAATTAAAATTGAGCTTAACCATTGTATGTAGGGAATTAAGCATTGATAAATGAAATTGAATATTTAAGAGACAGAAAATGAGAGAGAGAGCGTCACTATCACTCACCCTGTTAATATTTAGATAAAATAATTGATATTATTATTCATTCACTAATAAATGCTATTTTTTATTTATGTAAAGAGAGAGATTGCAGAGCATTGGGAAAAATATGTCTTAATGGTCATCTACTTTTTATACTTGTCGTTGTACACTATTTCGTACACTAGTTTTGTCCACTTAACCACGTTTATGAATAAGGGGGTTGGTGTAAACGTGTTAATGCACCAAGCCTTTGCCGTGCCGTGAAAGTTTGTTGTTTCCTGGAGTTGATAACAATTTTCAAGTAATTGGGGTTTTTGGTAGAAATTCAGGACTTTGTTTTGTGGAAATAAATAAATAAATAATTCTGGACATTTTGCACACAGCATCATCTAGCCCCAAACTAAGCAGAGCTTGTGTTATGGGAACTGCATGACTGATATACTACTTAAATACCTTTTTTTTCTTAATACATACATATTTTACATAACACCCAGACCCGAGACAAATATTTGCAAATCATACAAACATTTGTCTCGCAGCGGGAATCGGACCCGCAACCTTCTGCGTCTCAGGCGGGCCTTCGCCCACTGCGCCACAGAGGTTGTCGAATGGGCAAAATATACTTAAAAAATCGTTTGTCGTGACTGACTGACTGACTGAGTGATCAACGCACAGCCAAAACTACTACCTAAATCAAACTACTAAGCTGAAATTTGGAACATAGGTCTTCACTTTGACTTTGACTTTGACTTTGACTTTGACTTTGACTTTGACTTTGACTTTGTCTTTGACTTTGACTTTGACTTTGACTTTGACTTGAGCTTTAAACGTAAGTTTGTGCTAAAAAAGGATTTTTTGGAAATTTCTCACCTTTAGGGGAGGAACTTTGTGTGAAAGTCTTGTTCTTTGAAGTTAGAAACATGAAAAATTTAATTACATTACAAATAAACGACCGAAACCGCAGACTACAACTAGTTATACTAATAAAAGAATAGTCCAATAAATTTCGGATTAAAAGCAAAGGGCGCTCATATTAGGTTTTCAAATAAAGGGCTATAATCTCTATTGACCTACAGATAATTCAACCCTATCATTTGAAGGGTCCTTTTTAACTTTTATAAATAACAGGAGCTTCTTTTAAGCACGAATCCTTTCACCACACTGTGTTCTTTGAATGAGTGCTGTTTGTCACCGGTTATAAGTCAATAGACCTAGGATTTTGGACGACGCCAATTTTCGTATATAGGATTTTTGACGTGAAACGACTTTCATTTCGTCTGGTCAGTAGATAGATAGATAGATAGAAAATTTATTTCGAGAATCGATCTCTTTCTCACTTTTGTACTAATAAAGATATTATAAAAATGATGTTCCTGACCATGTTAGTTTCCAAAGGTTGCATAATTTTTTGACGAATTCAGTAGCGTAGTGGGTGTAGTTGGCTGAGACGCGAGTGGTGTGGGTTCGATTCCTTCTGCGGGACAACATATTTACCTACATATTTTCATTTTTCATACATGTGGTCCTGGATGTTGTGAGGTCAGAACTGTGTGTTAAATAAATCCTAATATTATTAAAAATGTGAAAGTTTGTGAGGATGGATGTATGTTACTCTCTCACGCAAAAACTACTGAACGGATTTAGATGAAACTTTACAGTAATATAGCTTATACATCAGAATAACACATAGGCTACTTTTTATCCGGGTACCACACGGGCGAAGCTGTGGGCAGAAGCTAGTAAATAAATAAAGTTGTTTATTACCAAAGATGAAGAATACAGAACTGCACAGATTATTCAGATAGGATAGGTACTAAGTGGAATACCTAACAAGACACTTCCAAACTGTTCTTGAGTTTTTTGTGTGATGTGTTTTACGTTTTTTTTTATTTTTTTCTATATTTCATTTGATCTAATATGTGGGTTTGTGTATGTAGTATGTGTATATTGATGGTGTGAATATATATTTGGAATATAGGTATTGTGTAAAATTATTAATGTTTAATTTGTATTTTTTAATGCTCAACTGATCTGGATCAGTTGAGCTATCCATAGATCGTTTTCAACGGTCTTTAGATGGCTAGCTGTTTTTTGTATATACCTACTTGTAAATAATTATATGAATAAATGTATTAAAAAACAAAATGTATTTTTATGTTTATTCTTCACACTTTTAGTAAGGCAATAACACCGTCATTATTTTAAAGAGTCCTCTCCTTCCTAAGGTTGTCTGGATGAAATGGCTTTCAGCGATAAGACCGCTCATTGTGCATTAGTTTTGTTTATTTTTTTGTTCTTTTTATAATGTTTCTGTGTTACTACTTACTAACTGTATTTATCTATCTATCTAAGCTACTGTTGGTTGTTTATTGTTGTTTATTTAACCTTTGAATGAAAGTGAAACCTATGTGAAACAAAAGAAAAAATATAATTAAATCTCGATACAATTTGTGTCAGTAAAGTTTCTGTTAGCTTACTCAACTTTGAATTTTTAATGAAAGAAATTGAATAAAAGTAATATATCAGATTATGTTCCTATCTGAGGATTGATGACGCCAATTTTATGTTCCGTGTCTCGACATGACTCTAATTTATTACAATATTCTTTAGGATGAATGTCACACATCCTTGTAACATGTCCTTTTTAAAGTTCTGTAATTGAATTACAACTTTAAGGTAAGAGTGAATAGGTATCTTCTTCATGCTCCATCATCGGCCATATTATCACTTGCCATCAGGTGAGATTATGTCCAAATAAAAGGTAAGTTTAAATGAAAAATAAAAACGGAATATTAACTCCCACTAACAATATACTATACAAATACGCACACACAAACTATTTCTTTACACACAACCCCACATTCAAACACATACACTGTCAAATTTCCCACGAAAATGTGCAAGGCTCATCTCTGTTAGTTCCAAGACCCCCAATTATATTTTTAATTTGTATTTTACCCTGTTTGTGTTAGTTTTGTGGAAATCTATTGATCTGTAACCGGCGCCCCGCGATACAGGGTCCACCTAGTGCGGGGACAATAGCGACTCTATTTATATATTTTTTGGTAAAATAAATGTATTTATTTGGAATCTTTATATATTCGTCAGATTTGTCTTAGTATAGCTTGTATAATTGCTTACTACGAGAGTGAAGCAAGATTAGAAGCTTATTATATTATTTTCTAAGACTGGGTAGTATACAATCGATTCTCATGTACACCGACTAAACTTATTTTTTTCTATCAGCATGTTTTGGAATGACGACTAAACTTGATACTATCTCTTTCTTATGTTACTTCTGCATTTTAATGACAGTAACGTAAGAAAGAGAGAAACATTTTTTGTGCTGTCTCATTAGTCAGATTTATCAAGTTTAGTCGTGATTCCAAAACATGCTGATTATAAACACGAAGAAGCAAAACTAGAATACGTTAACTAATTTGGCAGGAGTGAAATTCGTGTTGTCTCTTTCTTGCGTACACTATCAGCAAAAGATTGAGTTAAAGCGTCAGTTTAAATTACTTAATTTAGTGAATCGGCAACTAATCTCAAAAATATGCACGTACCGACAGGAAAAAAAAATTACACTTCGGTGTGACTGCGCCCCTTTTCACAAGTCAATGAATCCTAATTTATATCTCACAGGAAAATGCACGAAAATGCCTTTGGAATCTTCGTAGGCTTTACCCGAAGAGTAAGCAACAGATAGCTATCGCTTCAAAGGCACGATGGTCGTATTTTGGTAAATAAAGACCTAAAATCATTCAAATAACGCTTACGATCAACCAAACTTGCTTTAATATTAGTAAAAGTTTATTTCTGGCAATTTAAAAAGGCTGCCATAAAGTACATACAAAACCAAATAACCATAGAGATGCTCTCAGATGATGTGGATGTGGAAAGGGAGCGCAGGGCATTATCAGTTAGAGCAAATATGTTGGCGTTCAGGGCGTACTGCCAATCCTTCTATACGTGCAGTCTATGGGTCAGTTATACAAAGCGATGCCAATCCTTCTATACGTGCAGTCTATGGGTCAGTTATACAAAGCGATGCCAATCCTTCTATACGTGCAGTCTATGGGTCAGTTATACAAAGCGATGCCAATCCTTCTATACGTGCAGTCTATGGGTCAGTTATACAAAGCGATGCCAATCCTTCTATACGTGCAGTCTATGGGTCAGTTATACAAAGCGATGCCAATCCTTCTATACGTGCAGTCTATGGGTCAGTTATACAAAGCGATGCCAATCCTTCTATACGTGCAGTCTATGGGTCAGTTATACAAAGCGATGCCAATCCTTCTATACGTGCAGTCTATGGGTCAGTTATACAAAGCGATGCCAATCCTTCTATACGTGCAGTCTATGGGTCAGTTATACAAAGCGATGCCAATCCTTCTATACGTGCAGTCTATGGGTCAGTTATACAAAGCGATACTGGAGTGCCCTGCGTGTCCAGTATATTAGTAGTTAGAATATATTATTAGTAGTTAGAATTATTGGTTTATTTTTCATATAAAATACAGGACACTTAAAAACAGTGTTCATACTTAATGGGTGTGTCCTAGTGTTTTTCTTAGTAGTTAGAATTATTCGTCCATTTTCAGATAATTTTAAGTAAGACAATATAAAATACACGAAACAACAGTGTTCATACCTAATAGTTACGTGTGTTCTAGCTAGCTTATCATCACTCTCATTCCGCCAGAGGCAGTTCACTTATTCCGTGGCTTTATTAGCGGTTTCGAATTCGTATCTTTGCGGCATTTCTCCGTTCTTTTGTTACTTTAATTCTTCATTTCTTAAAGGGCTTTTATTAAATGGTACAGATGTTTTAGAAATGAGATTGTTTGAACCTCGCAAATAGGAACTCAAAAAATTCCACAAACAAAAATGGATGAATGTGATTTCAATTTCCATTATACATTATATTATAATGTATAATGGAAATCATCTTGAAAGGGATAATGTTTATTTTCGAAAAATCACCCAAAAAAAATCCCCCATTAAAATAGTACTTACTTAATCGTATTTTAATTATTAGTCTTCTCAAAATCGGTATTGAGTATCCTGTAAAAAAAGTATTTAAGTATAAAAAAAACTAACCGCTTTTGTTTTTACCGCTATTTAATCACTTCCTATTTAAAATAAAAACACCCTACTAACACGTACCATAGTCTTGACCCCACATTAGCATTCCCTGTGTCATGGGTATCAGGAACACAGGGTACAATACAATAAATAAATAAAAAATATTTCTCCACTTCAACGAGAAAAGTTTCTCTACCTTTAGATTTTCCATATTGGGTCTTGTAAACACGCATGACGAAATCTCCATACGCTTCAAACTGAGCTATAAATCGGGCTGTCACAAACGGCCTGACAAACAGACGAACATGACGTAACTATAAACGTTCCATTTACATCATCCGTTTAGGGAACCCTAAAAAGCAACATTTGATTTAAACCGCAAAAAAAACGGATTCGGTAGCGTCCCTTTCGGATTAGAACTGCACCCGATCGAATCGGATCCTACTCTTTAGGGGTCTATTGTTCATTGAAAATGTCACAATAGCACTCAACCAATACCATACTTAACCACAAAGTATTGTATTCAAAACTGCGCAGATGCTATATTTTTTTTTGATGATCGCGTTACATTTTTTTCTGGGTTAGTTGGATAGTATGTGTTGAAATTCGATATATTCTTTATTGTAGCTTGTTACGGGTTGTTTGTTTCAGAAGATAATTTTAAGTTTTGCGGGATTTGACGCGATTCTGTGAACCGATTGAGTTGACCGATTCCTCTCAGCCGATTAAGTTATAATGGCGGTAGCATTGTTTTGCTACAGCCTAATGGCAACTCAATTACAACGTTTTTCTGTCTGTTGAGTAAAAACAGAATTCCCCTTCTTAACCCTTCTTTAAATATAAGTTACAAGACGAATACAAGACAGAAATGGGTCCGTACTATTTTTCGTGGCACTCTAAAAATCCTGTCGTGTTATCAATGGATTTTAGCACGTGAAAAAATTATATTACGCAATGCTAGTGCTCTTAATCGGTGAAGGAAAACATCGTAAGGAAACCGGTGGTACATAAAAAGGGCCTTGTGATTGTGACCGATACACGAGGCCCTTTTCAAGACCAACACTCAACCTGGTCACCGACCAACGCAGGGTGACCCAGAAAGAACCGAGTGATACAACAAAAAGTTTTTACAAAATTATTATTTTATTTATTTGCATACATAAAAGTCATATCAAGAATTTTAGATAAAGAACCACTTATTATGAAATTAAATAATATTTAAACTAATATATAAAGCTCTACCTGAAAGTACCTACAGGTCGGATTTGAAAAAAAAAATGCATTTCGTAGCCCAATTTCTTGAGGAAGGTTATTAGTCTATTTAACATCACGCTACGAACCTTAGGAGTCAAGCAAAAGAAGTAATAGCGCGGACTTGCGATGCGACGCGGTGGGTCAGGGGACGATGGCGGCCGTTGCACAGCTAGTACCTACTTAAATAAAACTAGGTACAATAAAACTTGTTCGAAAGATTATCATCAGACCACAGACAAGCCATCTGCCAACAAGAAAAAAATCAAATTTTCCAGTGAGTGACAGATTCTAAATGCGCAATACAATGTCACCCTAGTGCGACCATCATGTATGATAATCACCCTGTCTGAACTTCCGAAGCTAATGTAGGGTGACAATGATTTCGAATTTGCAACATTCAGTATCGTTAAACTAAGTGTTATCATTTTCTTAGCTCCAGTCATTGCATTTGTAGCTATATACAGGGTGTAATAAGACTACTCCCGAAAACTTCGGAAGGTGAAAGTACCCATGAAACGAACAACTTTTACGATGGAACCAACACTAAGAACGCGATAAAAAAATCTGCTATTCCATACATTTCAGCCAAGTAGGCATTGAACTTTAGTATGGAACAGCTGTTTTTTTTTCGCGTTCACAGTGTTTCCAGGCGGAAACCATAGGAGCTTGTGTTATGGAAACTACATGACTGATATACTACTTATATACATATTTTTTGTAAATACTCACCAAAACATCCAGACCCGAGACAAGTATTTAATTTATGAAGAATTCAAAATAACCCATAATTGAAACCTCGGCGGAAATCGCTAACTCGATATAGCACATACGTACGGATCGTAAATATTTGTTTTATTATAAAATAGAATATCTGTCAATTTCTAAATCCATGGTCACTTCGCATGACTAATCCCCAAGAGTCCACACAATCCCCAAACGCAAATAATAATATGCGGTTATTTGCCAAGGGATTACCGACGCGTGTATAATTGCGCACCCCACTTTAAAACGAGATCTCGTTTCCGTGGTCAAAGGGGTGCTTTTATCCGACTGTGCAAGGGAGGGCTATGTGTTAGACAGTCTATGATTCTGAGGATTTTTTTATCGTTTATCGAATCGCTAATCCTATACTACTAATATTATAAAGGTGAAAGTTTGTGAGGATCTTTGTTCCTCTTTCACGGAAAAACTACTGAAGGGATTTCGATGAAACTTTACAGTAATATAGCTTATAAATCCGAATAACACATAGGCTGATTTTTATCTGGGTACCACACGGGTGAAACCGTGAGCAGAAGCTAGTCCTACTAATATTATAAATGCGAAAGTTTGTGAGGAAGTTTGTTACTCTTTCATGCAAAAACTACTGAACGGATTTCGATGAAACTTTACAGTAATATAGCTTATACATCAGAATAACACGTAGGCTACTTTTTATCCGGGTACCACGCGGGCGAAGCCGTGGGCAGTTTTTATAAGTTAGTTATTTATTTGTTTCACAGTGTGGAGGGTAAAAAATTCCATTTCTTTGGCATTACGTAATAAATATTGAAAATGAATATTAAATAACATTCAATTTCCCATTTTATTTTTACGTTTTAAGGGATTCTAATTGAAGTAAGAATACCAACGCAATTATTGAATTGGACAGGGTTTTTGTTTCATACTATAGATAATGCAATATCTTTCTCCACAACCCTCTCCCATACATACATACATAAGTGTACAATTCAAGCCATACATACACAAGACCCTTAAGAGACACATCACAAGATATACCGCCACCTAATAAGCCAATATAAAATTCCAACCCCTCATAATAAAATCATCCCTTCGAGGGTCCTAATTGCTAATCGGCCCACCCTGTATATCGTGCGCACTCAATAAAATCAGTTTTAGAACAGCCTGTGTAATAAAGGCCCCGGGCCACTCTGGTTATGAGACCTTTTGCAGAATTTATTGGTATTTTTTATTTTATTGGCATTTGGGACTTTGTGGGGTTGACACAGACTGGAAAAAAGAGTAGATATGTTATTTTGTGTCTTCATCATCATCATCATCATCATGTAGTAATCCACTGCTGAAAATAAGATAACCTCAAAGAGTGTAATGACAAACGATCTTGTGCCACCTCTATTGACTGACTACCTGACTTCCCTTTGAGATGTGATCTGTCTGTCGAGGGGCCTTCTTACACTGCGTCGTCTGGTTCGTGGTCGCTTGAGAGCCTGTATTTCCCCAGCTGTCGGGTTTGCGATATGTATGCGTATATCAACCCATGATAGACATCCTTAGATTCATACTCAGTGAGTAAATCTTTGAGGACTGAAGCTTCTGCCCACGGCTTCGCCCGCGTGGTACCCGGATAAAGAGTAGCCTATGTGTTATTCTGATGTATAAGCTGTATTACTGTAAAGTTTCATCAAAATCCGTTCAGTAGTTTTTGCGTGAAAGAGTAACAAACACCCTCACAAACTCACGTTTATAATATTAGTAGGATGCAGTTGACTATAGATCTTGTACGCATGCCTTTTTTGGATTTTATCACACGATTTTTTTTATGTAAATAATTACAAAACTAATCTTATTTTTTTTTGTTACAGGTAACACCAATTCTGCTTCAACATAATTTAGGAAGGCTACTGAGTGGCGCCAGATAACTTTGCGGTCGGGACTTAACTGGAACAAGGCGTCGCTTCAGCATTTAGGATGTACTTACCTAGTCCTTTCACCCTACTTGGTCTCTTGGTTAAAGAACCAACCATCCTTTTATAAAAAGGATATAAAAAAAACGTTAGTACTTTAACCGGCCACGCTAACGCTGAGTGAACGTAAAAAAAACAATTTCGCATTTTGTCTGAAATAATCGAAATCGGCCATTTTGCGTTTTGTGCAATTCACTTGGTCCAAATTTTGAGGAAAGGGTGACAGATATAATGTCAAAGTGACAGGTAGGTAACAGGTGATTTAAAAAGTTTCGAGCAGGCTGGTATCCATCCCGTGGCACCGCAGTCGCAGTTTCAAGTCCCGAATGAGATTGAATTTTTGGAATATTATAAAAATCTTGAGATTTCCAATAAGTGTGTGTTGCCACTTTATAAAACGAATAACCAATGGAAAAAGTTTCGGGTAGTTGCTTATTAGTGACTTTGGATACCTACATGAGTTGTATATTAGTGTGTGTGATCATCAAAGAAGCCATCAAAAGGCCGTAATCAAGTAAAGAGTGACTTCATCGTAATCAATTAAATTGTCGCGCCAATGTCGAACAATTAGGACATAGAGTCGTTTTATTTGTAAGTTTTTTGAAGAAGTATTCATCCAATAATAACCAATTAGGTAACTCAATTTAAAAACGACAACAATCCTTGAGATGTTTTAACTTCTGTTTTAGCCCGCGTTCCGAAATAACACTTAGTGGTATGCCCCAACAGCGAACACTCGCACTAACACCTCGTTATATGCCCCTACAGCGAACGCATTCGCACTAACACATCGTGGTATGCTCCTACAGCGGACGCACTCGCACTAACACTTCGTGGTATGCCCCAACAGCGAACACTCGCACTAACACCTCGTTATATGCCCCTACAGCGAACACTCACACTGTTCAACTCGATGATAGCTCAGGAACCAAATGTAGATTTCTCTAATATAAAAAAAACTTTATTTTTTTGAATATATTCTCATCTCCTTTCCCTGTTCCATGACACTATCCTGGAATTATTTGTTGCTGGTAACGATGCGGATAAATTGGCTTTACAAACCTACTGGCGAATTCCTTTAGGCAGTTTCCATTATATCTATTAACACGAAAGGAATTTTCCCCTATATTCTGCCCACGGCTTCGCCCGCTTTATAATCTTTTTTTTTAATGCTGGACATTTCATCACAGAGCATCATTTAGCCCCAAAGTAACCAGAGCTTGTGTAGATCCCAGACAAATATTAGCAGATCATACAAATTTTTGCCCCCCCGCGGCTGGAATCGAACTCGCAACCTTATGCGTCGCAGACGGGCCTTCGTCCACTGCGCCACAGCGGTCGTCAATATATTTATTGCTTTTACATGGTAATAATATACGTAATAAGTAATGGCCCAGAAAAAAATGAAAAAAGGAAATAGGAATAGATAGATAGATAGAAAATGCTTTATTCCAAAAGATAAAACAAGTAAATAGGCGAACTTAATGCTAATAGGAAATTTCTTCCAGCTAACTTTTATGTAATGACGAGTGGTTAAAAAATAGTTGATTTAAAAATATGTATCAATAAAAATTAAAGTAATATTAATAAATAAACATCGAACAAACACATAGTCCGGACTCCACATTAGGATTCCCTGTATCGTGGGTATCAGGAACTAAGAGTATCGTGGTACTATAACACAGTAGACTAGCTGTGCCACGGCGGCACTCGGCCCCGACCCACCGCGTCGTATCGCCGGACCGCGCTATTACTTCTTTTGCTCGGCTCCTAAGGGACGTACCGTGACATTAAATAGCCCATAACCATCCTCAAGAAAAGGGCTATCGAATGCAATTTTTTTTTTAATCCGTTTGCTAGTTCCAGAGGTTAGCGCGATCAAACAAAAATACTTAACATACCTAAAATACAAAAATACTTACAAAAAAAACTCTTAAAAGATAGAATAAGTTGGTTTAATAAAATACTTTTGTTGTTAGAAATTTATTAAATTGAAAAATACCTATATTTAAAACATTCAGAAGATTACGTTGGTTGAATGTTGGATGGGGCATATTTTAGCTAGTACATATTTGTTTATTACAAACTAGTTTGTGCCCACGGCTTCGCCCGCGTAGTACCCGGAAAAGTAAGAAGTTTAATTTCTAAAAACTATGTGTTATTCTGATGTATAAAGCTATATTACTGTTAAGTTTCATCAAAATACGTTCAGTAGTTTTAGCGTGAAAGAGTAACAAATATCCATCCTCACAAACTTTCGCGTTTATAACACTAGCTTCTGCCCACGGCTTCGCCCGCGTGGTACCCGGATAAAAATTAGCCTATATGTTATTCTGATGTATAAGCTATATTACTGTTAAGTTTCATCAAAATACGTTCAGTAGTTTTTGCGTGAAAGAGTAACAAACATCCATCCTCACAAACTTTCACGTTTATAATATTAGTAGGATAGGATATTTATAAGGTCACGTAGTTTTTAAGCTGACGTTTCTATATAATCCTCGTGGTTTTATTCAATAAAAACCTTTTGACTTTGACTATATTAAAACGAGATTTATTTATTTGAAAGCACAAAGCTATCCTGAACAAACATTGCTTTAATATTCGTTCTTTTGTTGATAAAAGGCTGGATTCTAAACTAAGATTGTTCCCTTGTTCTGTTGGGGATCGGTTGTGATAAATAGGGATTATCCTGAAAGCTGAGTCTAGATTCCAACACACTTATCCTCTCTGGAGAAAACTACTTTACGTTCACAAGAATTTCTACTAATATAAACTCTGTCTGCTTAAGTAGGATGATGAAAAATCCTACTAATATTATAAACGCGAAAGTTTGTGAGGATGGATATTTGTTACTCTTTCACGCTAAAACTACTGAACGGATTTTGATGAAAATTTACAGTAATATAGCTTATACATCAGAATAACACATAGGCTACTTTTAATCCGGGTACCACGCGGGCGAAGCCGTGGGCAGAAGCTAGTCCTTTATGTTTATAAAAGCCTTGTTTACCTCTAAAAATAAAAGATTTTTTACATTATTAAAAATAATTAAAAACGTTTCCCCGTGATCGACATCCTCAGTTACATAGTCAGTGAGTAGATGAGGATACCAAGTAGAGGGTAGGCAGAGACACGTCCAAACATTACATTTGGCACATGCCCGCGTTTTGTATGTAATTAGCATTCCACGTGATAAGTTTGCAAGCCTATCGCCGCTTATTGGAACATTTTTACTTTAAGTAGGGCATGCCGGTTTCATCGCGATGTTAACTTTCATATTTTTCTGGTGGAAAAATCACCACAGGATTCGAACTCACGACATCCGGATTGGATGTAGAGGTACCGCCCACTAGGCCAACACAGCTTTTGTAGGATGAAGGTAGCTTAAGACCGGTTGCCATGGCATTTTCTGGAGAAGGCCTATAGTAGGTACCTAGTGGACTTCTTCTGGCTGACTATGCTGACTACTGATGTAAAAATCATCCTACTAATATAATAAATGCGAAAGTCTGTGTGTGTGAATGTTTGTTTACGCATCTCTGTAACTACTTAACTGTTTTTGATGAAGTTTGAAATATAGATATTTTAGGTTCTGTAATAATACATAGGCTAATCTAATTTTCGAAAATCGACCCCTAAGGGGGTTAAACAGGGTGGTAAAGTTTCTATGAAAAATTTGATTCCTTGGTTAGACTCGTTCAAAACTTGGTACATATAAACTTTAAAATAAAAAATTAAACACTTTTTTTAAAAAAACTTCTCCTAGGGTTTTCAACAGAGTTATAAAGTTTGTATGGATTTTTTTCTGGTTCGATTGTCACAAAACTCAGTATAAATAAACATTAAAGTAAATAATGAAAAACGTATTTTTTTTTCAAAACTACCCTTTCGGGTTGTGCAAAGCTACTTTTATCAACATACCACGCGGGCGAAGCCGCGGGCAGAAACTGTAAAAAAAAAAATCAAAAGCAATAATAAAATTAGCACAATCAAATCTACCCGAGGAAAGTAGGTACCGACCATGGCAGGGTTGCCAGCGGTCGTTTATCATAGTGAGAGCTGAACAATTTGTTTTTATTACGGACCCTCGCAATTGCTTTAAACACTTAGGGTTGCTAGTAAATAGTGTTTTATTTGATAGAAATCGGAAAAATAAGTGGTTAGAATATATTTTTGATTTATATGAGTACAAATAGAAAAGGCAAGTAAAGTAAAGTGAAGTAAAGATAATTAGTTGTTGCCCGCGGCTTCGCCCGCGTGGTATGTTAATAAAAGTAGCATATGACCGTCTCCAGGCTTCAAACTATGTCCACCAACTTTTGAATGAATCGAACCAAGGATTACAATGTATACAAAGTTTAGAACTCAATTGCACACCCCCAAAGGGTAGTTTTGAAAAAATAAAATATACGTTATTTACTTTAAAGTTTATTTCTACAGAGTTTTGAGCGAATCAAACAAAAGAATAAAAAAATTGCCACCTTGGAGTTGATTTTCGAAAAAAAGCTTAGTTTATTATGTGTTATTCCAGAACCTATACTATCTTTATTCCAAATTTCATCAAAACCGGTTTAGTAGTTACGAAGAAACGTGGTAACAAACATTCACACACACAGACTTTCGCATTTATTATATTAGTAGGATTTATATGAGTGGTAACAAATAGAAAAGGCAAGTAAAGTAAAGTGAAGTAAAGATTTATTGCGTGGAATAAATACATGTAGGTACATAGGTGTTTTAGGTATAAATGTGATTCAATATATTTCAACCGTTAAGCATGCAATGACTATTTATAAACTCCTTATTCACCCTAAGGGTTGTTAATTTTAGGAAATGTATTTTTAGTTTGCATTAAAAAGATGTTAGTCTCCAAATATCAAATCTTTAAATACTAAACCGTATATACGTTTTTTGACAGATTGTCAGTCAGTTGACTGAAAGAGATCACTTTTAAGCGATAAGACCGCCTATTGCATCTTTGATTTAAATATGATATTGTTTATTTAGCTTATTTTCATTCATTCATTATGTCACGCTTTATTAAGAAGATAGATGCGAAACTTAGTTGTGAGACCAATAGCATCTTAAAGTAAGATATATCTGACACAGGGAATCACAAAGCAATGATTTATTCAGTAACAGCACAATATATTCCAATATGGCTTCGGGTATTGAATTCGTCACTGAGACCTCAGATAGAAAATAAGGAAAAGAATTCCAAAGGCTTCAAGTCAATGGTACTGGAAGTTATTTAACGGGAAACGGAAATAGATAGCATATTAGGGTGCTGTGGGGAGGTCCATCGAGTGTTGAATGAAGAAAATGGATTAACACAAAACATATTAAGACGGAAAATGGAATGATTTCCCTGCTGAGGTTTTGCAAAGTGACTGCAGGCAGTATGAGGTTCATTTGAAAAAGGGCTTTTTTAAAGAATCGGTAACGTGATCCCGCTGAGTTTGAAGCGTCTTTAGGTTACGGTAACCGATTACCAACAGGCCGTATGCTTATTTGTATGCTATGCCACATTGGTAGTTAAAAAAATGGATAGATTTTTTTGTATGTACCTACACTTACTTGAATATGTTTTATGTTCAAAATAACTTGCAGTCTTTTCATGGATGATTTTTTTCTTAGTGAAAATAACAACAAAATTTAAGGTTTTTGGTTTGTGTTGATTTTTGTGATATTATAAATTCTTGTCTTAACAAAAAGTAATATTTAGTTATAAAAATCAAAATGAAGAATCAGCATTATTTAATGGCAAAGATGACTAATACTAATATTAAGATTTACTTAATGGTAAGCATAACAATCCTTGATTCGTCAAACATTTTGGCATTAAATTAAATAAGTAAGTATAAATTTAGACAAACGCTGTAAAAAGGACTGCTCATTTTGCAAAGAAAGAAATAAAATACATTTATTAACCTCAAACACAACACAACAGGTGACAAAATACAAAACAAATAAACACAAACACAGAAAGGTTACATTAAAATACTACAAAAAAGAAAAAAAGTAATATGTGTAAAAAAGTAATATTTTGAAAGCATTCTGCTTCATTTCTTCCGTATTTAACTTTAATGAACAACATCCTATAAAAGAGCACTTCTAAAGTAAGCTGGAAAAAGCCACCCCAATGTCAAACTATATTTTTGTATTCATTTATTTATTGCCCTGACCCGTTGCACGTGGCAGCCCTAGCAATCGTTACCGACCGCAGATAATGTATAAAACAATTTGTAATAATAATTGTCGAGTGCCACCCCTGGGTCATATTACTTTATTAAACTGGACACCTGTTTATGTTTTATTTTTTATAAAAACCGGACAAGTGCGAGTTCGACTCGCGCACTGAGGATTCCGTACAAGCTTGTATGTTCACCAAAATAATTAACATTACTCAAGTTCGTTAGAGGAATGTTTGGTACTTTCATAGCTTAGAAAGCACCAAACATTCCTAAGTCGGATTGAAACAAACTTAACTTTGTTTTCGCCTATTCTTCGATATACGTCACGGTCAATTCTCCAACTGCAAATGTAAGTTTGTAATCGCAAAAAAATGTGATCAAACTACAAATTCACGGTTTTTGGACTTTTGGAGTGAAAAAGTCGAAGTGGTTCTATAAGGGTTCCGTTTTTATTCTTTTGAGGTACGGAACCCTAAAAATAATCGAAATGTTCATTGTTTGTTATGTCTATGACACTGGTTCTTTTTTGAATAGAATAGAATACGTTTATTTGTCAGAGCATATTATTATGCATAATAAGGTCTTGGAATTATTTAAAAACATGCAATAATGTCCTGCAAATATTATCTAATTAATATAATAATGATAGAAACTATTTGTTGTATTATTATAAAATAAAACAAATAATGGATTTAACTGGCGGAATATAGAAATATAAATTATAAAAAAAATACAAATTTAAGGAAATTAATATGACATTGTAGATCAATGTCATATTATATAAAATAAAAAATCTACATTAATGAAATTTATAATTTGAGTGTTCCTGTAGTCAAAAATTCTTTATATTATGAATAATAACACCCTCTCTTGAGCCATTTCTTGAGTTACCCTGCGAGATTAATTTAATTAATTTTAGGTTTGGTGACTTGAATAAGTTTGTAATCCATGTTCAAATTACTATGGTGAGAAGATCAGTGTGCCTTGCAGTGATATATAAAAAATGTATCGAATAATTCTTATACACTTCATGAATAAGTCAGTTTTTCGAGTTTCTTTTAAAATTGGTTTTTGATTTGAACAATATTTTCATAGGATCATTCTATCATCATCCCTCAGCAGCCTGTATTATAGAAGTTTAAAAAAATAAGATTACAAGAATACCGTTTGGTATTCTCCCAATGCGACTTACCCCTAGCCTGCGGCTAGCAATAACGCTCTCTGCTTGTTTACTGACGACAATTTCGCCTACGAATGTGTACTAGGAAAATGTTTGTTGCGTTCTACTAGCTTTATCATCCTTTGCGTTTTACTATCAGATTGCAGTGGTAATGTTGACTTATCTATACTTCTTTACTTATATAATAAAGAGTTAAGATTGTATGTTGTACTAGCTGCGCCCCGCGGTTTCACCCGCGTAAGTTTCGATTCCGTGAGAATATCGGCGATCTAATTAAATATTAGAACACAAAAGATGCTATTGTGACTTAACTATCTATTGCGGACTATTTTGTAGGTAAAATGAGTACTTTAATCATGTAGTACATCATTTTTATGTTTCGTCAATAGTTTTCTCAGCGCACGCCAAATAATAAATGTTTCATTTGGTGAAAGAATTATTAAAATCGGTCCAGTAGTTTCAGAGCCTTTTCGATACAAACAAACAAACAAAAAATCTTTCCTCTTTATAATATTAGTATAGATTTAGGGGTCATCTCCGAAACTTTGAAAAAACCTTTTACCAATATTTATAATGGATTTTAAGGTTTTACCGTTAAAATAAAAAGGGTTTTCGTGGAGACGAATTTTGTAACATAAGTCGATTAAAACACGGTCGAGCGAATACGTTTCTTACGAATGCTACTTTTCATCGGGTACTTTTTAAACGGATTTCACGCGGGCGAAGCTTGTCTTTATTAAATAGCTATCAAGCGTAAAACGTTACATATGCCACACTCATGCTTGACATCATAATTAAAAACAGCGAAAAGAAGGCCATTATTATACCTCTACATAAGATTTTTCCAAGGAATGCCATGACGAAAGATATTGAGCTCTACATAATAACAAATTTCGGCAACTTCTGTGCAATCTTCAGATATTTGTGGGAACACTTCATATATACAAACTATGTTTACAGACAGACCGCCGAACACTGAAACTCTTTTCAATGTTTAATCACTAGTTAAGGACGATAAAAATCTGCCCATCATTAATATTTCATTCATTAAGATTATTTTCAAAAAAAGGAGGTTCTCAATTTAGTGTTTTTTTATGTTTATTATTTGATTTCTTCGCTAATTGTTAACGGATTTTGATGATTATTTGTTGTTGTATAGGTAATTATCCCGAAGTGGTCCCATTAATGGACCACCAGGAAGGTTTTATTCCTAAGGAATAAAACTAAAAGAAATATATCATTTTATAGGATCATTACTAGCTGAAACATGTTTTTGCGTGATTTTACTTTTGTTTTTATTCGAAAGAGTTATTTCGAGTGAGCAAAATAACGTAAGCAAGGAAGTCGGTTTTTTGTCAGTTCGTGTCTTATATTATTAAGCTTTAATTTTTAGGATTTAAATGTAAGATTAACTAAAAATTTTTCTGAAATAAATAATTCGAATACTAATGTATAATGTAAGTATTGTAATATTGTGAAGAAAATGACAGTTTTAAATATTGCGTATAGCGCCATCTCTTACCTACTAACTGTACTAAAAAAGTTGCGTTTCAGTATTTGATCCAAAGAGATTTTGTGTTTACTAGTCCATTCAGACTAATATCCTGTTCTCTTATGAAGTGGGTCGATTTTATACAATAAAACTTGTCCACTGGAATATCTTTGAACTTCTATGAGTAAACTTTATCTCACATGGTTCCTCGGAGCTATAGAGCATACCATGGAACTTGCGGTATGTATGAACATTGAGTCGTTGAAATGAATTTTAATAGAATTGAATACAAATAAAACCAGCACGCTTATGACTGTATTGTCTATGATAGACATCCTCAGATATATACTCAGTGTATGCATCTGAGGGGGTAGTCAGAGGCACGTCTACACATTACATTTGGCACTTACCCGCGTTTTTGCTAGTAGTTGAATACGGATATATCAAAAGACTTGGTCGCTATCTATTGCTCATACATAAGGTTCCCCCCCATGGGCTATGAAAAAGAGAGCTACGCCCAGTTTCACTACACGATAAAATGAGAAGTGAGGAAATATGCAGAACTAAATTCCGCAATAAAGCTTCAAAGTCAAAGTCAATAGGTTTTTATTCATTGAAATCACAAGGATCATATAGAAACGTCAACTTAAAGACTACGTGAATTTAAAATGTTAAAGTGAATTTACGCCGGTTCCTCGCGCGCGACCAAGCATAGAAGAATCAGGCAACAAACTCTGCTTGGTTATTTTTTTGATGATCCTTCATTCAGCTTTAGTGTCTTATAATTCTTACTACCAATGTAACTGTATGCATGTACTTGAAGTGCCGATAGGCAGCAACTGCTGGGGAAGAAAGGGTCTAGAATGGCCCCCACGAAACGGTTGACGTAGTAAAAACCCACCACGCGATGGATAGAAAACATCTTAAAGATTTTGAAGACCTATGTCCAGCTATTAACTTCAGGCGGTTAATGATGATGATGAATGATCCTCGCCGTCCCATAGCTTGCTATATAAAACTCCTCTATCTCTCATGTGGATTTTATGCATCGAAGTTTGCAAACAATTTTCAATGCATTCTTGATGTAGTGCATTGTTTTAGTTTACAAAGTTTGAGATATACTGGTTGGGAATTGGGAATGAAATAGTTTGAGAAGCTCTGGAATTAAATTATTTGAAAATAGGATTGAAACCCCCTTATTTTTTTAACAAGCAATGTTTATTCATATTGTAAAAACGGGAATTTTCACTATCGATGAAGGCTATACCGAAGACGCGTCGCGCCGTGCACGGCGGAAGGAGAAAGTCGCGACCACTCACCCTGATAAAGGCTCTCGGAATGAGTCGAAACTTAGTCGGTGCCTTCACCGATAGAGTACGAGTAAAATTCCCGTTTATACAATATGAAGTCTACGATAGTAAGCAATGTTTATTTGGTTTGCATATGATCACGAAAATAGTTCTACCGATTTTGATGAAACCTTTATCTTGTTGATAAGGGGTTTGAGGACGAAAACTACGTCCCGTAATAAAACTTCCAAATCTGGGCCAATCTTTGTAAAGAGGGTTTTCTCAAGGGTTCGACAGACGATTAATATCTAAATCGATTTTTAAATACGAAAGTGTGGGTTTTTATGGATGTTTTGTTACTCCATGAAGCCTTGGCGGCTGAACCGATTTTGATGAAATTTGGCATTTATATTATCGATAGCTTATTCCGTTCTTTCCCTACACCTATGAATGCTATATAACTAGTATGATATCGAAGAACTGGCTTATAGAGCAGTCGTTTTAAAACAACTGCAGTTCATCAATTCCATAAATCCTACTTTATAGAAACTCGAATATATTTCAAATCCGAACTTTTACCGTATGTTTTTAACATATAACAAATCTCGGTTATAAATAATAAACTTTGAAATATGAACTAAAAGTCAGATAAAGGTTAATTTTTATCCGAATACCATGTGAGGAAAGCCGGGCGCAATGGCTATCCTTCCTACTAATATTATAAACGTGAAAGTTTGTGAGAATGGATGTTTGTTAACCTTTCACGCAAAAACTACTGAGCGGATTTTGATGAAACTTTACAGTGATATAGCTTATACATCAGAATAACAAATAAGCTACTTTTACCCGGGTACCATGCGGGCGAAGCCGTGGGCAGAAACTAGTATTATAAACGCGGAAGTTTGTGAGGATGTTTGTTACTCTTTCACGCAAAAACTACTGCACGGTTTTTGATGAAACTTTACAGTAATATAGTTTATACATCAGAATAACAAATAAGCTACTTTTACCCGGGTACCACGCGGGCGAAGCCGTGGGCAGAAGCTAGTTCTCTATAAATCTAGTGAGCATAGTCCATCCTTCTCAGTTAAGAGCGTAGCTCCACAAAGCTAGGATAATCCTATAATGTAGGACTGTGTCTGTATATACAGGGCGATGTCTTCTCAAACTGAGTATAAACTCAAGCATAGATTATCAACGTAGGTACTTGACCAAATATGACAGATTCAAATTCAGATTCAGTTATGTTTATTTGCGAAACATGGGATACAGTGTGTGTTAAAAAATAAAGTAGGTACTTACAGCCATGGTCAGCTTACAAGCATGCAAAATTAATAAATGTCATATCATCTAAGAATGAATACAAAAATAAATAAAATATTTAAAATGTCATGCAAATTAATAAATTTAAATGTACTACAACAACAGAATATTATAATTAAAAAAAAAGTAATATTTTTTTAA
Organism: Perizoma flavofasciatum; assembly: GCA_958496245.1. Taxonomy (NCBI): domain Eukaryota; kingdom Metazoa; phylum Arthropoda; class Insecta; order Lepidoptera; family Geometridae; genus Perizoma; species Perizoma flavofasciatum. Next base: position 5,718,140 of record OY292446.1, on the reverse strand, counting down.
GACACGTTCTGGAGTAAGGTTAAGTTTAAAAATCGAGTACACTAAACCGACTCTTGCATGAAGAATGTGATGAGGATGCATGAAGCTCTTTAGCTTCATGCATCCTCATCACATTCTTTGCTACGATTCTGGCATACCTCTTTAGGTATGCCAGAATCGTAGCAAATGGAAATCCGTGGTCTCTGCCTACCCCTCCGGGAAACAAGCGTGACTTTATTATGGACGTATACACAAAACTGACAATAAAAATTATGTTTCAGTCTACATCACGACTTCGCTCTCGTATCCGAATGAAAAGTAGCATTTCTGTTATTCTAGGAACTATATACCTGTTCAAAATTTGATCCAAATCGGTTCAGCCATAACGAAGATTATTAGTCACTCTTTTCAAGATAGCATACATATTTAAGGACACCTTGTATATAGGTTCCTTAATATTGTATGGGTCTAGCACTGATCCGGTTAAAATCAACTGCATATCTGAACGTCGTCAAACGGACGGTACCACAACCACACCACAGCCACATGGTAGCCACTTGACAGCGACAAAGGTGGTCGAATATCATTTTCTATGTAAACTCGGAAATAGATTCACACGAACCGCGAAAATTTAAATTTACATAGGTTTTAAGTTGTCGTTTCAATATGAGTTTGTGATTTCAATGAATAAAAACCTATTGACTTTGACTTACTAAATCCTTTAATTAGTGTTAAAAAACACTAATAAAAGGATTTAGGTATGTATTTACATATAGCGTACCTACCGTGATAAGGAAGCTGATTGTAGGTACTGCGCAGAATACCTTAATCCTCTTCGTGTCGTGCGGGCCAAACAGGTCAATTGCAATTGGACAATTTGCAGGACACCACTGGGATGTGAAGCTGCGCTGGTTTTCAGAGACAACCTATTTCAGACAGATAACCTATTGCTGGTATTAAAATAATATGAGTGAATACATGGGGTTATTGCGAGCGTGAACATTAGTGAAATGAATACTGGACAATGGAATGAGATGCGGCATCTATCGATCCTGATCTAGCTTGATTTAGGCAGTTGATCTTGCCGTCCACTATCCATCTATGACTTATTATTATTGGTGGTCGCGAAACCGCACACGACCTCTGCTGGGCGTTTTTTTTTTTTGCTGCTGTGGTGTGGTCCGTCTTAAAACACCCTGAAGGCTTAAATTGAGTTGTCGAGACACAAAACGCCTAAAGCTTAGCAAAAGTAATAAACTATGAACTATACCGACATTCCTTTGCTGAAAGTTCTTTCCTGTTATCCCCATAGACGCTTTGAGATGCTGCTTCCATTCCAAAGGTTTCTATGATAAACGCCATTCCATTAACTGTGCTGATAAGAGCAATGTTTAAAAAAACATAATTAATTTAGATACCTAATCGACACCGGCTTTTGTGAATAGAAAATTAAATTGCTTATTATAGAGTCTGATGTCACAAATGCTAATCAATTGCTAGTAGTATAATATTTCTGATTCCGCTTTGAAGAATATTTACATCGGTGGAATTCAAAAAAATGAATTTATACACAAAAAACCAAATTACGAAAAAAACAAAATCTTATTCTTATGAAAGTACAATAGGCGGTCTTATCGCTTGGAAGCGATATCTTCCAAAGAACCTTTGGATGGATAATAAGAGATTGTAAGAGTGGCGGTGGTGTACTTAAAAAACATATAATAATACAATGAGCAATGTTCTGGTGATGAAAAGTAAATAGGTGACGGTAACGGGATCCCATCTCGTGGGCCGAATGAGTTATGACATTAAAGATAAAGATAATTTATTTGCTTAAATATGTGTAAATATCAATACACAAATATCAATAAAATCAATCACAGACAGAGTTAAATACTAACAAACACAATAAAATTAAACACTAATATAAAGTCAAAACAATAAAATTAAGAAATAAAAAAGACTTTTTTTATTAAAACAATAAAAAAGAAAGGTAATTTTCACGTACTGCACTATCGGTGAAGGCACCTACTAACATGCATTGAGCGCGACGCGGAAGGAGAAAGTCGCAACCACTCACCCTGATGAAGACTCTCGGAATGAGTCGAAACTTAGTCGGTGCCTTCACCGATAGTGCAGTACGTGAAAATTCCCGTTTTTACAATATGAATACAAATTTAAATAAGATTTACATATCATTCGCATTTCAATGTCGCTTGACGTATGGATTGCCATTTCTTTTCATAATGACAGATACGGATATATGAAAAATATATTCGTATCTCTCATAAAATATTTTTTTTTTAAATCTGTCTTTATCACAGACTAGCTGCGCCACGCAGTTTCACCCGCGTAAGTTTCGATTTTATACTCGTGATAACATCGAAATTAAATGTCCGATTTGAATGAATTAAAAAGTTTTTAACTGCTACATAAATACCCTTGATGATAAAACTATTTATTTGAGTAAAAAATAATACTACGATACGTATGTAACCAACTTTTGTTTCTACTGGCGATCTAATTAAATTTTAGAAAACAAAAGTTGCTATTGTGGCTTAATTATGATAGTTACATATATTCCCTCGAAGACTTTTTTGTAGATAATAATGAGTACTTTAATCATGTATTACATAATTTTTGATGTATCGTCAATAGTTTTCTCAGCGCACGCCAAATAATGAATTTTATTGGCAAAATTTTGCTACTTTGGGTTACATTATTGCAATTTTTTAAGGATCTCTATTGTTTTTAAATAAATCATAGCCTATGTTACATCCTGATAATTTAGCTTTCTATTAGTTATTTTTTTTTAATCGGTCCAGTAGTTTCGGTGTCTATTCGATACAAACAAACAAAAAAATATTTCCTCTTTATAATATTATTATTATAGTATAGACTTACTAGTGATGCTCTCATGTTAAATGATTAAACGTGATGCAAGCATATTCTTACAATAAATCATCATCATCATTGGTCTTAAGACATATTACAAATGATTTAGGTAGCATCAGACAGGTTAAAGTACAACTAGAAGGAGTGAAACACTTTCGTTCCTGACTAAAGAGACCTGTACGAGATTTACAATAAATAAGTTGCTGAAAATTGTGAACTGAAAATAAAAATACAAAGTGAAAAATGCTCGTTTACATTAATTCCCAACAGATTCCTCATATTAATGAAAGTATCCTTGTTTCCAGGTCAAAATGTGGAGATCACGCCTCGTGAGGCGGTTAGACGGGTCGGAGGTGAACTTGAGGTGCTCTGCAAAGTGCCATATCCCATCGACTCGTGTCGGTAAGTTCTCATTTATTTATTTCTTTAGACGTTTGCTTTAAGACGTTTGTTTAAAATACCAAGCAGAGTTTGTTACTAGATTCTTCTAGTCTTGGTCGCGCGCGAAGAATTGGCATAAAGTCAGTATAAACATTAATTCATGTACATATTGTAAAAACGGGAATTTTCACGTATTGCACTTTCGGTGAAGGCACCGACTAAGTTTCGACTCATTCCGAGAGTCTTCATCAGGGTGAGTGGTTGCGACTTTCTCCTTCCGCGTCGCGCCGTGCCTTCACCGATAGTGCAGTACGTGGAAATTCCCGTTTTTACAATATGAATAGTCAAGTTCACGATAGTTTTTGGAATAAAATTAATTCATGTAGTTTTTAAAGCTGACGTTTCTATATAATCCTTGTGATTTCAACGAATAAAAACCTATTGACTTTGATTTTAACTTTGTTTTCCCGCTTTGCTGACAAAGAAAAATAACGCTTCTGAAGGCGTTCCGTCCGAGCTCGTTATACAAAAAAGCCAGCCCTCTTGTCACCAGCAGCGGCGTCGACCAAAAGGGCTGGTAACATTTTTAATTGAATTTTCCACCCTCGCGTCACTACGCTGGTAGCGAGCTGATAAAATGGATATTTTTCGCACAGCTTCTAGCCTTCATGACTGATATACTACTTGTATACTTTTTTATAAATACATACCTTATACATAGAAAACACCTAGACCCGAGACAAATATTTGCAGGTTATACAAATATTTGTCCCACGGCGGGAATAGAACCAGCAACTAATGATGCTGATGGAGAAGGAAGGTAGACGATGGAACTCCTAGATATATGGTAGTAGGTGGAGAGTGTTTCGGCACATTTTCATCAGCTCCACTAGCTGATTCCAATTAAACATTTGCAACTTTCAATATAAAACTTAGTTAAAGTTCAATATAACATTAATATATTATTTGTATTAATTTCAGAATGACGATTGTCACGACTCCGTACAGACTCATTCCGGGAAATGGGGACGGTGATGTCGTCTACTACGGACAAGGATTGCAAGTGAGTAATCATAGTGATTTTTATTAACCCCCTTATTGGCGCATCACGTGTCTGATCCTTCCTGGCTGAACCATTTTTTTTTTGTTTGAGAACCTAACCGGTCATGATATACAAAAACAAACACGCTCACGGCATTATTCCCCATAGTGGGCATCCTCAGATACATACCTAGTACGTAGATATTTAAGAATACCAAGTAGAGGAGAGTCAGGTACGGTCAAATATTATATTTGGCACATGCCCACGTAGGCATTCATACAGAGGCGAACTTAATGCTAATAAGCGATGGTGGCCTCTTAATGGTTTTCTAATTCACGTCAATTCATACCAGCCTTAGAGGTTCTGTAAAGCTAGTATGAATTAACATAAATGACGGTTCCGTGTCCAAAAACCAAACTAGATGGCGCTGCTAAGTTAAAGCCGTTCCTAAAATGCGCTATCAAGTCGCTTTTCGGAAAATCAGTTAGGAAGGATACATTGCAACTTAATATAATCAAATTCAAAATAAACTCGATTAGTATTAGGATACTATGATAACTTTACCACGTACTACTAGAAATCACTATCAAGTTTTCTATCAACGTCAGCAAAATATCTACATTGGTGTCTTTGTTATTTATGCTATAAACTAGCTGTGCCACGGCCACCCTCGGCCTTTGATCATCCCCGTCGCATCGCCCGCCGCGCTTTTACTACTTTCCGTAGCGTGATGGTAAATAGCCTTCCTCAACAATTGGGCTATCAAATGCAATAAAAAAAAATCGAATCCGACTGGTAGTTCCAGAGGTAAGCGTTTTCAAACAAAAACACCGCTTCAGATTTATTATTAGTATAGATCACAGGTTCTTAAACTTATCTTTCCCACCGTCCACTTTGAGAATAAAAAAAAAATCTTAGCGCCTCCCAAATTTTTAAACATATGCTTTCCCCTCTAGACCGCCTTAGCGCTCTCAATATCTTCTAGAGCTTTGTACCGCCCCCCTGAAGGTCTCCAGCGCCCACAAGGGGGCGTTATCGCCCACTTTGAGAAACAGTGGTGTAGATAGATACAATACAATTGTTCTTATTGTGTTCGCAAAAGATACATAATTGTATGAATGATGAAATCTCCTTTTAAGTAAAAAATACTTGCGGAGATTTCGCTATTGCTCAGGTCTATTTTTCCAGTAAGGTTAAAATAGACTGAATTTTTACCTTTCTGTGAGGCGATTCATATTATATACAGTAGAGTCTCGTTAATCCGGATTCCCGCTCCGGTGATCGCTGTAATCCGGACGGGCCGGGCGATGTGGTCGGCGGGGGAGACGGTAGGTTCGGGCCACCACGCGTCAATCTTTTTTTACTTCATGTCAAATGCGCAAACTTACATGTTTGTTTCTACATGTACATTTGTATATACATGTAACTGTCTTTTTGTCTTAATTTTTTTAATTAATTAAGAAACTTATGGCGCGTAGAGGGGCAGCTGGCACTCCTCTCGCCAAGAGTTAATGATTTTCTGAGCTAGGAAAACTAGAAAATAAAAGATGCTTTTTCATGCAGAAAAATCTGAATTTATGTCAAGTTTTTTTTCTCTACCTCCGGCCAAACTGCCACCGGTCCACGGAGGTTTTATGACAAGGTCGCACCACAAATTTAAAGTTAACCTTTGTTTTATTACTATTAAAATATTGCATACAACAGTCTGGACGCCTCTATAATCCGCGAAGGGTCTGATTTTTGCCTGTCTGGATTAGCGGCGCCCTACTGTACTATAATATGGATAGTATAGATCCTACTACTATCAAAACGCGAAAGTTTGTGAGGATAGATAGATGTTTATTACTCTTGCACGCAAAAACTACTGAACGAATTTTGATGAAACTTTACAATAATATAGCTTATACATCAGAATTACTCATAGGCTACTTTTAATCCGGATACCACGCAGGCGTAGCCTGGACAGAGACTAGTGTGTACATATCCATTACTATGTTAAAAGTGCCTATCTTTTCAATATTTGCTTGTAAACTTTCAGAGTGGAGAGTGCGGGGCGCATATACGCAACATTCAGGAGTCGTGGAACGGGAATATATCGTGTGTGCTGCCTCCTCAGACCGGCGCTATCGAGATAACAGGGACCATGAAGCTGATGGTTGCCAGTAAGTTACTTGATTCAATATTTGCCAAGCGGTAATGCTCGAAAAGCTGTGTTCCGATTATAAGAATAAAGGTGACGTTTTAAATATAAATTATTTTCGTCTTATTTTACAGAGCCCCCTCTCGACCCTCAGCTGATCTCCCCCCCACAGCCAGTGTTCAAAGAAGGAGATGTTTTCATGGGACAGTGCGTCGTCGCCAACGGCAGACCAGCCGCCAAGATCTACTGGCTATTAGGTAAGTCAAACTATTTATTCATGTAACATACATACATATAGTCCTTCTCGTTTCCCGGAGGGATAGGCAGAGACCACGGATTTCCACTTGCTACGATCCTGGCATACCACATTCGCTTCATTCTTCATCAAATTCTTTATACGTTTAGTGTATTTCTACTTTTCTTTATTAGGTAATGTAATGCGAGCTTAATTTAGGTTGGGGTGCAAACCGTCCCTTAAGCGCAGTGATGAAAAACACACACTTCTACCCCAAAAGAAAGTTATAGAGGGCGCTAAAGAGCCATCCCGCCTTCTGGCTGCGAAGCTCGCGGCTTTAATTTCGTAAACAGATATTATAACCATGGAATTGAAATTACGCGGTTTGGTAGGTATACATTTAGAATATTACTAAGTCTATAACACGTACTTTACGAAAACGTTTTTTTTTTCTTATAAATCTTTATGCTACACAGAAATATAAAACAAAATATTAGGTGAGGCATGTAGAAGGGCGAGCTGAACCCTAAAAATAATTTTCTTCCAGCAAACCTTTTTCTTAACGTTTTTTTATAACGTCATCAGGAGAATAGTAAAGTACGTGGTATAGTGGTAATAATATTGTTACGAGCTAGTGTTCGGGATAAAATAATTAAGTCCAATTAAACACCAAAATGAACACTGTATTAGTAAATCACTCTATAAAAATGAAAACAAAACACAACGAAACTACACAATTAAAACAAAAACACTGTATCACTTGGTACAACACTAGCGCAACTGTCACTTCACTAGTCACTGGGTATCGCTTCTTTATCACTTTAAATAATTAACTTCCAAAATCTTGAAAGAAACTGTCCCTACCGGTCGCTTGCAGCGCTTATATATCTCATAAGGTGTTTCTTCCAGAACATTCTCGTAGGGGGCGTGGCCTGCACGCTGTCTTGCTCCGCCCTCCCCCGACTCGTACCGCCTCAAACTCTCTAGAAACTATCGGCTTTTACTAGCGCGATTAGTGCCAGTCGATGACGATAACAAGTAGTGCATCCATTTGATAAGAGATGGCGCTAGTGTACCGTAGTTAGCTAGGCCGCGCTCGTCACAATATGCAATTTGACAAGTAATCTATCGAGTGAATCCAAACAAGCTGTCTCCATCCCCAGATGATGAAGATCTCCTGGACGGCGTGCACCAGCCGATAATAACCTCTGAGCCCGGCAGCGACCTTCAGACTATCAGCCAGAACATCAGTCGTCAGCTGACAGCCAGCGACGGAGGCAGGAGCGTCGTCTGCCGCGCGGAGCACGAGGCGCTGCCGCAGCCGAGATTCGCGAAACGACAGCTGCTTGTACACTGTGAGTATTCCAAAACACAACAACCTTTCAACTAAAACACAATAATTCAAACAAAATTGTAAATCCAATCCAAAACTAGCACAAATTGGGGTCATTCTCATTAAAATTCCATACATGGGTTCGCAAGCAATCCCATGCCATTTTTAATCCTATCCTACTAATTATTAGAAACGTGAAAGCTTGTGAGGATGGATGTTTGTTACTCTTTCACGCAAAAACTACTGATGGGATTTAGTGAAACTTTACAGTAATATTGCTTATACATCAGAATAACACATAGGCTACTTTTTATCCGGATACCACGCGGGCGAAGACGTGGGCAGAAGCTAGTTGTTGATAAAAAAAGAGTAGTAGTTTTTACATGGCAACTTACAGATAGCTTTCGTTCCAGACCCTCCGAAAGTGGAGTCCAAGACCATCACCATCTTCGGTCTGCAGCTGAATGCTGAGGGTCGCCTGAACGTGACCGTCCGCGCGCAGCCGCCGCCCGCGGCCGAGTGGCAGCGCGGCGCGGACACGCTGCGGGCGCCCGCGCGGACGGACGACGCACTCGCTACCGCCCTCGAACCGCTGCATCTGGTACACATACATACATACTACAAACATACATACATACTATGTTACGATTTTCTTATTCTGATGGCCCCCGCACGAGGGCTAGCCTGTATCGCGGGAGGCCGGTTACATAAGATAGTTAAGTCACTGTTCCAGGGCAAGCAACAAAAATCTATACTCTGAAACACTTTCTCAAAATAACGCCCCTTTGTGGGCGCTGGAGGCCTTCAGGGGGCGGTAGAAGGCTCTAGAAGATATTGGGGGCGCTAATACGGTCTAGAGAAAGCATACGTTGTTATATTTATAAACTTAGGGGGTCGCTATGATTTTTTTATTCTCAAAGTGGGCGGTGGGAAAAATATGTTTGAGAACCTGTGCTCTAAAGCTTTACAATTTACGTTGTGACGATTATACCATAACTTTTTATTATGAAACCAAAACAAATCTTTGTATAAACATTGAGTCAGATATCGCTTGCGTGGATATGCGTAGTAATGTTGTGTATGTGAGGGAGAGTGAAACGTATATGTGAGAGTTTGTGTGTGTGAGTGAAGGTTTGTGTAAATGTGTGAGGGTTTGTGTCGATGCGTGTGTGTCATCACACTGATTGTGATGAGCATCCTCTGACAGGAACTACATGTGATCCAAGAATGCCCCTTTAGGCTCAAAGGAAAAATTTACAATACAATCATAAGAGATTGGTGAAAGAAGAGTGCACGCAGCTGAGATGCGAATGTTGAGATAGATGTGTAGAGTTACTAGAATGGACAAAATAAGGAATGAGTATATCAAGGGATGTTTGAAAGTAGCATCCGTGACGGAAATGTTGAAGGTTAGCATGGTATGGGCATGTCATGAGGAGGGAAGAATGTCATATTACGAGAAGAATGTTAGATATGAATGTGGATGGAAATAAAAGCAGAGGTAGGCCAAAGATGAGATGGATGGGTTGTGTGGAGGATGGCATGGTTAAGAAAGGAGTGAGTACTGAGATGACGGCTGATAGAGGAGAGTGGAAGAAGTAAACATGTTGTGCCGACCCCATGTAATTTGGGATAAGGACAAGAAGATGATGATGATGTGATAAGCATCATCATCATGATACGCACACATGCACTCAGTTCACCTGTTGGCAACGTTAACCTATGGACGCTTGCAACACCAGAGGCATCACTCTGAGACGTAACGGGTGGAAAGTCTCATGTGCTGGCAATTCCACTGACGCCCATAACCCTTCGAACAGGAACACAGCAATGAGAAATAGGTATGGTGGTAGTACTTACCCGGACGAGATCTACTTCTTCTGCTTCAAGACTTTGGCCGTAATGATGCTGTGTCTAAGACTCTTGGGGGCTTAAACAACTTGTTAAGTCGGGGTGAAAAATACTAAAAATAATGAAAGGTTATGATGCTAGAGGGTAAATATCCTTGACGGGCTAAGATAATTGGGGTTTTGAGTATCTTGAGTTGAGACACTCGGGGTAAGGACACTTGAGAGGTTATGATGCTAGGAGGTAAAGAGACTTGGTGGGCTACAATATTTGGGAGGAATTAAGATACTAGAGGAAAACTATGAGGTAATGAACTAAAACACTAGGTGGTAAAAAGCAAGACGATTGGGGGGGTTAATATATTAGGGGGAACTAAGTGGAACTATCTACTGATAGTATTGATTTGATGATCAGTAGAAGATGTTGGACGGGCTAAGACACTAGAGGAAACCAGGAAAAAAGGACTTAAGATACTTGGAAGGTTAAGCAACTTGGGGAGTAAAAACGTTTGAGGGTTCTCTAGAAGAACGAGACCCATGCACTTGGGAAGTTCAAATACTAGGGGGTAAAGGTACTTGATGGAGATCAAGTTAGATACAAGGAGTTAAAGACATTTCAAGGGGCAAGTCACATAGGGACTTAAAGTGCCAATAGTGGTAAAGACACTTAAATGGTTTAAATCGGTCTTCATAGTGTTGGCTTCAATTATTTAACCCCTTGACGAGTTAACACACTTGGAGAGTTGAGGAGTGGAGAGTTAGATGGAAATTGGTGGAAAATTACGTTTTTTGTCATATTTACGGATTAAAATAAAAAAAACACCAACGTAAGAGCTGTATGTCTTGATCTAACCCATCTTTCATTTTTACACCGATACAAGTTAAATACTCTAACTAAGCATTATTATGCTTATTTGTTCTGTTTTATGTTTCAGGGCGGTGGCTACTACAACGTGACTCTAATCATCGATCAGATCAAGAAGGAAGACGTAGACCGGACGTACTACCTGCGCGTCTTCAACGATCTCGGCCGTGAGGAGGTGGCGGTGAGGATCAGCACCATGGAAGAACCAGCTGGTGAGAATCATCACTTGACACTTGGGCACTAGGGGCAAAGACGCTTGATGGACTAAAACACGGGGAGGTTAAGCCCAATAGGGGTATATAGAATTGATGGGGGGTAAGCTGGCCAGTTTGGGAATTGAGGGGCTCAAACAGGTTACAGGTGTGGTTTTAAAACATCTACCAATGGCGGGAAGGAGCAGAGACTAGGGAGGGTTGCTGGCATCCAGGAAAGATAAATAAAACACATTTGGACAATTAACGGCCAAGACACTTGGGGGGTAAGCCGGCCACTAGGGGGGGGGGGGGGGGGGGGGTTAAGAGGTAAAATAACACTCGAGGGTAAACTGGCTACGAGAAGGGTAAAATCAAACATTTTGGAGGGTGTAGGCGCTTAAAGGTAAAAACACTTTAGGGCAAACGCACTCTGTGGGTCTAAACTTAACACTAGACGGTACAGGCACTTGAGGATAGACCAGGCACTAGGTGAGTCACAACATAGGACTAAGTGAATGAGTGAACACTTTACCTTCAGTGTTGCATTTACCTGTAATTACCTGTTTTTACTCTTACCTTTACCCATATAAAGTATTATTTTGAAGTTTTATTTTATGAATAAAGTGTAATCTATGTCCCACAGCTCGGAAGGCATCGTCGTTTTTAATTTTCGATGTTTATGGTAAGGTTAAGAAAATGCCTGTCCAAAAATTTAATATTAATGCCTGTGTTAGAATTTGCCTATAGTATTAGTAGGTAGGTATTGACTTGTTTATCCATTGCATTTTTATCGTCTTGCAGTAAAAGTATTGCGTAGTTTGTGGATTTTTTGACAGGATTTGTAAAAGTAGTTAACATAAAATGTTTTTTTTTATTTTATTTTAATTTTTTTAATAAAACTTGTTCATGTAAAAATAAATCTATTATTCCCAGTCTAAAAAAATGGACGAGCGTGAATTGAATTTGAAAGGTAATTTAAAAAATGGGTATTGCATTTTTTGCGTATGTACTTTTTCGTTGCATGTAAACCGACCCATTATCGAGGCAAATAGTAAAGTAAAATTTACAGATTTTTGGTAATTTTAGAAATATGTACCTAAAGATTAACCATGAATGCATGATGACTAAAAAAATAATTTATAGTTTAATTAGAGTATGTTTTTAGCCGCGACGTAATGAGCTTGCATATGCATTTTTCGTAAGTGGTTGTTTGTATGATTATGTGTTTGTCTGTTAGTATTTATTTTCGAAACGGCCAACTTTGAAAATGCGTTTTTTTTGCAGTAAATTTGTATGACTTCAAGGATATATAGATATATCCACAAAGTAATATAGATCAAAGCGCTGTAATAGATGACGAAAAACACTACTAAACATTTTCCAAAATTTACTTTTTTTTTTTATTATTTGACACATTAGAAATACATTTGTTCATACAACTATGTACAAGTACGTATATATAAAAAATAAACAGCTAGCTATCTAAAGACAAAAACGATCTATAGATAGCTTAACTGATCCAAATCACTACTAGACGCAAGCGTTCTCAAAATGCTGGCTGTATTGTGACACTGAATGGCAATTAACTTGTTATTTTAAATGCCCTCTTTTTACCCAGGCGTGGAGCTCGAGACTGGAGCTATTGTGGGCATAGTTATTGCTGTCCTTGTCTTGCTGATTGCTGTCTCGCTCGTCGTGTTTGCATTCGCCACCGATAGATGGTGCTTTGCCGGTAAGTTTACAATTTTAATTATGAAATCTTTGGTGTTTTTTGGAGTTTAAATCCCAGTAATAGCTTTGTTTGAACCTTGAATTTTCTGCATTTGTTATTGCATGTTTTAATTTTATTATTCGAAACCCTAGTTTTGTTTTTATTTTTGTTCATAAATATGTATTTTTTTAACAATCGGAAAAAAATAAAATCTCTAACTATGTTTCAAATGCTTCAAACTCTGTTTTACACCATTGATTTCTTGTAGTTTATATTACCTTAACTCCATCCCAAACATAATATTAATTGAGAAACTGAATCTTACACTTAATAGTAAAAAGCTATATCGACATAACTTTTTACTCAGTTTTTTTCCTCTAAAATGTACTATTTTAGGTTTTGTCGATGATAATTTTTAATATTTATATCGTGACCATGCTTTTTGAATTGCTTTTACGTCCTGATTGAAGTACTTAGGCATGTGATGATAAATTGTGAAAATATTAACAAAATACTTTCCGACAGGCTGTCGAGCTCGTCGATAGGTAAAGTGGTGAATTTGGTCATTAATCACGATTTTGTGAAGCTTTTCACTTGCAAGAATAATAAAATCATATAAAAAACAAAGCTGTATAAGTTCATTTTGTCTCTGTAGAATGTTCCGCTTTAATTTCAATGAGATAATGTGCAAATTGGCAGTGTTTATGTGCTTAAATTTATATTTAGTTTATTTATTTAGAAATTATTTAAATTATGATTAGTTTAAGATTTTGTAATGTTTGTGCCACATAGCAATATTTGAGCGATCAAGAACTTACGATTATAAAAAAATGCATGATATTAACTTTTTAGATTCAATGTTTTGTTCTCGCATGTTAAATGTTTTAAATCTAAATCTACTTTCAAGCTTGGCTGAATTAATTGTGTTAAAATACAAATTTATGCATGTTTTCCGTATATTCTTATTATTCTAATTACGAGTATTACCTTCTTATACTTCTACATGATTTACAAATAGATTTTTACTATATTCATTGAGAATTGAAGATAAATATTTTTATATGTTTCTTATCATTTAATTAGGTATTGGTGGTTGGTTATTAAAAATGTGGTATTCGTGCACTTTTTTATATTTTCAAGCTGTTTTTATGATTCATTTTGTAAAAGCCCCAGTAAATTTGGAAACATACTGATGTAAATTTAGAAATTTACTGGTGTAAATTTAGAAATTTACTATTGTAAATTTAGAAATTTACTGGTGTAAATTTAGAAATTTACTCGGTTAAATATATGAATTAACTAATGCAAATTTACCGTTTTAGAAAAAGAAGCTTTGGTGATGGTAAAACGATAAATATATTTTTTTCTTCAGCTTGAAAATATTAAAATCTCCTTTCACTTTATTTTGGTGTGGTATTCATAGCGGGAGTAAGGTACAGGTTATTGAAGTAACTATCACAAACTATGTAACTTACTAATAAGGTTGCTACAAGGAAAATACTTCAATACATTTAAAAACAATTAAAAAATGGTACATACTTTTAAAGACTGTCTTTGCAGTTTCTGATCTAATAAAATTTAGATGTTTAGCTTTCTAACATATCAACTTATTTTGTTGATTGAAAATTAGCTAGCGAAACTCAACAATGAGCAAAAATTGAATGAAGATGCAAAAATAAAGAGATGAATGTGTCAAAATCGAAGATTATTTCTATGTTTGATTACTCTTCCAGTTTGAATCAACAAAAGGTAGCCTATTCTGTGGCCCCTTTGCTATGTCCTAATAATAATAATAATCTCAGGTAACCATGTTAAATGTTTAACATACCTGAGGTTTGTTCATATGTATCATTATAGGATTGGTTAATTCAATAATTTATTTCAAAATTTTATTGATATCATCACTAGCCAACACCGCTTCTAGTATCTCAAAATTTGTTACTAACCGTTCCAAAATATTAGTAAATAACAATTGTCGGATCATGATTTTCACTAAAAACTGGATATTATAAATTTTTTTCCGAGTATCAAATGCCCCACTACTGCAACGACTTAAGTTCTCATAGCGCATGCTATATCAAACATATAAGAAAACTAACTTACTCGTAGTCTTGTTTTAGGTGAAATGTATGATCTCAGCCATTATACCTTTAAATGCTTATCTTTTAATACTGAGATCTTCGATTAGATCTTAGATTTGAGTAAAATCACTTATCAATTCGTAAATAACAGTTCTTGATCGCTAAACTATTGGTATTGGCAGGGCGGTCCCACCGAACCGACATTCCCGACGGCCTGGATTCCGAAGCCCCCCTACCATCCCACGACGACATTAAAGGCTCAGAGAATCCATCCCACGACCACGGGGACTATATCAGCAATGGGGACACCAAACATCCCGAGAAAAAACCCGATACGGCTGTGTAAATTTTGTAAGTTTTCGATGTCACTCGGTCAAAAGTTTAAGGACTTACCAAGTTTTTGGTCAAAACACAGAAATTTGTTTAGTTTGATTTGATCTGACACCAGAAATCCAAAGAACTAGCGCTGTCAGCCAAGAGTTCATACCGGTCAATAGAAATTATTGATTATGCTGATGGTGTTTTGGTCAAATTATTTTTTTAAGACACTATAGCTTTTTAAAGTTAACTATTTTTTTTGTAATATTATAAAAGATCCGAGTGACATCTATTGGAAATCTCATCTGACGTATTTAATTTCATAGTGCCAGATGTATTTAATTAAAATCTATTGTTACTTATTAATATTAAAATTTATCTGAAATGTAACGTTTTACATCAGGACTTTCGAATTTTGTAAAGAGATTATTGAAGTTAACGCACTATTTAACTATAATATAAAATATACATATTACAAACTTAAATGATTGTAATATTTTTCCACTAAATGCTGAGTCAGGCCACTTTTCCTGTTACCAGAGGAGCTCAATATTAATTAAAAACTTGAAATAAAAAGTCTGATTCCGTTAAAAAGAAGCTTGACTGAACATTAAGTGATGATTAGAATAAGTTATATCTGTCTCTCTAAATGTTGTCCAACTTTGTATCTCTTGTATCATGCAATTGAGAAATAATAACTTTAAACTATCTAAAGTTTTCACAAGAAACTTGGAAAATAAGTTATTTTTCTTAATAGTATTTCTCTCTCTAATATTTAATATGTACGAGTATTTATAGTGAATAAGTGAATCTCGTTTGCTATTTTCAAATTCTTCTAAAATAACAACGAATCCCAACGCAAAATAATACATAAGGTTTTTATTTTAATGGAGACTTGGCACAATTTAGTTTTAAGAAAAATATCAAATATTGACTTCGCTTAAGAATTTTCTTTGCATCCAGATATCATTGCGAGGTCAGAAAAATAATTAATAAATAACAGGTACCTACTTAAATCAGGAAATTTTATGTTATTAAGTTATGATTATAATTCCAAGAACTTCAAACAATGTTAAAAAACAAAGTTACTGGCAATGAACTTAATTTGAAGAAGTAGAGCTGTTTAGTATTAAAAACCAAAAACAAAAGATAAAGGTTTTTTTTAAATAAAACAGTGTGAGTATATAGGTTTATAAATTTAGTTAATCAGAATGTGTTCGTGCCTTCTTTATTCTGTACATAATATATTTTAGCATCTGTTTTAAAACATAGTCTTTATTTGTTTGACTTTTGCAAAATATGCTTTTAAAACAACAAAATTGCAAAATTGTGCAAAATTAAATTAACGCATCAATCTTGAGACAATGCCATTTATATTTTGAATATCGTCATTTGTACGATTATATGTGTAAAAGATAATTTTAAACATCCTAGAAATGTTTAATGTTTTGTAAAATATTTGGTAATCAATTATAATTTTAAGGCTATATAAGTCACCGTTGTGATTTATTTTTTAGTATTTTAAAATGTATTTTTAAGATTTATTTTTGTACCAGTTTAGTTTAAAGTTTTGCACGTTTTTTTTAATGAATCGTTTCGAAACACTGCCAATTTTCACTATACTTGTATGAAAAAGTTTTTCAAAAGTTCATTGACGTAGCCCTAACATAATTTTTTTTGTAAAGTTATTTTTTTGTAAAATAACGACTATGTCCAAAAATTTATGTTTCGCTCTTGCAATTGTATGAATGAGTTAAATTCTAATCTAGCTATTCGGGTTTAATAAATCAATGTTTATACCACTACGTTATTATTATAAAAATAATACAATTTTGAATAAAAAGTATTTATTAAATAAGAATGTTAGTAGTTTAATTTTTCAATCAGAAACAAACACTCATTCTTTTGAATTGTGGTTTTCTTAATTCTCCCAGAAATAAAAAAACTCGTTTACTTACAACATTTTAGTCATAATTGGTTAATAATTTTTTACAAATTTGTCAATTATAATTTACTAAAACTGCCGAAATTATACTTTCCGTCACAAATCTTCATTTTAATTTTATAATCAAAATTAGTACAGTTGAAATTTTAAACACCATTTAGGTGAATTTAGGTAGGTGCGTGGAAAAACCCATCTTCATAACTGCAAAAAAAAATCTTAGTCCACCTTATAATGCATTAAAAATTCTGAGAAATTTGATTTATTTGCTAAAACAATTTGTTTCATCCGTGTCTTAAAAATATTAAGTTAACAATTACATATATGTACTTAACACTAGACAATTCCATTTTAAACATTGATTTTCAGGCAGAAGACGCGACACCACAAAAAGCTCTGGAGAATCGTAAGTTCCTACCTACTTATAAATATATTTTATTTTTCGGTGTAATAATCATTTAACATGTAACTAAGTATAAGTATCTAAATTAAACTTGGAAGTGAAATACCAATTAGTATCTATATACCTGTACTGAGTATGGAGCTGAGGAACTTTGTTACAGTTTTTAAACAAAAAAAGTATTTATTTATTTAATGATCATGGCATTATTTATAACCATTTGTAATATAAACCGTAACTTTGTGTAAATAAAGTATATTTTGTCAAGGACACCGGCAGGGGATGTACTTTTAGAAGGGAACCCGCTTGCTACCACGTACGTTTATTTTACTTTAAATCACGTTGCATGGCTTATTACTCAGTATCATTCACAAATAGTCCACTGTCTGGCATCAGGTTCCATGTCACCGACCGCCATACCATCTCAGTCCGTTATCTGGTCCCATGTTCCCCGTACAGTCTCATACCATCTCAATCATCAGGTCCAATGTCACCTAGGTCCATTTGATCTCAGTCCGTTATCTGGTCCCATGTTCCCTCAACCCGTATGGTCTCATGTCACCTCGGCTCATACCATCTCAGTCAGTTATCTGGTCCCATGTTTCCTCAACCCGTACGGTCTCATAATCCCCTTAGTCCATACCATCTCAATCATCAGGTCCCACGTTACCTTGGTCCAAACCATCTCAGTCCGTTATCTGGTCTCATATTCCCTCAACCCGTACGGTCTCATGTCACCTCGGCCTATACCATCTCAGTCAGTTATCTGGTCCCATGTTCCATCAACTCGTACGGTCTCATAATCAACTCAGTCCATATCATCTCAATCATCAGGTCTCATGTCACCTTGGTCCAAACCATCTCAGTCCGTTATCTGGTCCCATGTTTTCTCAACCCGTTCGGTCTCATATCACAGCGGCCCATACTATCTCAGTCCGTTACCTGGTCCCATGTTCCCCCAACCTGTACGGTCTCATGACACCTCGGACCACTATCTGGTCGCATTGCATCTCAGTCCATGTCACCCTGGTCCATTATGATCACATGTCGTCTCAGACTTTTCCTCTGGGTTTTTTGGATACTTCTTCTAAATTTCCATATAACAATGTAATGTGCGTTGCTTTCTCACTAACGTTATTTTGTGTTGGTCTAAATCTAAACTTAGTATTATTTTTATTGATAAGCTAAACATTATTGTTAACGACCTCAGACGCAGAAGGTTGCGCGTTCGATTCCCGCTGCGTGACAAATGTTTGTTTGTTCTACAAATATTTGTCTCGGGTCTGGGTGTTTTCTATATATAATATGTGTGTTTTTACAAAAAAAAGTATATAATTAATATATCAGTCGCGTAGTTCCCATAATACAAGCTCTGCTTAGTTTGGGGCTAGATAATGCTGTGTGAAAAATGTCCAGCATTATTTATTTATTTAACCGACTCAAAAAGGAGGAGGTTCTCAATTTATCTGTAGGTACTTATGTCTAATAATGAAGGCGTCATAAGGAGATACCTAGGTAGGTATATAGATATAAGGTGCAGTTTTAAACACGCCGAAAGCTAGGGCGGTCTGAGGGCTCGCGTCCGATCGCCGTCAGTTGACTATACGCCGACGGACGTATGCAAGTGATACGAAATTGCGTGACGACATCCATCAATCACGCTTACGCCACGTCTATTCAGCGCCATACCGCCATACCCATGCCATACCTGCGCCACGTCCGCACCATATAAGCGGACGTGGCGCAGATATGGCATGGGTATGGCTTGCATCTTAGCATCATTTTTAGCTGTGACGCTAGAGGGGCGGTTCGATTCCCGCTGCAGGACAATATTATTAGGTCAAATTTAGCAAGGTAATCGAAGTTCCTGATACCCACGATACAGGGAATCCTAGTGTGGGTCAGGACTATAATATTGTACACATCAAAAAAAGTTTTCAATCATTTTGAAAAGTTGAAATATTTTCCTTTTCCTTTTAATCTCTGTGCCCCATAGGAAATAATTTAAATTCATAAAAACGGCAATGCTAATGCGTTGACCCAGATAAGAGCCAGCTCTCTGTTCACGCGTCGCTTCGACCAGTCGCCCTGAAAGAGTTTTGAAGGGCCCCGCTTCCCCATGGACCCAGATTCTCAACCCCAAAAGGCTCAAATAGGAATTCGTTATATAATTCAAAAAATCCTCTCCATCCAAAGGTTGTCTGGATCGAGTGATAACACCGTCCATTGTAATTTAAGTTTTGTAGTATTGTTTGGTTGTATTTATTTTTCTTTTGGTGTACAACAATAAAGCATTTTCTTTAATTATGAGAATATTTCAACGTGTCAAAAATATGCTAAGTTTAATTTTTTTTGAAAAAAAAAGACTTGTCAGACTTTTGAAAAAACAAAATGGCTAGGACCATAATACCTGTATATGTTTTATAATGTTTGCGTCAGTAGTGAGACAGAAAGCGCCGTGGGTGGCAAGGAGCGTTCGCGGCTAGCTCAGTTGAGTGCCAGAGTGCGCGCTGCACTGCCCAGGGGTAAGGACAAGGTTCAGGCCACGGAAGCAGCACCACAGGAAGAAGACGAAAAGGTACTTACATCCTTATACCTATTGTTTTGTAAAAGGATCATTAAAAAGAATAACCAGCCTTGTTTTATTGCCTTTCTTTCCTGGCTTGGTCGCGGAGGAACAGGCACCTAGATAAAAACCGACGTTTCAAAGTGGTCCTTGTGATTTTATTGAATAAATGAATTTTGACTTTGACTTTGACTTTGATACTTTTAAACTGCTCTCTGTTTTCAACACACTTTAAAAACAGCGGAGGTTATCAATTCGGACTTTTTTTTATCAACCTCCCATTATTTGAAGATGTTTTTATTCTTGCCTGAAAAATAAATTAAGTAGGTATATTATGTTGGTTTCGTGTAAACAAAGCAAGTTTTAAAAAGCTGGAAAAGCAGAGAGTTGATGAGAAAGATTCTCGAATGGCGATCACGGAAATGACGACGCTGTGTATAAAGGCCCCCCCACTCGATAGATGGATGGCATCATGAAGATTCTAGTGTTTGTCATGCAACTCTTTGGGTGAGGCTTCCAGCAGTGGACCTTTACAGACATCTGATGATCACTATTTAGAAGAGCTATGGGGTTTTCTCGTCTGCGAGATTTACCCCGGTGGCTATCTAGATATTTTCGTTCCAAAATCCTGGGCATCAGCAATTCGTCTAAAGATTGCTAGTAAGCAATAAGAGCGTCCATTGTACCATCAATTTCAAAATTTTAAACTTAGCTGGACAGTTTTAAACTTAGCTGGAGAATAGTCAAGTACTTACGAAGTATAGTCGTAACATACCCTAAATTAAAACATAGCTGTACCTACATTGATATTTGGTTGTAAATTTCAGCCATCAGAAGATAAGGTGGTTTATGCTACCCTGGCGCTGTCAGAACAGACTCCTGCAGAGAAGCCACCACCAGCCTTTGCCGAGTATGCCGAGATAGTGTATACTGACCAGGGGCAAAAAGACGTCAAGGAAACTGTCTAAAGTGTTGAACGCCGTGGGGTAAAGTGATTTATAGGGTTATAAGAACTTTAACGCCCAAGTCTACTAACTCACTAGTAGTTATTTACTTTAGATTTACATAATGCTATTGCACATACACCGAATGATTAATTATGAATGAAATTTCAACAATAATATTAACAATTAATTTTATTGGCATTTATTTATCAGGTAAGATTTGGTCTGGATAATTAATTCAAATTCTTAGAAATAGGATATATATATTTAGTAAATATTTCCAACAATAATTTATTTATCAAAGAAAGAGAGTTACGAAATAATTCACAACACACATTGCGAATATCCATTGAACTACGATGAATATATGTAGTTTTTCTTCAGCTTCTAATGGGAAGTTTTATCTGTTCATTACTAACTACAAAATTGTGTTGGTAAAATTGGGGCTAGAATAGTTTTGCGACTGCATTCATTTGCACTTACTAGCACAATTAAGGGGTAAAAGTATATTAAAAAACGTTTTAATGGAAAATGCACTAAAGAAATCAGTAAGAAGTTATAACGATCTTATTAATACAATTATCTGTAGGAAAAGTAGAATAGTAATGAATTATCAGGTTGAAAGGGGTACGCTGTGCACTGGGGTAAAGATATCTTCTTCGGAACTATACTAAACAATATTGAATTCTGAAGCACTGAAGAAGATTTAAAAATAAAATTTTGTATCACAAAGAGCTTTGAAACCATAATGACACATCACATAAGTATTGAAAGTAATGTGGTTATTGGATATCCTTCCACCGATTTGTATGAAAATTAAGCTTAAAAATTACTTAGCGCTAGGTAATTTATATCTAAAAAAATCTTTTTGTTGTTTAAGTGCTAGTATTAAGTAGGTACTACTTGATCTTTTGATAAAACAAATTTAAATATATTTAAAATCAAATTAAATATGCAATCAACTAAATCTGTTTATTAGATCAAGTTTGAGAAATCTCATTTTATTTTTAAGTAGCTTTAAAAAAATGTGTGTGCTATAGGTAAGTATTTTATGATATTACATAGCTTTTAATTGTGCATATTTACGCGCACAATATTATACAATGTAACGATAATGTAACAATATTATACAATTATTTCCATTTTAAATATTTAGAATAAGGGTTTACAACAAAAAAATACATCTATCTTGATGGACCTTGCAAACATATTTTATTGGAATCTAGACTATATTGCTTTATTGGGCTGGTAGGAAAACCGCAATGACTCACAATTTTAGAAAAATATCTACTTATAATACAATTTCACATGTAC
Organism: Perizoma flavofasciatum; assembly: GCA_958496245.1. Classification (NCBI taxonomy): domain Eukaryota; kingdom Metazoa; phylum Arthropoda; class Insecta; order Lepidoptera; family Geometridae; genus Perizoma; species Perizoma flavofasciatum. The sequence continues at coordinate 5,695,953 of OY292446.1, read as the reverse complement.
AGTGTTATTTTATTATATTTTAGTTTTATTTATCATTAAATCAGGGTTTAAATGGAGGCTTGATGTATTTTAACATTTTTAAGTTATCCGTTACTCATTTCGTCCCATAAATGGTACAAAATATTATTTACTATTTTAACTGTAATATCTTTAATTTATATGATTTACTTAGCTAGAAAGTGTAAAAATACCGAGAATATGGTAGATTTACACCATGTGTTTGTATTTAGTTTTACGTATTCATGACGAGCATTTGCCGACCCAAGTCAAATCAACGTACTTATTTTTTTTAAAGACCTCGAACAATTCTCTATTCTTCAAAGAAAACAACATTCAAATCCATAAAATTTGAGAAATCTAGTTCTCGATTACGGTCTTTCAGACAGTCATCGAATTAAATAATTATAATATGCTGGTTATTTTTGATGCATGATATTAATTTAAGTATGTAAGTTTTTATTTTCCGTCCATTATATATTTTTAAGCCCTATTTATACAAATGAGGTGCTACTTTAAACACCATAACCATTAAGTATTTCGACATTTATCTCATTAAGAAAGTATTTAGTTAAGAAAGGTTAACCCCTTTATTAATAATCACTCGCTAACAACGACCCTGTCCTTTTCTAGCATTAAACAAACAAAAGAGACAGACATCTTAGCGTGCTGCTAATGTTAGTGAGTGATTATGAACAAGAGGGTAAGTATTTAGTTATTTACAAACCGGAAAACGAACCTAATACCGCCCGATGGACTGATAACATCGTAAGACCGTTTATCGTTGCATTCTTTGTGAGAGGCCTACTAACAACAGCTGTATTCCGTATGATGGTGTCCTATTTAAATATTATAATTTTGTCTTTTTACTATTTTTTTTACAATAAATACCAAGGAATGTATTTAAATTCCCTATGTTTAGGGTAAATAAAGTTACAAGCCCTATATGGGGTAAATGTATCTAAATAACTACTTAAATTATAGACAGTGCGTAAATTGCACTTTTTTTATACTACTTTTGTGCTATTTATAAACGTGAGCTAGTTTCGGTTTAGTTAAGCTTGAAATCTTATTTGTGTATTTTTAATAAACATTTGTGTCATTTTATTGGTGTTTTATTCAACTTTACGACGAAAGAGATCACAAAACAGTCTAAACTATTGGCTCGTCTAAGAATAACAAGTTTTACATTACAGCTAGAAAACAGCCACCAAAAGATCGGACACGAATTCGTTTAAAAACGCGTGGTTTGTGTGGTCACGTGGGTTCGATTCCCTCCATGGTACAAATGTTTACAAGTTCTGCAGGTATTTCTTGGAACCTGCAAAACACATGCCTAGTCCTAAACCTGGAGATTTAGGAGTTGTAGACCCAGGGGAGTGTGGGGTCAGGACTAAGTAGATATGTTGGATGTTTAGGTATTTATTATTTATTTAGGCCGAGGAACCGGCGTAAATTCACTTTAACATTTTAGATTCACGTATAGTTTTTAAGTTGACGTTTCTATATGATCCTTGTGATTTCAATGAATAAAAACCTATTGACTTTGACTTTGACTTTGATTTATTTATTGGTAGTTTAATAACAAGCTGGTATTTTCGAAGCTTTTGTTATGTCTTCATTCGATCTGTACATTCGTGCGAACTTTGACAGCCATTTCCTTTTGATCCAGTCAGTTTCCGGGTCCTAACCGGGCACTGACCTGACGTCTAATGACCAAGAAAGAGCCGGTGACATGACGTGACTCAAGTCAAAGTCAAAAATTCAAAATTAATTAGTTCTTTAAAATCACGAGGATCACTTTAAAATGCCAATTTTACTACCTGTTCCTATCTCCGCGACCAAGCCAGGAAAGAAAATCCTAAATAACTCATACCTATTAATAATAACGAAAATACCCCATTAAATTATTTCTACGAAAGATACCAATATCGCCTATCTAATCTTATACTATCAGTGGCTAAAGTATATATTAAAAAGGTACTTACTAAAGTAGGAAAACGTTCCCAAATCGATGTCTACCCAGCTGCTGTGTGGTCTATATAATAAAAACAAATATATCCAGTATTTTGACTGGGATTTGCATATTTTTTTGTATATAAGTACCTAATTTATATTTTTATCGTAAAAATGTGTTGCGCGAATTTTATCGCGAAATATGTTCTTTTTATATTGAATTTGGCGTTTTCGGTGAGTTTTAAATCTTTATTCGTATGTAATAAGTTTCGTGTGTGATTTCTCAAGTGCTGACGACAAACTGGTACAGTGTAGGCGGGCCCCCTATCCGACGGATACTGATAATATCTCATCAATATTTTTTAAACAGTTGATTGTGTAAACAATGGTTTGTCCCTGTAGAAACCAATATGTTGTTTCGCTAAACAGCTGATATCAAATCTTTATGAGTCAGGCGGCATCCGTAGGTAATAGCGTAGCGCCTCAATATTTCGAAAAGTTGGCGGATTGACCGTTCGTCATGGCATTCTGAGGGAGACATTATGTCCAGTGGACTTTGATGATGATTATATAATGTGATATATAGTGACAATTTAATTAAATCCTGCCTTCATAACTTCCTGCAAAAGAATTAAAATGGTAAAAGTATATTTTTGTTATTATGTATTTTGGAGGCAGACAAGTAGATACATAGGTATAGCTCACCAGATGGTAAGCGGTTATTGTCGCTTTTTGGCATAGGATAGCAAAACACTACGTAGTTTTTAAAGATTTTCGGAAAAAACAATACGTAGGTACCTAATAGCTACTTAGGTACTAATTCTATTTCGATAATGTTTGAAAAGAACAATGTTTTTGTAATGTTTGTGACTTCTATTAAGAAAAAACCCTATAAAAAAAATGTTTCTATTTAGAAAAAAATATTTTTGTGATCATACTAAAATCATCCCTTGCACAACAAATACAACGTTTTCCTTAGAAGTGTGACCTGAGGAAACTCAGAGCGTCTATTGAATCATCATTTAGGGAACATCTCGCGCGCGCCCGGACCGAACCACGACATTGGACGACGCTCGCAAAATTTTAAAATTTTATTGTATTTTGTGCACATCAGAGTTCTGAATTTAGTGTTATGGAGGTTGGTCGAATGATTCGAACTAGTTTATTATTCGAATATTCGAATGCTTTTAATACCAGGGGGCTAGACCAATACCTCACGCTTACTTTTCCTTTCACGCTAACGCAATTTTTTCAAGGTAAAACTTGGCAGCTGTCACGTGACATTTCCGCAGCTAATGTCATTCCCATAAAATTCAATCTTTCCGCAGGCGTTAACGTCAACAGAAAGCGGTATTTGTCTAGACCCCCCTGCTTGTTTCCCACTTTAGTTGTTAATGAAAAAAACAATGTATTTTTTGCAAACCGAATTTTACTGTTGATTTTAGGGCCTAGGCCTGGCGATATTCGGCCTTGGCATAGCGACGCTAGTGATCATCAATGACTTCGATCAGATCATTTCGATCGATATAATTGGGATTAGCATGATAGTTATTGGAATCGTCGTGTTCCTCATAGCATTTCTTGCTTGCTGTGGAGCCATCAGAGAGTCTCAGTGCATGCTTGTATCTGTAAGTATTACCTTCTATACTTAACAGGGCATGTTAAGCAGTAAAAGTACACTAGAATAGAAAGAAACGTTTATTTGGAACAATCAATGGCCTCGATTCTCTAGTACACTAACTAAACTTAATTTAAACAATCGCAATCTTTTACTGATAGTGTTTCGGCCTAGAAACACTTCGGTTAAACAAAAATCTTCGACAGGCTCAGATAGAGGAATGGAATAAGTCTGGGTAATCACGTTCCACCGCGGCCGCTTCTACAGACACTTTTACTTGTAGTTTTGGTGATCTCTTAATATGTAATATTGTATTATTTATTTGAATTTGTTTTATTGATGAGGTACTGCAGTTTAAGAGAGGTTTGATCACGTGTTTTATGTAGCTTTTTCAATTTTCACAAGACGCGCACACAGGTCGAACGAGGTTGGCAGACATCTTGCTTTTTTTCATTCAAAAACTCCGTGGTCAGTTGATTTGGAACGTGGCGCCAAATTTGAAGTTGTGAGTCGTTGCGAGGCGACGAAAGGATATGACAAAGGAATAATACCTATCTAAAGTCTGAACAGAAAGTGTACGCAAGAAAGAGATGACAAGAACTTTACTCCTGTCAAATCAGTTTACGTGCCGCTTTTCTTTGTGTTTATAGTCAGCATGTTTTGAAATTACGACTAAATTTGTATGGAAAACTTAAATATGACTAATTTGACAGCACTAAAATTGGAGCTATCTCTTTCTTGCTTGCACAGTCAGTAAAAGAGAGCGAAAGTTTAAATTAAGTTTAGTTAGTGTACTACAGAATCGAGGCCACTGTAAAAAAAGTATTGGGGTATTATAATAAGGATATTATGAGTCTTACTTATCCAACCTCGGCTATAGTTACTTTTGGCAACGTGGTGTCAAGTATTATCAAGATAGTAAAATGCTTTATTGCACAAGATAAAACAAGTGTAAGTACACAGTGAAATGAATGCATACTGGGTACTTGTGAAGTGTTAAAACAAATAGCAATTTAAAAAAAAAAGCAAATTCGATTAATTTCTTAACGTAAACAGCGCTTAGCTTTCCATAATCTATGCTATCGTATAACTGATGGAAATGTTTTTTGATGGACTCTTATGAGAGTAGGAAATAGGGGATACGCAAGGGCGTTTTAACAATAAGGCAGTAAAGACTAGTTTTCATGGATCATGGATGTCTTTATTTGATTGGCCTTGTTTTGTTACACACGTAGAGTCTAAAACTCACTGCCAGTGCGTGTCGAACTAACTCATAGAGAGTTTGTTTAACATCTTAAAACCTCAGAAATTGTCCTTGTTCCAGACTAGCTGAATTATCGATAATCCTTACCTACCCATCACTAACAGAACGAGTTATGGACGTACCAGCAGCGAGATTTGGGCCCTTTTTTCTTTATTGTACAAATCAACTAAGATACAAAAGTCAGGCTGACATGTACAAAGGCGAACTTAACGCTAAAAAGAGTTTTCTACCAGCAAACATAGAGTAATAGCCCTTGAAACTGTTTACAGTACAAAATATTTATCTGTAGACTTATAAATTAGTGCTTACAGGGTTTGGAGTCTCATTTTAGAAATGATTTGCTTGTTTTAGCAAAACCCGCTCTTCTATATCATTTTTATATATAACTACACACGGCTTCGCCCGCGTGGTACCCGGATAAAAAGTAGCATATGTGTTGGCCATCCATCTCTGACATTCAAAGATTTAGGTTAGTTATGTATGCAAAACAATCTCTCTCATACAATCCTCATGTTACCTTCGGATAAGAAATCCTACTAATATTATAAACGTGCAAGTTTGTGAGGATGGATGTTTGTTACTCTTTCACGCAAAAACTACTGAACGGATTTTAATGAAACTTTACAGAAATATAGCTTAAACATCAGAATAATACATCTGCTACTTTTTATCCGGGTACCACGCGAGCGGTGACGTGGGCAGAAGCTGGTTCCCTACCTCTAGAACTAGTTCCCTATAATTAGAGAAAAGTGGTAGTATGTAAGTAGTACATAATAGGATCATAAAGAGGAAAAACTAACTAACTAACTTAACTTAAATGCGCATTGTGTGTTACAGTACGCGATTGCAGTAGGTGTCTTGGCCGCGCTAAAGATATGGATTACAGTGGTGATATTTTCTGCTCTGGGCAGCATTCATAGCACAGTGGACGATTGGCTGGCTACCGCGTTCAATAACTACGACATCCGTCCTGCATTCCACGTTTTGGAGCATTCGGTGAGTGATTCTTTGGGGTTTTGTACACGAAGGTGCTAACGGTACCTACTGTTATCAGTCATTTAGTTCCCATAACACAAGCTCTGCTTACTTTGGGGCTAGATGATGCTGTCTGAAAAATGTACAGCGTTATTAATTTAGGTATTTATATTTATTAATTAAAATCAACATTGGCTCATAATAATGTTAGTTTTAAATTTCTTATTTTAAATAATTTACATTCCTAACTTAACTATTTGGATACAAAACAACAAGTGAACGAAGAAAAAAATAAATAGAAAAATAGAAATAAAGAGTGAGTGTAAATAGAATTGAAAATGACAAAAATTGATCAAAAATGGATCAATTTATATTGATCAATTTGTATGGTAGATACCAAAAAAATCATTCACTCACTAAGGGTGGCACGGCAAAAGAAAACTTCGTGACGAAACCGACGCTAGAATCAAAATTTCGAAGGAATATGCCGTTGGTTAGTGTTAAAAAGCGATAGGCTTGCAACCTGTCATCGGAATGCCAACTACAAAATGTGGGCACGTGCCAAATATAATGTTTGGCTGTGCTTTTGACTAATCCGTTCTCGGTGCAGTCGTGTGAACCTCATCTGAGTATGAAATGCAGCCGTAAGCTGGTCATTTTTGAGGTTTCGCGCAGCATTTTATTTATATATTGATATACTCAGCAGTGGGTCAAGTCAGGCTGCGGATAATCATGATGGCGTAGCCAGTTAAAATTTTAACAGAATATGTGTATGGCCGAATAAAACATTAAACAAAATCATAATCCAAAATACTTTAATTTCAACTATTTTGTCATTTACCAGAGATATTCTTTAGTGGACAGATCTGACTCGCATTTTGCCGCTTGTTTTGTTTGGTTTTGATGTCCGGTTTATTAAAATTTTGCCAGAGTATTATGTCATAGTAAATGTACTATTAAGTTTAAATGAATATAAAAATAATACCCCGTTGCGAACGATCCGAATGCGGTCCGTATGTCTGTTTGCATTAGAACGCTGAATGGCAATGCATTAGCATGCATGCTAATGCATTGCCATTCAGTTCAGTTTCAGCTTTATCCTACTATTATTATAAACGCGAAAGATTGTGAGGATGTTTGTTACTTTTCACGCAAAAACTACTGAATGGATTTTGATGAAACTTTACAGTAATATAGCTTATACATCAGAATAACACTGGCTTTTGTCCGGGTACCACGCGGGCGAAGCCGTGAGCAGAGGCTAGAGTTCTCGTAAATTTGACTTAGGTATTGATATCTAGTTCAGTTGCTGCGGCACCACGGGGCCAAACTCCTACGTGGTCAACTCAGAGCCTCTCCCACCCACTTGCTGCCCGAACCCTGACTTGATCCCTGACTGGTTGAACCCTGACTGGAACCCTGGACAGGATCTTGAAGTGAACGTGACTATGTGCACCGTGGAATCATCTTTCAGCGGCTGTGGTGTGATGGTCGGTGATTGGTTTGAGAGTTTCGGCGGTATTGTTGGTGCAATTCTTCTGGCAGTCATCTTTGTAGAGGTCAGTATCAGGTGATAATGGCGCCGATTCTTTAATACACTAACTAAACTTAATTTACTATCAGTAAAAACTGATAGTGTACACAAGAAAGAGATGGCTAGAATTTTACTCCTGTTAAATCAGTTTACGTGCAGCGTTTCTTCGTGTTTATAGTCAGCATGTTTTGAAATTACGACTAAATTTGTATTGAAAACTTAAATCTGACTAATTTGACAGGACTAAAATTGTAGCTATCTCTTTCTTGCTTGCACTATCAGTTAAAGAGAGCGACAGTTTAAAATTAGTTAGTGTACTACAGAGTCGAGGCCAATGGCGTCAATTCTCTTGTACACCAACTTAATTTTATCTATCGCTCTCTTTTATTAACAGATAAACACCTATTAAACTCTTTACGTGCATAACATCATTTTATAGTACAACATGAAAAAAAACATCAAACAGTTGTTTTAAATGTAATTTGACACCTTGTTGACTCACAAGAAAATGGCAGAAAATGTGAAAATTTCAGATTTCCTGGAAAGTTACTTATTGTTCAAAAAATACTGATTTATTGTCCATGAAATAACAAATAATATGTAGTAGAAACATCGCTATATCTGAATTATTTATAATATAATCGTGACATGGTCTTACTAAATTATAGTCCAATTATTAGGATATTTGGAATTCAAAGGACGTTGTTTTTTAACACCTGTCATGGTTAAAAAAGGATTGGCAATTTACTTTAGACTGCTCTACAAAACATGGTATTGCAACCAAAGTAACCTTACATTATCTGTGCCTACATAGCTTATATACATAGTTATATCTAACAGCGGCTATCAAAATTAAGTTTAGTTGGTTTACTGGAGAATCGACGTCAATGTGTTCTTCTATTGCATTTTTCTAACTTACGCGATCACCGATCAGTTAACATAACGATAGGTTTTATACGGGCCTTTAAAGTGCTTACCGTTTTTATTATTTTCCCGACGTTTTGACTGTGTTGCAACAGCCGTGGTCAAGGATTGACTGGAGTTTACGGAGCAGGCAGAATAAGGCAGTAAACTACCCTCATTCCATCTCTACCGAAAAGTTCACATAACGACACACTATACTATCACGGGATTCCAAGACGCAGAGAGTCTAGCCGTCTTCACGAGTGAAAAGGTACTTCTTGATTTCAATCGCTTTACGGACGATTCTCTTTTTATATTCGAATAATAAAAAAGGGAAAAACTATAACGACCCGTACAGAACTTATAATTATACTTCTTTTTCCGTGTCCTATTTAGGATTTAGTACCCAAAGCGTATCTTCCGGGCGGACTATTGGCCACAGCATACCTATATTTAGGGGATTTCCCTTTTCCCCCTTTTAAGTTGGTGAGTAGTTACGAATAAGATAACAATATAATTTTTATGGGTACGTATTTGTTATCATTTTAGGATCTTATTACGACCATATCACGTTCTTTACTTTTACTGCTGACGATGCGTTAACTGTTTACGAGATCCTTCCTTATCAAGTATTTCTTGAAGTTCATATTGTAAAAACGGGATTTTTTACGTACTGCACGGCGCGACGCCGAAGGAGAAAGTCGCGACCACTCACCCTGATGAAGACTCGGAATGAGTCGAAACTTAGTCGGTGCCTTCACCGATAGTGCAGTACGTGAAAATTCCTGTTTTTACAATATGAATAGTCAAGTTCACGATAGTTTTTGGAATAAAATTTCTTGAAGTTGGTTAAGAGATGGTATTTTGTTTCAGGTTTTAGCAGCAATAATGGCACTGTTCTTCTGCAACGCGGTCAGGACTAAGAGAAGGAGAAATTACTAGGATCTGCGTCGTATTCTAGAATTTCGGGCATCACTTGAGGAGTTGAGAGTTTCTTGGCATCTTTCAAGTCTTACTCTGGTCACCTTGAGGCACAATTTAACCCTACTATAAATCTTTATACTATTATAAAGAGATAAAGTTTGTATGTAGGGGTAGGACTAGTATAGTATTAGCCTCGATTCTGTAGTACACTAACTAAACTAAATTTAAACTGTCGCTCTCTTTTACTGATAGTGTACGCAAGAAAGAGATGGCAAGAATTTTACTGCTGCGTGCTGCTGTCAAATCAGTTTACGTGCCGCTTTTCTTCGTGTTTATAGTCAGTATGTTTTGAAATTACGACTAAATTTGTATGGAAAACTTAAATCTGACAACACTAAAATTGTAGCTATCTCTTTCTTGATTGCACTATTGGTAAAAGAGAGCGACAGTTTAAATTTAGTTTAGTTAGTGTACTACAGAATCGAGGTATCTATCTCTGTGGTAGGGTAGGGTAATCACCGAAACTATTCATCTGATTTCAAAAAATCTTTAACCAATATTTAGAATGGACTGGGGCAGGATATAGGCTATATTTATTATCCCGTAAAAAAAGTGGAGGCCAATTTTGCAACGTAAGTCGACAAAAAAACGGTTGAACTCGAGGGCAGTAGCTAGTAGGTATTATAGAAATGCGAAAGTATATTTGTTTCGATGCTTGCAAACAGATTGGTTTTTGAGATATAAAGGCAAGATGCGTAGAAAAACTACTTTGTGTTGCCATATGAAAGGGTATGTAATTTTGACAGAAAATTTAAAAATCTGTAAATTTTCTATTATATAAATCACTGTTTCTCAAAGTGGGCGATAACGTCCCCTTGTGGGCGCTGGAGGCCTTCAGGGGGGCGGTAGAAGGCTCTAGAAAATATTGGGGGCGCTAAAGCGGTCTAGAGGTGAAAGCATAGGTTGTTATGTTTATAAACTTTGGGGGGCGCTAGGTTTTTTTATTCTCAAAGTGGGCGGTGGGAAAAATAAGTTTGAGAACCTGTGATATAAATGAATGAAAATACTGGAGTCCAATGTCCAAATAGCCTGGTGATCTAGCCGCCCACACCACATAAGAATCCTATTGTGGGGGCTAGTAAACCTTTGTAAAGTAGATGATGACAAACTAAGTTACTAACATACTTATTTAGTGTTGTATTAAGTAAAAAAATAGCCGGTTGGTCTGATATTGTGAAGGCGGTAGATTTCTACTCGGTCTTATTGAAACCGAACCAGAAAAAGTGGGTGGAGTGGGATTGTAAGCTGATCAGTTATATAACGATGCTGTTTGTCGTGAAGATTAAAATAATTCATGGGCCCAACAAGTTAGACAAATACCACTTTCTGTTGGCGTTAACGCCTGCGGAAAGATTGAATTGTATGGAAATGACATGAATGGAAATGAATGACAAGTTTTACCTCAGCAGCAGGTTTTCTTAAAATGCTCCGTGTTGTGCGTTTAGTTAGGGCTCGAGGAAGTCCCTCTCTACCCTAGCGTCAACTCGCAGGACAACTATCTCTGGGTCAAAGTTTCACCTTGACGAATTTGGGTTTGCGTGAAAGGAAAAATAATTGTCTAGAACCCCTCGTGGTTTAAGTAGGTAGGTACCTACTAGAAATAATAGATTTAATCGTTTTTGATCAAGGTATCTATGCCAATTGGTAGCTATACACTCGAACCGATCATTAGCGACAACAGAAAATATTGCTGATCTCAGTTAGGGGCGAGTTACCTGTGGTTCTCACAAGCAAAACCGGGGTACAAAGCTAGTAAATTAAAAGTTAGTGGTAATACTAAAATGAATGCAGTAAACGTACCTACCTATGTGTATGTATGTGTTGAAATTATTGATTGGATATTGTGAAAGCTATCTACCTATTTGAGCTTATATATTAGGAAGGTACTTACATAATTAAGAGCATTTTTTTGTAAAGTTTAGGTAAATTAAAGTTAAACTTTTGGAAAAAATGATATATTTGTTTATTTTAATGTCGTCTACTTTACCTGTTTATATTTTAGTTATACATTTCTTATTCTATTTGTGGAAACTTTTATTTGGCCTTCTTATTTTATGTAACATTAATAGTTATATAATATTTATTTAAATAATTTTCCTGTAAGCTAGCTGTAAGTTTTCCTAAGATTTAAAAATAAAAATAAATGAATTAATAATTAAATATTTGATTTATTTTGCGTTACTTAATAACATGTTATAATGGTTGGTTTATTTACAAGAAAATAGTGCTTATACCTACTTACCACCTGTTTCAAATTTAACGATAAAATCGTTAAACGCATTTGGTCCAAATTCACATCTCATTTCAGTAGGCGTTTGCTTCAGTTGGCGTTTCATCTAAAATTGTCTGAATCAACCAATTCGCCTTTACACCATTTTGCATTTCTAAAGTTGTATATACTTAACCTTAGATTTTGAAGTGAGGTTTGTTTAAATAATTATCACTATCTCTGCGATTAAGTTTATATTTAATGATGCATGATTTTATCCATTAACCGCGAAAAAAACATGCATCACGAAAAAAAATCTTAAATCTTAGAGATACGAAAATGGACACAGCATATTGGTGTTATTTTTTTCTTAAAACAATAGGTAGGTATTGATTGATAGCATTACACGTGAACCGGGTGTTAACTACCATGTCATAAACTATCAATCAACACATCAGCCCCATGTGATCTTAACTACGATGTCATAAACTATCAATCAACACGTCAGCCGGATGTGATCTTAACTACGATGTCATAAACTATCAATCAACACGTCAGCCGGATGTGATCTTAACTACCATGTCATAAACTATGAATCAACACATCAGCCCCATGTGATCTTAACTACCATGTCATAAACTATCAATCAACACGTCAGCCGGAAGTGATCTTAACTACCATGTCATAAACTATCAATCAACACGTCAGCCGCATGTGATCTTAACTACCATGTCATAAACTACCAATCAACACGTCAGCCGGATGTGATTTTAACTACCATGTCATAAACTATGAATCAACACATCAGCCCCATGTGATCTTAACTACGATGTCATAACAATACTTTCGCACAGAGATACAAGTCTTAAAAAGCCACTCAATTACCACTAGAAGCATCACCCACAAAAAACTACGTAAATTTAATAACGAATATGGTAAAAGAACTTCTCAATATTTAATTCCCCACCTAATTAATAAATTACCAATTGAAATTAAAAACAAAATCACTAAGAATAATATTAAAAACATCTTAAAAAAATATGTATTATCCCAACTTATTTCAACAAGCATTATGTAGGTGGAGCAGCCTGTATAGGTAAGGTATAGGTTGTATAGGCCTAATCGTGTAAGATCGTTTGCGCACGCACACACGAGTAACGAAAGTTGTGCATTCTGACACCAAGGCATCAAACTGGTTTGGTTGCTGCATTACTACCTACTAAACATTCCATGACGGTGTCGTTATTTTTCTTCATTATAATTATGTACCTACCTACAGTAAAGTTTATAATGTTAGTTTTAATGCCTACCTACTTATTACTCCTACTTATAATTCACTGATGTTTTTGTTGTGCATTTTTATCTCAAATACAGTAACACATCGAGAATCTAGTGTCTAGACAAACCTAACATAGGTTTAAAGATGCTAATAACTAACTATTGTACCTACTTAATATGTTAATAAATAAATAAATAAAATAAATAAATAAACTATCAATCAATACGTCAGCCGGATGTGATCTTAACTACCATGTCATAAACTACCAATCAACGCGTCAGCCGGATGTGATCTTAACTACGATGTCGTAACTACCAATCAACGCGTCAGCCACATGTGATCTTAACTACGATGTCGTAACTACCAATCAACGCGTCAGCCGGATGTGATCTTAACTACGATGTCGTAACTACCAATCAACGCGTCAGCCGGAAGTGATCTTAACTACCATGTCATAAACTACCAATCAACACGTCAGCAGGATATGAACTGATAAATGGGCACTGACCTATATTGGTAGTACCTACCTTCCTAGAGTTCTTTGTGAAAGAACTCGTTCGGGTTAGTACTACCAGCATACCTATTTCTGCCACCAAGCAGTAATGCTCGCATTGCTGGGTTCCGGTTTGAAGGTGCAGGCACATGAGACTTCACCCGTTATGTCTCAGGATCGGCAAAGTGCGAGTGATACCGCTGCTATTGCATAGGTTACGGTAACCGCTTAACAACAGCCGTGGACGTAACTAAAAAAACATGTTTTGTTTCTAGAAGTAGAAAAAAACATGGCACCAACCTGAAGACGGTCGGTGTCGGAAGTTCAATGAGTTAGCAAAGGATAGAGAGAGATGGAAAGATTTTGGGGACAAACCTTGCCCAGCAGTAGGATGAGACAAGTTATGGGTAAAAAATGTACCTACTGTGTATATTAGATACCCATTTATTTTAGGGTACTAAAATCACTTAAATAAATTCGTATAATAAACCCCCAGAGGGATTACGTAGTAAAAGTTACCCGTCTGGGTGTTTAAACATTTAACTTTAAATAAGTAGGATTGTATTTTTATACTAAAAATAAAAAAATCTTTTTTTTTTATTTAGTTTGTATAAATATTTACAAGTAGGTATATACAAAAAATACAGATGAAACAGCTAGCCACCTAAAGACCGTTACAAACGATCTATAGATAGCTCAACTGATCCAGATCACTACCAGACGGAAGCGTTCCCAAAATACTGGCCGCATTGCCACGCTGAATGGCAATGCTAATGCGTTGACCCAGATAAGAGCCAGCTCTCTAATCACGCGTCGCTTCGACCAGTCGCCCTGAAAGAGTTTTGAAAACGCGAAGAGCTCCGGTTCCCCACGGACCCAGAGTCTCAACCCCAAAAGGCTCAAATAGGTAAAAATAAACAAAATAAACTTCTATAAGTAAACAACTGAATCTTTAAGCCCCAGAGGGGTAATCAATTACTAGCGATGACTGCCCATCATAAGTATAATTACACCCGTTCCACAGATAAGATAAGATAAGGTAAGATAATTCGAAGCACAGGTAAGAATCCGTCATACAAAATTCTTGTTAAATTTTTTTTTTACTGTTTATGCTCTGCAACAAGCGACATATCACCGCGGCACTCTAGAGTTAATTATAATTGAAAAGTTAATTAAACGTTAAATTGTTTCACGTTTATTAACTTTTCAAATTTTTATCAATATAATATCAGATAGATAGGTAAGAACAAATAGTCAAAATACGATGAAATTGTTTCTTGAAGTTGTTTTATTATTTTTGTGTGAGTACAAATCCTTTCACCACGTTGTTCGGGTTAGAAGCCAATAAATAACGAAAGTATAAGCCTTTCGTCAAGTCCGTTTGTCTGTATGTCACACTCGGCATAAAAATAAGTGACAAGGGCTAAAGACTTAAATATAATAGAGATATGTATTACTAGTGATCAGATAAAACTTTAAGTAATCAACAAATTACTTTACTACGTATTTATTGGTAAATAAAACAAAGATTTTGATGACATCTAAAATACCAGGAAAATACTCTTTGTAAACAGAATCTGTTTAAATGGCTCTGAATAACTGAACAAATGTTTTACGATGTGGTTCTTATAAAACTAATTTGACAAAACTAAGTGTATTGGAAAGTTCCTACGGTGAAAAAATCAGTACCTACCTGAAGACGCAATAACCGTTTATCCGAATAAACTAGATGACGTTATAGGAAAAACAAAAATGAAAAAGAGTAATAGCATAATAATAGAAGAGTAGGAGGTCTATTTTTAGATTTTGTTCAGCCTTCGACACAGTAGACCATCATCTTTTCTGCTAAATAAATTTGAGCATTATAAGGTGACAGGCAAACCATGAAAATTTCAGTCATATCTGAGCAATAGGCAACAATATTTAGATGTTAGGACAGTACCCAGTACGTCATAAATCAGAATTGACTAAAGTTACTAGAGGAGTACCACAGGGAACGATTCTAGGGCTAATGGTATTTAATAGTTTTACGATGATTGGTTTTGATACATTTTAAGGAGAAATAAAATGTACATGTAACATGTACATGTAATAAAATGTACTCTTACATGGTTGTCTTTGCTAATGATAAATGCTAAGTATAGTCTCTTTTGGTACATTAGTCCTCTGGTACTGACTGACAAGTTAAACACATCATTCATTCAGTGCAGAATGGTTTGGAATTAATAATATAATGGATATCGCGCTTTTTAAGTCGACATCTAAAAATAATGAAAAGTTAGGAGTGAGTAATGACTAATCTAATTGAATCTATTGGTGAGTTTAAAACCATTTCTAGGTATATAAATATTGACAGGTTATTCAAACTCTTAGAGATTATTCAATTCAGAATGTCAACAAAGCCGGTGGCAAAAGCGTGTACCTACACGGTAAAAACTGATTTCTTATAGAAAGACAAATTGCTTTCCATTAAGACATTTTTATTACCTCCAAGAAAATGATTCTCTCCCAACGCTAGACAATAATTTCTTTGTAATAGTAAAAAATCATCTCATTTTATTTTATTTCTTACTAGATAAATACATTTAAATCAAGAAACATATTATTTTATTTAAGACATTTATTTGATATGACATAAAATAAGTCTTGAAATAAACATATTTCTTTTCAAGTAAGAACAAAATTGAGAAAAATATTGTCTTCAAAAAAGATAAGCAGTATTTTTGTTTAATCCTTTTTACCCGTGTACAAAAAAATGAGGTTTTAAAAAGTTATTATTTCGTTTCAGTGCAGCCAGCTCTTTCATTGTATGCAATGAAAATTTACAAAATGAACCTAAAAGGAGGTAAATAATTTATAGAACACAATATTTTCTTAAACCTCGTTAATTTAGTATTATTTTTAATGTGTAATTGTGATTTCAGAAGTGAAGAATGTTATATACATTCTTCACTTCTGAAATCACAATTTGCAATACATTTACAATACTTTTTATTGCTTAATAATTAATTTATTTATCCCAAAGCCATTGTAAAATCACCGTTCTTGTCTGTTTTTTTACTAATTCAAAACCAAGTGTACTATGAAGATCCTACAGTGGATAAATAAGCATGTATGAGTATGAATATTTACGTCACATACCACTTAAGGCCCGATCAAACTGACGCGGTGGCGAACAAAGTGAAAAGTTTGTCAAGAGGTTATCAAACTTCACGAGAACCGCCCCGCGCCAACGCCCCGCGCCAGTTTGCACAGGACTTTACTGGACCGGACTAAGCCAAAACGGCATGTCTGGCGGTGCCTTTATCGTCAAGCTGATAAAATTTAATATTTTCAGAGCCAGAAAGCCTTCATTTTTAGATATGATGAAAAAAACGAAAGACAATGAAACATATTATATGCCTTATTGGGACGGTGGCGAATGGGTTTTTCTTCGGTAAGCTTTATCCTTTCAGCACACTGGTTCCTTCACAATGTCGAAATGGTCTCTTTAGGGGCTTTATGGTCTGGACTGCACCTATACAGGGTGTCCTAAAATATACCTAATAATATTTCAACTCGAAAAAGTGTGATTACTGTCCATGTAAGAGAGTTATAAAGTGAATTTAGGAAAATCGTTAGAAATTATTTGAAACACATTCTTGAGCCTGCCCAAACAGCAACTGTTTGTTCTGTTTACGGCTTTTTATTGCGTTTGTCCCAAACAGAACAAATTTTGACTACTATTGCCTCCAAATATAAATGTGCGAAATTTGAAAATACGAATTACAAATAAGTATTCGTACTATGTGTTAGTCAAAATAATGGCATTCTACACAAATTAGTGCAACTTCCTATGTTGGGTTAGTATACACCTACATATTCTGGGACACCCTGTATCACCTATCAAGAGCATAAAAATCAAGAAACGTATTTTTTTGACGCTATTTGCGTGGTTTTGAATTTCCAATATAGCGCCATCTATTGCTAGTATGCTATACTACGTTTATCAGTTTTTATGATACTCGTTCATAGTGACGCGACGTAGTGCGTTATGTGCTATAGAGATGTCGCTGCCGAAACATGTCTGTAAACCAAATACCCTTGCTCTTTATACTTTTTTAATTAAAATGTCTAAAGCGAAAATTACTTAACCCGCGATCTGCTTGGCATGCGAGGTCTATATCAACTGAGCTACGAATTTCACTAAGTTGTTGGGATGTTTCACCTCAAAAAACAAAAGAAACATGAGTGGCAGCTGCGGTGGCGAATAAAGGAAAATGTCGTCAAGTACTTGTGAAAGTTCACTTGAATGTTCCGCCATCCAACGTGTCTTTGCACTTTAAGTGTAGGTTAGCCCTCTTATTCATACTTAATCACTCACTAGCTTTAGCAGGTCGCTAACTAGAGTTAGCGACCTGCTTAGGGTTTGAACCCTGTTCTTTTCTAACACTAGATAAAGGATAAGGACAACTATTATCAGGCTGCTAAAAGGTAGTAAGTAATTACGAATAATGTAACGCTTTAAAACCGAACTTCTTTTTAAATAGCACAACTAAGACGCCCTATAAGCCAAAGTTCGATAAATTTTCTAAGAAAAACTACACTACCACAGAAACAGTACCTAGAGACGCAAATGTAGGTAAGTATAGTGTCTTAATTATTAGCATAGACCGGCTGAATACTGTCGGCAACCATACATCATCGATCAACGGAAGAAAAGTCATTCGTCGGAAAGTTCTTCTCACAAACCAACTACACTAGTGGAGCATTAATTATGTTGGTGAAAGACCAATGTTATTCAAAACAATTCGTCATGCACTCTCTGGGGGAAGCTTATGTTCAGCAGTGGACTTCTATAGGCGGATGATGATGATGTTAGTGCAAAAAAAGTTTTCACATGAAGATAAGTTATACACTTCGGAAATCTTCGTATACATATCTTCAGAAATGAAAAGCTGGGGTTGTTTAAAACTCAAGTGAGTTAGTCAGTCAGCGAGTTAGTGAGTTAACTAGTCAGTGAGTTAGTCCGTCAGTGTATCACGCAACAATTTTATATATGTATACTGTGGTCGTTTAAAACTCAAGTGAGTCAGTCTGTCAATGAGTTAGTCAGTCATTCAATCAGTACATCATGCATCAATTTTATATATCCCTGGGTGGTTTGAAACTCAAGTGAGTTAATCAGTCAGCGAGTTAGTGAGTTAGTCTGTCAGTGAGTTAGTGAGTCAATCGATCAGTATATCACGCATTGATTTTATTTAGTCTGAGATCGTTTAAAACTTCAGTAAGTCAGTAGGTCAGTCAGTGTGTCAAGCAACGTTTTTATATCTATTCATTTTATATGCAGTTATCGACGACATGCAAATAAACCGGGGTTGTCACCGAGATTGCTTGATGATCTACGAACTAGAGTAAGTAAACACGAGATGGAAACCACACCAAAATCAGCTTAGCCTAAGTAAAATGGCATCTAAAGGTGGCTTCCATCGGTCCGCGATGGAGTCCGCACAGGGCACGACATACCATCGAAAGAGTCGACTGAAAAAGCACAGGTGCGTCGGATCTGGTGCTGCATCGATATCTTCTATTTTACATAACATTCTAGAATGATAGCAAAGTTATTCTAGAATAGTATTTTTTAAACTTTTGTAACCATATCACAAAGTTTTTTTACGGGTTTATTATTGTTTGTTAAGTATAATAATCATAATCAGGTATCGGAATAGGTAGAGTTTTTAAGTACCAAATGATGTCAAATTCACTTCTACAAAATCTTAATATGGATATGCCTTTTAATTGCGGACTCTCGGATTCATCTAATACTGTTCTTACCAACGTTTTATACAAAACTAAGCAGGAATTGGATGTTTTACACAAGGACATAGTATTTCATTGAATTAAAGTTGTTTCTTATATACTTCAGTTCCGAGAGAGTATTAATCAATATTGTTTCTCTAATATTTCTAACGACATCTAGATCTTTATTTCTATTCATAAATTTTAAATTTTTGTTTGTAGGGTATCATCCAAATAATCACTGCTCTGACTACGTGAAAAACTTCTAAATCTTTTCTAATACACTTCCAATCCATTAAACGTAGCCAGAATCGTCAAACCTGACGATTCTGGCTACGTTTAATGGATTAACCGTAGCCAGAAACTGGCATTAAACGTAGCCAGAATCGTCAAACCTGACGATTCTGGCTACGTTTAATGGATTAAACGTGTGTGTAACCACACGGATGCTGTTCAAACACGTAAGCAAATAAAATAATATAAAAATTCAATCCCGAAAACAAATGCACACTCAGCGCACCGGAGCAGACGAGTGAACAAAAATGTATATATGGATGATGCGTATGAAAAAGATCTATATACCTGCTTAGTTTTGTTTTCAACGGAACGGTTGAACTCGCGGCGGATTGAAAGGCATATCCATATTAAGATTTCGTAGAAGTGAATTTGGCGTAATTTGGTACTTAAAAACTCTACCCATTCCGATCCCTATTCATAATGCTTGCAATGCTGTGTTCCGGTGTGGAGGGTATGGGTGACGGTGAAATTACAGGAACGTGAGACTTTTCACCCGTTATGTCTCAGGGTCGGCAACTCGCGAGTGACACCGATGTTGCAAACTTTCATAGGTATTGGATTCAAATACCGCTAATCAAATCAAATACAACTTTTTCTACGGATAAAATGGTATTTTCATGTTTGAATTTCAGCTTCGGACGCGTTTGTGGTTATCGAATGGACACAAATAAATGGGTGAACGAATACATGGAATTTGAAAGTATGTGTATGCTTGAACGGGAGAATTGCAAGCAAGAGGAAAAATGTAAGCATCAAGTATCATTCAAGGGACGGTTGAACTAGGGCGGTGGCGGTGGGAAATGGTGGTCAATCGGCTGTCAAAGTGAATGTATCAATCGCCACCACCCAGCTACCAAACCTCTGCAATGAGCTCATCATCCGAACAAAAAAATAATATGATTTTTTGCAGATATTCGTTTAGAGAATGGTGGGAAAAAAAAGATACAAGGCGAAAGACCCAGTAAGTACTAACCGGTGGATTGCCCTAACTTTGCCCTTCGACTGAACTTTGCCCGAACTTTCCCCAATTTTGATGACCTCTGTGGCGCAGTGGGTGGAAGCTCGCCTGAGACGCAAAACGATTCCCGCCACGGGACAAATGTTTTTATGATCTGCAAATATTTGTCTCTGGTCTGGGTGTTTTATAATGTATATTATGTATGTATTTACAAAAAAAAAATCAGTCATGTAGTTCCCATGATAGAATCTCTGCTTAATTTGGGGCTAGATGATGCTGTGCGAAAAATGTGCAGCATTATTTATTTAACGACCGGACTCGATTTTGTCTGAGATCACTGACACTAACTTTTACTCTAAGATATAATCTTATACCGTAAGTGTCAGCTTTATGGGGCAAAGTTTAGCTGAATGGGCAATTAAGTATATGAATAATTATTCAATTAATTTCACCTATGACTTTTTATTTTCTCTTAATTTAATGAATTATTTTGTCTCCTATGTTTATTAATGATAGTTTATATCATTAATAAACATAGTTTATATCATTAATTTAACAGTAGTACAAAAATACAGATAAAACAGTTAGTTATCTAAAGACCATTGCAAACGATCTATGGATAAGCTAACAGATTCAGATCACTACCAGACGGCAGCATTCCCAAAATGCTGGCTGTATTGCGACGCTCAATGGTAATGCTAATGCGTTGATCCAGATAGGAGCCAGCTCTCTGATCACGCAACCCTTGTTTGTAACTGTTTTAATTAAATTAAATAAATACAAATGCAATTTGTCCTGAAGCGGGAATCGAATCCGCGCCTCTTGCGTCGTAGCTGGTTACTTCACTCACCGCGTCACCGACGTCGAAGAAGTTTGAAATTATGATAAAATTTAGTAATCTCAATATTATATAAAATTTGTGTTTGTCATCATTAATTTCAAACTAGATGGCAAAAGTGTGAATCGGGGGACAACGGGCAAAATAATTCCCCGTTGTCTCCCCATTGGGGCGAAGATCGGGGTACGACAGGAATAATCCCTTAATAGAACTGGTTTTACATCACTAGTGTGGGTGGCGTTACATCGTGGTTATTGCAACGAGCTAACAACCTTCAAGACCTTTCCTAATAAACCGAAAGAGCTCAAAGAACGGGCTGAGGAATGGCAGGGCTTCATCGAGGTAAATCATCAAGCAATGCAACCGAAAAAAAGAAATAAATTTACAACACAAGAACCTTAGTCATTTAGAACCTTGTTTTATTTTTAACTAGCCCTTTTAACAAATCTTTAACATAAAATTATTAGTATTCGCCATCTTTGATTTAAAACTAGATGGCTAAAATTTGAATCGGAGGTTAGTGGGAAAATGCAATTTGATTTCAAACTATAATTTGAATCGGGGAACAATGGGAAAATGCAATTTGATTACAAAATAGATGGCTAACATTTGAACCGGGGGATAGTGGCAAATGCAATTTGATTACAAACTAGATGGCTTACATTTGAACATGGGGACAATGGGAAAATGCAATTTGATTTCAAACCAGATGGCATTTGTATCGAGGGACAATGGGAAAATTCAAATCGAGTATGGGGAGGAATAGAGTAAAACACTTCCCATTGTCCCCCAATGAGGCCGAAGTTCGGGGTTCCTAGATCAAAAAAATACTAGACATATTAACACAGCATCATCTAGCCCCAAACTAAGCAGAGCTTCTATTATGGGAAATACATGACTTATAGGCATATTTTTGGAGATACATTCTTGTCTTATTTTTTACCATGACAACATGATGGTTGTCAGAGCTCGTGTGAATGCAATGTACCTACTGTACCGTGTAAAGGCAAAACACTATATCTTTAGTTACACTGTATATTAAGTTAGTGTTTTGCCTTAACAGGGCTGTTCTGATTGCCCAAAACGATTCTACCGGCACAGATTATTTTTTTTTCTACCGTGGCGTCGCCGCGACGTGATTGCGCCAGTTTGCAGAGGCCCCCTGTCACGCTACCCGTCGCGTCGCCGCGACGTGATTGCGCCAGTTTGCAGAGGCCCCCTGTCACGCTACCCGTCGAGTCGCCGCGACGTGATTGCGCCAGTTTGCAGAGGCCCCCTGTCACGCTACCCGTCGCGTCGCCGCGACGTGATTGCGCCAGTTTGCAGAGGCCCCCTGTCACGCTACCCGTCGCGTCGCCGCGACGTGATTGCGCCAGTTTGCAGAGGCCCCCTGTCACGCTACCCGTCGCGTCGCCGCGACGTGATTGCGCCAGTTTGCAGAGGCCCCCTGTCACGCTACCCGTCGCGTCGCCGCGACGTGATTGCGCCAGTTTGCAGAGGCCCCCTGTCACGCTACCCGTCGCGTCGCCGCGACGTGATTGCGCCAGTTTGCAGAGGCCCCCTGTCACGCTACCCGTCGCGTCGCCGCGACGTGATTGCGCCAGTTTGCAGAGGCCCCCTGTCACGCTACCCGTCGCGTCGCCGCGACGTGATTGCGCCAGTTTGCAGAGGCCCCCTGTCACGCTACCCGTCGCGTCGCCGCGACGTGATTGCGCCAGTTTGCAGAGGCCCCCTGTCACGCTACCCGTCGCGTCGCCGCGACGTGATTGCGCCAGTTTGCAGAGGCCCCCTGTCACGCTACCCGTCGCGTCGCCGCGACGTGATTGCGCCAGTTTGCAGAGGCCCCCTGTCACGCTACCCGTCGCGTCGCCGCGACGTGATTGCGCCAGTTTGCAGAGGCCCCCTGTCACGCTACCCGTCGCGTCGCCGCGACGTGATTGCGCCAGTTTGCAGAGGCCCCCTGTCACGCTACCCGTCGCGTCGCCGCGACGTGATTGCGCCAGTTTGCAGAGGCCCCCTGTCACGCTACCCGTCGCGTCGCCGCGACGTGATTGCGCCAGTTTGCAGAGGCCCCCTGTCACGCTACCCGTCGCGTCGCCGCGACGTGATTGCGCCAGTTTGCAGAGGCCCCCTGTCACGCTACCCGTCGCGTCGCCGCGACGTGATTGCGCCAGTTTGCAGAGGCCCCCTGTCACGCTACCCGTCGCGTCGCCGCGACGTGATTGCGCCAGTTTGCAGAGGCCCCCTGTCACGCTACCCGTCGCGTCGCCGCGACGTGATTGCGCCAGTTTGCAGAGGCCCCCTGTCACGCTACCCGTCGCGTCGCCGCGACGTGATTGCGCCAGTTTGCCACAAACTGGACTCAAACGGACACTGGCATTGTGACTGCTAGCTACAATTAAATATCTTATTTATTTATTTTACTTAAATGACAACTATTATATTATATTGAACGAGGTAGGTTTTAAATGGATTTTGAACTTTCACAAACTGGACTCAAACGGGCACTGGCACTGTGATAGCTAGCCATAATTAAATAGTTTAGTTATTTATTTCAAATGACAACTATAATATTGAATTTGGTACATATTTTAAATTTAAATTTAAAAATTCCTACCAACGTAATAATACGGTATTTTTTTGCTATCCTTTTCGCTGTATAAAAAATATATACTCGGGCAACATAGAAAATAAAACACAAAATAAACTTACACCATTACTTTATTTACAAATTACGAACAATTTATGTATTATAACCGTTGTCTAATTAAAAACTAAATAATAATTATCTACTGAGCAAACCTTTTTGAGTTTTCTACCTCGTGAGCGTCTCTACTGATTTTTATAAGTATTTTTTATTAAGTTATTTATAATAAAATGTTTATAAAAATATATTTACCTAAAACAGGTGGAATTAGGATTTGATTGTGTTTTATAATTATGTATTTTCCAATAATTACGTAATTATATTTATAATAAATTGAAAATAGCGATTAGGCGCAGATTTCGTTTTTTTTTTCAAAAAAGACGGAAAAAACATTACTATATCACGGTAAAGACACTCATTTTGTTGCCATAACCTTATATAAAGGGTAAAATTATACAAAATGGCAGCACCAGTCAATTTATAAATTCCATTTATATATATTTTTTCTAGTGGATTTTTTTTTAAATTATGTATGATGCAAAGTGTGATGGATGTAGGAAGACATTATAATAAAACTAATTTACAGAACTCTTGAAAGAAATCGTGAAAAAGTACATAAAAAAGCACAACTTAAAAGCTAAGGACGGAACCAAATTAGACTAGCAACTATTGGTAAACTATAATAATAGTAAAAGTTTTTAAAAATGAAAACCGATAAAAACCAATTTAAAAAAAATAATGGCTTTACCCTAAAAGCTAATTTACATTGAAAGAGTTTCTAGTACACTTTGTGACGATAATATGCATGCGATTAAAAATGGCTATCCTCAGTCGATTCTAGACTATTATTATTAGTATTGAAATCAAAAATAATTCCTATATTCAAAGACGAGGAGATAATCGCCCTTCTACATGAGGATATCGTATATATAGTTTACATGAGGTATGGTTTTTATATTGTTTTCAATACTCGCCTTCGAAACGACAAACTATCTCCGTGTAAATTTGCCTTAATCCCAAAAAATATAATTACTTTTCATTTACAGAAATACAGTCGAGAAAAGTCAAATCCTTAAAACGCAAGTCAATATTTAAAAAATATATATATTATGTGTAAATTTATAGAACGCTGATTAATTAAATGTAAATCATATAATTAAACGTAATTACTTTACGCAATTATTATTTAATAATGTCAAGATTCAACCCTCAGAAATATTATTCGATTAATGTGAAATTTATTAAACATTATAATTCATTATCAGAATAGTAGGAAAATAAAAATTATATTAAAAAAATAAATATTTTTCAAAATTTGAAAAATTTTTTTACAATGTTTTGTGAGAGTACGATGTTACATACCTACTTTACCTACGATGGAAATTAAAACCTAAAGGTGGCCCTGTCTATAGCAGTAGCCCGTTTTATTTTTTTGTTTATTTTTTATTATAATATAACTCAGTATCAAAAACTTAAAATGGAAATCACACTTGCTACGTATATTATGTAGGTAATTTGATACTTATCTGTAGTTAATTTTTGAAGGTACCTACTTATTTCATTCTGAAAGTGACATTTGTCGTAGGATTTCTATACAAAAATAATTTTGTCATATCCAAAATTTATATAAAATTAAAATTTACTGTATTATTGTGTATTAATTAATTTATCGTAAGATTATGATACATTTTTTTTAAATGTTGCCTTCGTCCAATGAAATAAAGGTACGGTCTAGCAAAAAAAAAAACTATATAAAATTAAGTTATACCTAACCAAAAATAAAATGTGAACTTTCGAACATAACTTATGCCGAAGTTATATTGGGAAATCTAAAAGTGCACTTTCCGATTTGTCTCTAAAACGTTGCATTCATTTGTTTATTTTTTATTTTGTATTTGACAGAAATTTTAAGAAAAAATTAAGTACCCATAATTTGTTTTTCCACATCTTTACATACATTCGTAGTAAACAATTTAGTATTTCTACTTCACCCCCATAAGTAATGGAATTAGTTTGATCTTGATAAATTGACCTTCGACCTTTGACCTTTGACCTTAGTCCTTTGAAGAGGTAAATTTATTTGACCGAAGGCACATTACGTACACTATAGCTATTATCTCCTACTGTTCAGTTCGTACCCGTTCTCTTTGCTGGGGGTCTTAGGCGGAGGAGGCTTCGCGACGACGTGCCCCTCTAATCTCAATGTGCTTTGTCGGTGGGATGATCTGGAAAAATATATATTTATTTAACGCTTTTCTGAAAAATTAACCATGTATGTAAAAAGGTTTGAATTTGTGGCGACATATTTCACCGCATAATTGAACAATATTACATCAGAGCGAAGAGCACAAATATCAGTGATATAAACATATAAAGATCAGATCGTAGTAGCACTCTTTGGGGGAGGCCTTTGTCCAGCAGTGTACTTCTTACGGCTGATAATTTCTCAAAATGTTGACACATTAAGTCATCGACCTTTGAATAAGTCACATTTTTCATTTTTTTGTCAAGGGTCAACCGTTGTTGACCCTTGAACTCTAACCATTGACCTTAATACTCACCATATTTAACAACTAGTAACAGCTACCTTTAACTTACAAGTTGGATCTTGATTTCTCATTTGAACGACCAAGGAGCAATTTTTGAGTCTTGACCGTGACGTAGGCCCAGGCCAGGGTCAACCTAGGCTGACCCTTGGTCTTTGACCTCGTTGGATACTCACCGTATTAAACAAGTTACAGCTAACAGGATGAGTAGAGCCCCCAAGGCTGAAAGTCCCCACGCAAGCGCCCCCCTCGCAATGGGGGGAACCTTAGTCGCTAGTCGGAGCAGTGACGTCACTTGCTCGGGTAGTTCATCAATGCCCTGAAAATACATAAAAAAATGTGTTGATACTTTCAACACAATTTACACACTATGGCTGCCCGGCGTTATTTTTGCAGCTCTGGCCTCAGAATGGAGTGTTCCGTTTGAAGACAATAATTAAAAAAAAATACTGCTGGTCATTTTTACCCAGCATCGTCTAGCCCCAAACTAAACTCAGCTTGTGTTATGGGAACTACATGTCTGATATACTATCGTATATCTGTAAATATATACATATTATACAGTGAAAACATCCAGACCTGAGACAAACATACACACATTTTTTCCCGCGGCGGACAAGGAACTTGCGACCTTCTGCGTCTCGGCCTTCGCCCATTGCGCAACAGAGGACAGCTCCCTCGTTTGACGACAAAGAAGGGAGATATCCCTAAAGTAACATAATAGCGCCATCTAGTTCGGAGTCGGCTCACCTCTTCAAACCACAGTATAGGGAATACTATGTCCGGGAAGTTGGCGACTTGCTTGATGTCCACGACTTGACTGACAGCGAGGTTGATCTGAATCCTAGCGCGGGCTCGCATCGCTATACCCATCTCCTGAAAATTTTATGATTCTAGTTAAGTAGGTGACCGCGACACTATTCATATACATATTTTAATTTATACTTTGGTATCACAAGGAACAGTTAGTCACGTCCATTCAAACACAGTCTCTTATCTGTGTACTTTACTATGTTGCCTGAAATAAATGACTTATTATCTTTGTTATTAGTTTCTTAAATAAATAAATAATAGTCTTTAACCTCTTATATACCAGTTATAAATCGATTCTACCAGTATAGTCTTTGACCTCTTATACACCAGTTATAAACCGATTCTACCAGTATAGTCTTTGACCTCTTATCTACCAGTTCTAGATCGATTCTACCAATATAGTCTTTGACCTCTTATCAACCAGTTATAAATCGATTCTACCAGTATAGTCTTTGACCTCTTCTCTACTAGTTATAGATCGATTCTACCAGTATAGTCTTTGACCTCTTATCTTCCAGTTCTAGATCGATTCTACCAGTATAGTCTTTGACCTCTTATCTACCAGTTATAGATCGATTCTATCAGTATAGTCTTTGACCTCTTATCTACCAGTTATAGATCGATTCTACCAGTATAGTCTTTGACCTCTTATCTACCAGTTATAGATCGATTCTACCAGTATAGTCTTTGACCTCTTATCTACCAGTTATAGATCGATTCTACCAGTATAGTCTTTGACCTCTTATCTACCAGTTATAGATCGATTCTACCAGTATAGACTTTGACCTCTTATCTACTATCTATATATCAATACTACGAGTATATAGTCTTTGACCTCTTATTTACCAGTTTTATGTCGATGCTATTGCCTTTGATCTCTTACCGGTTGTACGTCGATGTATAGTCTGTGGTCCTCAGCGTTGGGCGGCGAAATTCCCTCTACTGCCTCACGGAGGCTCGGATCGGCTAGGTAGAAGTGAGGGAACGATAGCATCACGGGCGAGTCTGAAACGAAAAACAAGAGTTCCATCATTTTAGGATATTATTACGATTGTACCACGTACTAAGTCCTGCTGAAGAACGTGGTATAGTCGTAATAATATATTAAAATGATGTCAAAATAAGATAATTTAAATGCTGAGAGTTTTTTAATTATTTGTATTTTTTATGAGTTTTAGTTAAGCATAACATAACTTTCATTCTACAGTGTTATTTAAATAATTATGGGATTTGTCGGAAGTACCTATCTCTCGCTAACGCGTATTGTACTCCACCTATTATTACCTGTTATTTTGTTTTTTTTAAGGGACTTCTTTAAGCCGAATGGCATCACTATGAATTCATATTCAAAGTGTTACCATTCCAACATAATACGGGTAACTATCATATGAGATACATATATGAATTTAAAAATCATAGAATTATCAACGTTCCTAAGTATCTACTTACGTGATATCTATAACTAATAACTTAACTTAACTATAAGTTAATAACTTAAAACTTACAAAAGTTTATGATTATTGGTAGCACCATTATTGGTTGATACCGTTATAATAATAATAATAATAATAATAATAATAATAATAATAATAATAATAATAATAATAATAATAATAATAATAATAATAATAATAATAATAATAATAATAATAATAATAATAATAATAATAATAATAATAATAATAATAATAATAATAATAATAATAATAATAATAATAATAATAATAATATATTCAAGTAACTTGATCCATAATTTGTTAGTAAGTTACATAATATCACGTGTTAGTACAATTCCTTATTTAAAATACATTCAATCATTTAAATTCAATAATGTCATAATTTTTCATTCATATCCCGATTAAGTAGGCTTTCTGTATAGGTATTATGAATTTCTAACAGTGCCTTTCGGTTCGAAATATGAGAAATCACAGAGGCCGTACCATATTGACAGAGTGACACGTTGAAGAGACCGTTCGGCGCACACGGAGGGCCGGCGGGGCAGTAGCACTTGTTGTATTCATTGTCGGCGAAGACGTCTTCGGGTGGC
Source organism: Perizoma flavofasciatum (assembly GCA_958496245.1). Classification (NCBI taxonomy): domain Eukaryota; kingdom Metazoa; phylum Arthropoda; class Insecta; order Lepidoptera; family Geometridae; genus Perizoma; species Perizoma flavofasciatum. Next base: position 5,666,817 of record OY292446.1, on the reverse strand, counting down.
GTGAACCGGTAGCCAGTGATGCCCGCTGATGATTCCACTTCCTTGAGGAATCTGAAATGAGAAGAAGAATTTTGTAGAAATTAATAATTATAAATTTTCACACAATATCTAGCTTCAAAGTAAGCAGAGCTTGTGTTATGAGAACTATATGACTGATATACTATTTATTTTTTGTAAATATTTGCTCAACGAATTAGCAAGCTGAAGTGGCAGTGGGCCGGTCATATCTCGCGAAGAACCGATAACCGCTGGGGTAAACGTGTTCTTGAGTGGAGACCGCGACTCCGCAAACCTAGTGTAGGACACCCTCCGGCCAGGTGGGATGACGATCTGCGAAAGACTGCAGGTAGATGCTGGATGCCGCAAGCTGAAGACAGGGCGCTATGCCACTCATTAGGTGAGGCCTATGTCCAGCAGTTGACTAATGTAGGCTGATGATGATGATGATGATGAAATATTTACTAACACTCAGAACACTAGACATAGAAAACATCCAGATTTCAGACAAATATTTGCATATCATAAAAATATTAGTACCACGGCGATATTCGAACCCGCAACCTTCTCAGGCGGGCTTTCGCCCACTGCGCCACAGTGGTCGTCAAAATTATGAATAGAATGTGGAATTTGGTTATAAGGATAAAAACCTTGCCTGCTCAATTAAAAAGGAATTCTTACTTAATAAGAATCCATTGAAATAAATTAGAATAATAAGATAAGAATAATAATAAGATTTTTAACGCTAGTCTATGGGGGACTTGGGATTTTATAACAGTCACAAACACAGGCGTATAAAAGTATAATAGGTATAAAACAAAACACACGCAAAAAGTCATACAAAATAAAAGAAACACGATTATAAGAAATACACGACACAAGGAACAGTCACAGTTTAGGATACAAGAAATTAATGGCGGTTGGCCGGGTTTTTTCTCACTCCGTACACGCGTTACGCGGCAAAGCTCCGAGCCAACTGTCGGCCTGTGACCAAGCGCCCGCGTTCCATCGCGCGAGCGCCCGAACACGACCCGAGTAAAGCCGAGCATCTCCGAACCATAGAGCTTGTACTACGAATGCGAATGCCCCGCGTTACTGATTTTCTTTATTATGTTATTTGTTTACGGTGTACAATAAAGTATTTTCATTCATTTAATTCATTCACCTATTGGCTAATATCAGACAATTTTTGCCAAATATTATTTCATCAGTATTTTTGGCATTTATTCAATCAGTATTTTTTTAATATCGCGTTTTGGTTCCCGTCACTTTTCCCTAGTTACTGTTAAAAAAAGAAAGCCGGCTATCCGCTCGCTGCGCCATCAACGTCTTCCAGACCGTAATAGCAAATCAGTAGAACCCACTATTCTCAGATGCATTCATATGTATCTAAACATCCGTCAGAATCATAACAACATGAACAAAAGTGAGTGTTTTGAATCCATAACAATAGTTGGGAATCGAACTTACTACCACTTGATGTAACTACGGGGAAACGAATCCATTTACAGTGTAGTTATAAACAACAAATTGCATAGCATTCTCTCTATCCAAACGTTGTCTGAAAGAAAACTCTTTAATCGATATAACCGCCTATTGTACCTTTCTAAGACTACTCGTATAAAATAAATAATGCTGGAAATTTTTCACACAGCATCATCTAGCCCCAAACTCAACAGAGCTTGTATTATGGGAACTACATGACTGATATACTACTTATATACATTTTTTTTGTAAATACATACATATTATACATAGAAACACCCAGAACCGAGACGAATATATGCAGATCATACAAACATTTGTTCCGCAGCGGGAATCAAACCTCCACTGCGCCACAGAGGTCCATAAAACAACATAATTTTGGAGAACAATTCATTATTAGTTGATTACTAGTACTTACTTGAGCGGCAATAGTCTGCACAGATCCTTATCGTAGATAGCCAGAGAGTCGTTTTTCGAGATGTGCGGAGGGAAGATGGATCCATCCGAGCCGGCGATGGAATTACACGCGTCTGTGGTCCAATGCGGTAATTTCTCCCGCATGTTGTACCGTTCGATGATGCCGTACTGCGACATAGTCTGGGCTCCCGTGAACATAGTGACGACATCGGGGGACGTGCCGTTTTTCTGTGAAAGAAATTTGGAAATTTCCGCTTTAAGGGGAGGAAATGGGGGGTGAATTTTGTATGAAAATCTTTGTTCTTTGAAGTTTGAAACATGGGGGGAAAAGAGGGAGGGTCCTGAATTTTGTATGAAAAGACTTTTGAAGTTAGTAACATGAAAATTTGAGCATAAGTAAATAACGACGTGTTTCAGGGTTTATGGATTTTCACATTTTAAAGGGGGGAAATGGAGAGTGAAAATTTGCATGGGAATATCGGTTTTTTTAAAGGTAGGAACTTGAAAATTGGAATCATAGCTACTCATCATAAATAAAAATGACTTGTTTCAGGGATTTTGGATTTTAAAATTTTAAGGCAAGATAGAGATAAGCTAAGATATTTTTTATTAGGTCTCAAATAATGGCCTGGTAGGTACAGTGGTGTTATACATATACAATACAATATGTTGTAACCTATATGTAGGTGGGAAATATTTTTTTTAAACACGACTCCACGCGTCAAAGCCGCTGGCAATAGAGCTTAATAATAAATAATAATAAAATAAATAAATATTGCTGGACATTTTTCACACAGCATCATCTAGTACCAAATTAAGTAGAGCTTGTATTATGGGAACTACATGACTGATATACTACTTATATACTTTTTTTCTAAATACATACATATCATACATAGAAAAACACCCAGACCCGAGACAAATATTTCCAGATCTTACAAACATTTGTCCCGTGACAGGAATCGAATTCGCAACCTTCTGCGTCTCAGGCTGACCTTCGCCCACTGCGCCACAGAGGTCGTCAATAATATTACATATAAGAATAAAAAGTCTCATGTGCCTGTAATTTCGAAGACCTTGGTGGCATGGCGGGCGAGTACCCGACTCAGATACAAGAGCTGCGAGTTCGATTCCCGCTACGGGACAAAAGTTAGCATGCTGCAGATATCTGTTATTGGTCTGGGTATTATGATACCAAGTGATAACACGTTGTTCCTGATATCCACGATACAGGGAATCCTGTGGGATCAGGACTATGCATGTGCCTGATGATCTCGCTATGTATGTGTCTGTATACTCTTAGTAGTTAATACATGCGAGGGTATCAGGAACAACGAGTACCGTGGTACCACAACACCCACAACCGGAACAAATATCTGCACGGCATACAGACATTGCCCCGCTGCGGGAAACGAACCCGCACTTGCGTCGTAGCCGGCTTCTCACCCACCTTACTATCGAAGCCGTCAAATATTCACAACCTATCGTAAACGTCAAATATTCACAACCTATCGAAGTCGTCAAATATTCACAACATATCGTAGTCGTCAAATATTCACAACCTATCGAAGTCGTCAAATATTCACAACCTATCGTAGTCGTCAAATATTCACAACCTGTCGAAGTCGTCAAATATTCACAACCTATCGTAGTCGACAAATATTCACAACCTATCGAAGTCGTCAAATATTCACAACCTATCGAAGTCGTCAAATATTCACAACCTATCGTAGTCGTCAAATATTCACAACCTACCGAAGTCGTCAAATATTCACAACCTATCTAAGACATCAAATATTCACAACCTATCGAAGTCGTCAAATATTCACAACCTATCGTAGTCGTCAAATATTCACAGCCTATCGAAGTCGTCAAATATTAACAACCTATCGAAGTCGTAAAATATCCAAGCCTATCGCAGTCGTCAAATATTCACAAACCTCGAAGTCGTCAAATATTCACAACCTACCGAAGTCGTCAAATATTCTCAACCTATCTAAGACATCAAATATTCACAACCTATCGAAGTCGTCAAATATTCACAAGCTATCGAAGTCGTCAAATATTCTCAACCTATCTAAGACATCAAATATTCTCAACCTATTGAAGTCGTCAAATATTCACAAGCTATCGAAGTCGTCAAATATTCGCAAGCTATCGAAGTCGTCAAATAATCACAACCTATCGAAGTCGTCAAATATTCGCAAGCTATCGAAGTCGTCAAATAATCACAACCTATCGAAGTCGTCAAATATTCACAACCTATCTAAGTCTTCAAATATTCACAAGGAGAAGTGGAGAAGACTTACCCCGTAGAAGAGTCCAAACTCCTCGTAAGGCAGCTTCTGTTCCTTCGGCACCACGTCCTTGGCGAGCTTCAGCAGCGGATCCTCGTACCCCCACAGCAGCTGGCCCACGGACACCTCCACGAACGGCTTTATCTTCAGGATGTCCATGATGGAAGCCATCGCCAGCCGGAGGAACCGCGCCGCGTGCTTCGACTGCGATGTGGCACTCTGACGACAATATATAAGTAAATACATTTCTAACAAAATAATGCACTTATACTTTAGGAGATCCTAAAGTACCTACTTTGACTACCTACAATGAAAATAAAACCTTGGTCTGCCGCCATACCCTAATACAAAGTTCATTTGAGAGACTTAACTTTATTTACTGTAGATATTAATAACTAGTTTGTTTACGCAAAACCTCGGCCTGCCTACCTATCTGTTGCTATACCCTCAAACAGGGTTCATGTGAGATACCTACCTATAAACACCATCTATTTACCTACCATGTGAAACCAATAAATGTATTGAGTATTGAGTAAATTAAGCCTGAATACATAGTCGGGGGTTGAACAGCCCCCCAAAATCCATCATTCAGCATTTGCCTTATGACTGGATACATAAAGGTTAAATTCGCACTTGAATTTTTATTTAGCGCCTGAACAGTCCCCTAGGGGAGCCCCTATTTGACTATGAACTCGGGTCTTAAAGTTTTCCGTTTTTTCTTAGCTAACAAGTATTTTATGCAAAATAAAAAAAAGCAGGACTTTTTCTCGCAGCATCATCTAGCCCCAAACTAAGCAGATCTTGTATTATGGAAACTACATGATTGATATACTACTTGTATATATTTTTTTGTAAATACATACATATTATACATAGAAAAAACTAAGACCCAAGACAAATATTTGCAGATAAAAACATTCGTGCCGCGGCGGGAATCGAACCCGCAACTTTCTGTGTCTCAGGCGAGCCTTCGCCCACTGCGCCACTTCGCCATTGAAAAATTGAATCTCTAAGATCTAAAGGGGTTCCGTACTTGAAAAGGAAAAAAGGAAACCTTATAGGATCACTTCGTTGTCCGTCTGTCTGGCAGGACACTGGAGCTTTTACAAAATCAAGCTTCTGAGTCAAAGCAACAAAAAAAACGGCTATTTATGCCTTAAATATATATATTAGTTTAAATATATATATTAGTTAATATATTAGTAAATATATTAGTTTTATGGCGTGTTATATGACACGCCATAAAACTAAAACCATTCACCTAGAATCATGAAATTTGACAAGAAGCGATTTGCAGTTGAAGAATTGACCGTGACGTATATCGATGTATGGACGAACAAAATGGACTCCGCAGCCCTAGAGACAAGAATTATTAACCTTTAAAATTTAATATTTTTTTTAATTCCTAGAAGGACCGTCTACGCCCACATGTTTTTTTTACAAATCTAATTATATTCAATGCAGTCGTAAACAAAATTCTTATGGAACATAACGAATATGACAAAAAACTAACTGTTTTCTGTGCTAATATTTTGATACCGTTATCGCGTAGGTGTGTATATTGATTGGCTTGGTGACCAACATCCATGACGGATGTTTGAGGTTAACTAACTCTTTCCCTAGCTCTACAAAGAATGAATGAATGAACGAAAATACAATGGACGGTATTATTGCTTAGAAGCGATCTCTTCCAGACAACCTTTGGATGGAGATGATAATGAGAGACTGTGAGAGTGGCGAGGGTGTACTTAAAATAATAATAAAATAATAATCACAACACCATAAATATTATATCCTACTAATATAATAATTGCGAAAGTTTGTGTGTGTGTGTGTGTGTGTGTGTGTGTGTGTGTGTGTGTGTGTGTGTGCGTGTGTGTGTGTGTGTGAATATTTGTTACCAAGTATCTCCGTAACTCTGCCCTCTTTACGAAGTAAATAGGTCAAACATGTTGAGAAAAACGCGTTTAAAAAATATAATTTTGAATTTGTTCTAGCTTTAAAACTATACAAGTTGTTGCGACATGCAATATGTCGAAATATACAATACAAATACAATACAAATGTTTTCTTGAGTTTCCAAAGATACTTAATATTAACAATGATGAAATTTCCTTTTAAGTAAAAAATACTTGTCATAGGAAATTTCGCTCTTGCTTAGGTCTAATTAATTAGGTCTAATTTAACTAATCTAATTTAATGCAATATGTCAAAAGAAGGGGGAAATAATATATTTTTATGAATTCTATATTTTTTTAAATAATATTTTAGTTAAATACGATTAAAAAACACTTAAAAAGAAAAACGCTTGTAGAAATATACCATAGATATACATAAACAAAACAGGATTGGCATAAGCCAATATGACCTTATTCTTAGGCAATTTTTTTACAGGTGTTTGTTTTATTATTGTTTGTACAACGCGAATGACAACGTTGCAAAAATGCTCTCATTAAAACTACTTTTTATTTTAAGGGGATAATAATATAGTACACTGTAAAACCATATTAAAAATTGGTGAAATAATTTTTGAAATCGAGCGAGTACTTTCGGAGTTTACACACACACACACACACATACACACACACACACAAACTTTACCTCTTTGTAATATAAGTACATATATCTAGATAGAACCGATGAGCTAAGTTAAGTAAATACTATTTTACATAAAGTCATGAAACTAAAATTAGCATGTCCAAATAAATGATGCTGGACATTTTTCACACAGCATCATCTAGCCCCAAACTAAGCAGAGCTTGTAATATGGGAACTACATGACAGATATACTGCTTAAATACATATTTTTTTTGTTTATACATATATATTATGAATGGAAAACACCCAGACCCGAGACTTATATTTGCAGATCATACAAACATTTGACTTGCTGCGAAAATCGAACCCGCAACCTTCTCCGTCTCAGAGACCGCCACACCCACTTCGCCACAGAGGTCAGTGTTTACTGTTCCTAGAGGCGATGTTTTTTTTTTTTTTTTGTTTCATTATATATAAGACCGCCCATTGCACTTTTAGTATTGTTAAGTTTTTTTTCTGGTCGTGGTGTATACCAGCTCGTCAAATATCACTAGCTTCTGCCCACGGCTTCGCCCGCGTGGTACCCAGATTAAAAGAAGCCTATGTGTTATTCCGATGTATAAGCTATATTACTGTAAAGTTTCATCAAAATCCGTTCAGTAGTTTTTGCGTGAAAGAGTAACAAACATCCATCCTCACAAACTTTCATGTTAATAATACTAGCTTCTGCCCACGGCTTCGTCCGCGTGGTACCCGGATAAAAAGTAGTCTATGTGTTATTCCGATGTATAAGCTATATTACTGTAAAGTTTCATCAAAATCCGTTCAGTAGTTTTTGCGTGAAAGAGTAACAAACATCCATCCTCACAAACTTTCACGTTTATAATATATGTAGGATAGGATATTATGATACGATAAAAAAAGCGACAGTAGTGTTACAAGTCAACTTAAAATACGTAAATGTTAGATGACCAAGTAAATAGGTACATATAATTTTGGCACCAACTGGGTGCGTAGGTGAAAGTCTCATTACATTAATTACCACTATTGTGTAAGGTGGGTAATTAGTGAAATGTTTTACATTGTAATATTTTTACAGTTCTGTTATAAAATAACGTAAGTTAGCATATTTCATAGATAACTAGCTTCTGCCCACGGATTCACCCGCGTGGTACCCAGATAAAAAGTAGCCTATGTGTTATTCTGACGTATCCTATCCTAATAATATTATAAACGTGAAAGTTTGTGAGGATGTTTGTTCCTCTTTCACGCAAAAACTACTGAACAGATTTTGATGGAACTTTACAGTGATATAGCTTAAACATCAGAATAACACATAGGCTACTTTTTATCCGAGAACCACGCGGGCGAAGCCGTGGGCAGAAGATAGTAAGCTATATTACTGTAAAACTTCATCAAAATCTGTTTTGTAGTTTTTGCGTGAAAGAGTAACAAACATCCATCCTCACAAACTTTCGCTTTTATAATATTATATTAGGATATTGTTTATCAGTAATCCACAGAAACTTGTTGGTCCTATAGGTCTATGATGTCCATTAATCGTTAACTGTGTCCGAAAAATGTTAGAACTGAATTCAACGTTATTTGAAACGGCAGTATTTTTTTTCTATCAATGTTGTAAAAGATCTCTTGTTAGACTTTTTATAATATACTAGCCTCTGCCTACGGATTCACCCGCGTGCTACCCAGATAAAAAGTAGCCTATGTGTTATTCTGATGTAAAAGCTATATTACTGTAAAGTTTCATCAAAATCCGTTAAATTGTTTTTGCGTGAAAGAGTAACAAACATCCATCCTCACAAACCTTCACGTTTATAATATTAGTAGGATAAACCAGTTATTCCACACGCTCAATAGAGTATTTTATTGATAGACTACTACAGATATCAAATTGAAATCTGACTGGTAGTTTCAACGCGCTCAAAAAAAAAAGTAAAAAATACAAAGAAACCAACAAACTATTCACCATTATTATTAGTAGATGTAGTTGTAAACAAAAATATTATCACGGAAATTTATCATAATGACCACCTCAAACACTTGCAGAGACCATGCAATTTAAACTTTAACCAACTATAGCCGGTTTATTTACAAAATTATCAATGGCCGAATCAAGGTTTTTTTACAACATTTCCTGGTTATAAAAAGTGCAGCGATATACAGAGCGATCCAAGCAAGTAGGTCTCAAAAGCACAGTTAGAGAAAGAACCAAATTAAATTATTAATCCATTCTATGTATATCATCTAAGTACAAGCCTCTGCCCACGGCTTCGCCCGCGTGGTACCCGGATAAAAGTAGTCTATTTATTATTCTGATGTATGAGCTATACTACTGTAAAGTTTCATCAAAATCCGTTCAGTAGTTTTTGCGTGAAAGAGTAACAAACATCCATCCTCACAAACTTTCGCGTTTATAATTGTACAAGCCTCTGCCCCCGACTTCGCCCGCGTGGTACCCAGATAAAAAGTAGTCTATGTGTTATTCTGATGTATAAGTTATATTACTGCAAAGTTTCATCAAAATCCGTTCAGTAGTTTTTGCGTGAAAGAGTAACAAACATC